>CM034701.1:389837814-389847873 GCA_020142125.1 Phrynosoma platyrhinos
AGGTCTTTAAGCAGAGGCTGGATGGCCATCTGTCGGGGATGCTTTGACATGGCATGGCAGGGGGTTGGACTGGATGGCCCTCTTCCAACTCTATGATTCTATGATTCTATGATCCCCAGTATTTCCCTATGTTTACTAAAATCAGCTTTCTTACAGTCTGGAATGCATGTCTGACTATGGATTCCCCTTTCAGCTGTATAACAAACACCAGGAGGACATGGTGACTCCCACCTAAGGATCCCACCATTTTTACCCCATTAACCAGGTTATCATTGTTGCTTAGGATCAGATCCAAAATAGCTTATCCCCTCTTCTGGATAATGAAATAGTCTGTAAGGCAAGGGAGGAATTTGTTGGACTTCAAATTTTGGGGAAAGTTTAATTTTCAAAGAATATTAGGATAGTTGAAATCCCCCATCTCTCCTTTCTGAATGTGTGATCATCTGTTCCAGGAAAGCATCATCCAAGTTTTCAGTTTGGCTTGAAGGTCTGTAGTACCATTGACTTTTTTTTTTTACCCAGATGCTCTCAACTTGGCTTCCAGGATTAAAGTCATGGGTCTGTTTTCATTCTTAATGTACACATCCTTAATGTATAATGCTATTCTATCTCCCTTCCTATTTGGTCTATTTCTCTGAATAGGTTATATCCCTCTGTTACTACTTTCCAATCATAAGACTTATACTACCAGATTTCAGTGATACCTATTATATTATATTTGCTTTGCTATGCTAAGAGTTCAAGTTCATCTTGTTTATTTCTCATGGTCTGTGTCGTGGGCCAGAATCTGCAGGACTGGGACTTGGAGGAAGAGTCTGATGAGGAGGCTGAAGAAGGGACCCAAGTTTTCCAGATAGGGAACAGCTTGCAGCTCTCTCTGTTGCAGCCCAGCCCCAGCTTGCTCTTCCTGCTGAAGAGGCTAAGCCAGCAAGACAAGGGCAGGACTCACCTGCTGATAAGAAAAAGGACACAGCTGGGGTCTTAAGTCCTCAATCAAGGAGGAGGGACAAAAGGACCCAACAAAAGATAGAACTAAGACTCTCAGCCAGGCTGTGGGCCAAGCAGCAAGCAATCTCTGATTAAAACCAGCTGGTATCAGGCTATTTAAGAGCTGAATTTACCTAAGACAGTTGCTGGAAGCATTCCTATCCCCTGATACCTGTTTTGAAACTCCTGCATTTACTACTTTGGATTGCCTGACTTCTTCAACCCTTGGACTCTGTTGACCTTGATTCCTGTTGTTTCCCTTGATTTGGACTGTTTGACCAACACCTTTCTCTTAACAAACTCCCACAGGGAAGGATGCTTTCTAGTTGCTTGTAATTCGCTGTCTCTGCCTGCATTATCAGTTAATGGTTTCCCAGCCTGCCTGTGTAGCTGTTTGGTAAATCAGGACCATCTGTATATTAGTATAGAAACATGTAAAACTATGGGACATTCCCCTCAGCTGCCCATTTAAGATTTTTTCCCTTCACACAGTTGGGTTCTTGTACTATTTGCCTTGCTCTCTGTATAACATCAGGTTATTATCTCCACTATCTGATGACTGTCTCCCTCCTCCATATCACTCAGTTAAAACCCCCCGATCATATTTTTCAGACTCTTAACAAAAAATGTTCCTGCCCACTGCTATGAGGTGCAACCTATCCCTTGTTAGTCCTGGACAGGTACTATCAGCTGCTGTTCTGCACAGAGTTTCCAAGAAAGAAAGGGACATGATCACAACTATGGGCCTGGAATATCTGTGTAGTGTTGTGAAAACTGGACAGTGAAGAAAGCTGACAGGAAGAGAATCAAGTTGACTAGATGATACATAACAGCAACACAACAAGGATTGCAGAATGTCTGAACTTCTCATAATCAGTGTCTTTTCGGAGAAAAGAATGGAAGAATTCTAGGTGTGGCATTACAACATCCCCCCCCCTGATTGGTAGGTGTTCCTAACCCAGATGTTCCCAGGTTTGGAACAATTACACAAATAAGATGTCTGCTCTGGCCAAGCCTGAAAACATCAACAAAGCCATGTCGTGTATGAATGAGATCATCACCCATGCCTTGCATCATGTCCCTGACATCTTGACTAATAACTTGCTCTAACTGAAGAACCAGAATATGTTCAACTTCTGTGCCATCAGCATTCTCTGACAGTCTCTGTCTCTTGGGAAGGCATTTCATGGGCCCTTTCACATTGCATAGTTGCAGCATTATGATTCCATCCTAACAACCGAGATAGTCTCCTATAGAATCCTGGGGTTTGTAGTTTGAAGATCCACTAAAGTTCTCTGGCTAAAAATGTTAACTACCCCTGCATATTCCAAAATTCCCTAAGGTAGAACCATGGCTATTAAAGTAGAATCATAGTGCTGTAATTGTGTAGTGTAAAGGAGGTCCAGAATTTCCTAGGCACATCCTGTGAATGGAGGGGCTGTTGCATTTAGGCCCAGGAATTTCTAATTAAAAGACAGCAGATGGTAGGAAATATCTATTTCCACCCAAAATGTCATGGAGAGCAGCTGCCAGTCCTAGTAGAGTGGGACCATTTTCAGATCTTTCTGGCACCTGATGGGCTACACTTAGAGTGAAGCTAATGAAGGGGAGGGCAAAATAAGGGCATTGCATCCCAAATCAAGAATTCTGCTCCCCCCACTGAATTTTTTCTTCAGTTTCCACATTTCTAGCATTGCAGTAGCTTACATGTTTAATTAGTCTGGGCATCCAAAGAAAAGGGGCAGGCAAAGGTTCCATGCAAATGTGGACACAGTAAACAGAAGAGTTGTTGATATGAACAATTTTCAATGTCTGATTCTATGGGATGATAGAAATTTGGGGACTGAATTTCATTTTGGGAAAACAGAATACTTATCAATGTCCTCATCCTCCCATCCACACCCAGTTACACCTTCAGCCATGCTGCTAGCATTTTGGCTGACTCTGAAGTGACATTCTGGGAGTCAAAGATCACTCGCACTTGGTGGTTGTGGTGGTTATCTCCTACCATTTCAGGGTGCGGTGGGGTGGCAGCCCAAACAGTTAAACTTATTGCACCAGTACCTGTAACATTCCCATTGAGTCCCTGGAACATAACAATATGGGAACGGGTGTTATCACATCAGACTATTGATAACGTGATAGTAACGTTATGAGAACACATGTTATCACACAGCATTTACTGTTGTACAGGTACCGGCGCTAAAAGTAATTCTTCAGCCGTCCTTCATTGGTGCATGGTCACTGTTGCGAAAACCCCTATTTCTGCATTGGAAAGAATGCTACTGAAAGGTTTAGGTAGCGATCATTCATTTTTTTTTCTTGTAAACATGATGCAATTCAATCTACAAAAATAAAAAAATATTTTTTAAATTGCTTGTGGCACCTTCCTTGAATCAACACTGGAAGAATTGAGTTGAGTTTCTGGATGTTCTAGGACAGGAGGGGAGGAGGTTGTCTTAGCCAATCAGAACACAAGGACAGATTGAGACCGGTAGGATTATCGCGCACACATCATCTGGAATGGTCTGAAAGTGTTCTTGTTGGCTGACGACACATTTTTACAGTTCTCCTGCTGGAACGGGCAAGGGACTGTCAGAGCACAGAATGGGAATTCGATAAGGATCATACCATGTGATAAAATACGTTCTGTTCCATTCTCATCACTTACTCATTTCATTACGAGAACATGGTGCGATAAGCTTAAGTGTTATAAAACAGAGATTTAAAGGACAAATTGATGTTTCAGAGTGATTTTTCAGGTCAGTGGTGTTTTTAGCCCCCTAACTGGGAGGAAGGTCTACCAGGGGAGTGAGCAGAAAGAGCCATGGATTGCATGATTCCCACCCCTGCAGTAGACTGTGTTGGGATTTTTAAAAAAGGTTGTTTACTTTAAAAATTCCTTTGCACCCTTCAGAGCCTAAGTGCCAATCCCCTACCCAGTTGTTTTAGGCCTAGGAGAGCATTTTTTTTTTCCAAAACTGAAAGTGGTTTCAGGATTTCTGGACAATCAGCAAAATGTGGAGAGCCACATAGGGACCTTTTACATGACACAATTAGAGCCCTAAACCCCCTCTGAAGAAATTCACTAAGAAAACCCTATGTTAGACATGCCTTAGGGTTGCCATAAGTCAGAAATGACTTGAGGGCACACAACAAAAACAATTCCACTCTTAACTGCCACGGTTCCATCTTATAGGCTCCTGGAATTTGCAGTTTAGGGAGGGACAGAATCAACTTCTCTGAAAAGTGTTGAATTCTATGGATAGTATGGACTGTAGTTAAAAAGATAAATAAATGAGACCTGAATTTTTACAAGAAGTCAAGATGACTAAGCTGTGGCTGTCATACTTTGGACATAAGATGGGATGACCTGACTTGGTGAGAAAGACTGTCATGCTCATTCAGGTAGAAGGCAATAGCAAAAGGGGAAGACTACTTTACAAGGGGATGGATGCAGTCAAGGAAGCCATGGCTATCCTGAGTTTGCAAGACCTAAGCAGGGCTCCTGTTGACCTGCACTCTTGGAAGTCTCTCATTCAAAAGTTGATTTAAGGGTGAATAACAGCAACAATAATGACACTGGTCCCTGACACATAACAAACACTGCTCTATACAATCTTTGGGTTCAATGGTATTCCAGGAGACATCTAGTTCAACTTTGCTACCCCTCAATAGTTCAATAAGTTCTAAACACACACATACACACACACACAGAGGTATCTGGTGGCGGGATATAAATCCCATAAATAAAATAAATTCTTCAGTAGCCACAATGGCCAGTAGGAGTATTGCAAAGACAAGGAAAATGGCTGTCATGGTGAGAATCTGGTTTGATGGTCCAATGAAGAGAAGTTGCTCACAAGATCGCATGAGGAGTGAGATCTACAGCCCTGGTATTTATGGAGGATTCAGTGCATTGAAGGAGAGGGCCTTGGAGCTGACTGATGTGGGTTCTTTTGTCTCTGAATACCATTGTGTCCTCCTGACTTCAGTAGGACATGAGAAGAAAGTTTCAGGGGCTTCTTTTTCCATTTTCTATGTGGAATCCATTTGGTGCCAAGTGACAGAACATGCCACAGTCAAGTTCTGGCTCTGAGATTTTGAAGAAATAGAGTAGACAAAGGGTGCCTTAACAGCTGCTATGATCAAAAACATCAACACAATCCAAAGAGAATAATAAGAAGGGAAAGACTGATATAAAGATTAATGCCTTTGAAGAAGATAGTGAAACCACAACCTGGGACAAATGTTTCATTTGAAACAAAGGAAACAATGGCCTCAGATTCCTGCATAGGTCCCAAAATATTTTGCCTCAGTTCCCACCCTTGTGATAGGGGATGTATGACCTTCAATGGGGAAAACATATCCTCTTACCTGAGCTTCAGAAGCTAGGAACCCCCATCAAAGAGAAAGAGTGTGCTAACTTTACACTCAATTATGCTTCAATTGCACTTTGCAGCTTCATTACAGAACTACAACACTGAACAACTAAATGAACATCGCACATGAATGTGCCACCATGCAATCAATGCATAATGTACAATGACTGCACAAACATGTGAAATGGAACCACATGCATAATTCCACTTTCATAATCTTCAACTGAATAGCAATAGCAGCTTCATTTAATTACCGCTTCATACTGCGCTATACAATCTCTAAGTGGTTTACAACTGTAAGCTAATTGCCCTCAACAAGCTGTGTACTCATTTTAGTGACCTCAGAACGATGCAAGCCTGAGTCGAGCCTGAGCCCTTGGCTGGGATTGAACTCACAACCTTGTAGTTTGTGAGTGAGTGGCTGCAGTACAGGCATTTAACCACTGTGCCACTAGGGCTCCTACTGAATACCGAAGCTACATATCTACTCTCAAAATACAACCACATGCACAAAGGAATTAATGTATGTATAAGACACCAGCTGACTGACACATCAAAGATGATAGCCCAGCCTTCATCACAGCAATGTTTTTAACTATCAAAATTCATAAGTAAAAAAGAGGCACCTTCCAGCTTCCTAGTTAAAAAATATCCTATATCAGAAAAAAACTGAAACAAAAAGACAGATCAAATGCTCTGTAGAAAAATATATTTACTCAAAAAGAGACTTGTCCATAATCAGTCCTAAATAATAATAATAATAATAATAATAATAATAATAATAATAATATATTGATTTACTGATTTATTTATTTATTGATTGATTGATTGACAACAACAATTAACAAATAACATCATTCAAAACACATCAGTTTAAAATACACATCAATTTAAAAAGACAAAAAGCAAAAAGGGAGAGTGAAGGGAGTGACCCCATCCAGGAACATTAGTTTGTTAGCAGTTGTATCTAGATATGTAAGCTTTCAGTCCACAAAAGCCTTGCAGAGTCTGGTTTCCTATCCTCCTGAGATTCCAGTCAAGTCCTCCTGGTCTGAAATGACATTTCCTTCAAAATAACCCAACCACATCTTTCTCAGTCCTCCCCAATGTGTACATATTCTTCAGCCGCCTTCGACACCGTGCTCAAATACTGCCAGCTTAGGACCGCTAAAAGCATCACACAGGATAAGTAAATGGGAGAGTAATGGGTCCAGTTGTTTCCTCCAGGTAAGGTCATGGAGCGGACAGAGATGATGATCTCTTGTGTTCTCCTAGAGGAAGGGTCCGTGCTGGGAATCTTCTGGTAGATCTATCAAGAGAAGAATCAACTTTCAGTATGACACTGTCTTTGCAGAAAGGACTTCTCAATACAAAATCAAGAATTTATTGCGGTTAGAAATTCAAGAAATGAAAACTGCATATTTGCACAATCTAAAATGCTGGTTATGACCTACAAAGGAATCAGAATCTGAAATCCAGACAAGAAATTGGAGATGTCTCCCAAGATGCTGAAAAGATGATTAGTTTTATTAGTCCCAATGTATGTCAGCAATATAATTATCATTTTATGCAATGAGATATGAATTTACGTGTTGGCCTTTTATGGTTTTATATCACCTCTGAACAAGGCCTTAAGGGTATATACATGCTGAAATAAACCTGGCTTTTCACTAATGATACAATTTGAGCATCTTGGGACGTGTCTCCAGTTTCTTCTGTGCATGATCTATAATCCCTATATGGCTGGAGTTGAGGCTATCTGGAGGGCCATCTCCTCCATACTGGTCTGCATGAGCTGAAATCAGTGAATAAATACAATAAATAATCATAATAAAAAGTCAGATGGTTATGCCAGCAGTCATTGCAATATGCAGGGTCTTCAGTGATAGACTTTCAGGGACAGACTATTTTCGACTAAAGCTCCTAGAATCCCCCAGCCAGTATGGGAGTGGTAGTCTTCCTTCCCTGCTTCTTCTGATAAACTATGGAGTAGTCTTACGTCAAAAGGGTTCCCTTGAAAATAAAAAAAACCCTAAAGTTGTTTGTGACCCCAAAGCAAAAGATTCTGTCCCAGTGGTGTTGCTGCCACTTTCTTTGTAAGGTAGTTTTCTTTTTCTTCCCAAAGGAATTATGGAGATTAATAAGCAATCAGCATTGGGCCCCACCTTTAGACTGGGGTGAAGTAAGAGTTGGGGTTTGGGGTTGATCTTATTGTATTGTATTTTTATGTAGGGGTACAAATACATTTTATTATTATTATTATTATTGTGGTGGTTAACTGCTGTCAAGTTGACTTTGGTTTATGGTGATCCTCTGACTGAGAGACATCCTAGAACCCTGGTCACCAACTGCTCTGCTTATGTTGTGCAAACCCAGGGCCTTTCCCCATTGTTGCTGTTGTTGTTGTTGTTGTTGTTGTTGTTAACCGCCCTTAAGTCTATCTCAACTCATGGTGACCCTATGGATGAGATATCTCCAATATTCCCTATCTTCCACTACTCTTCTTAGCTCTTGCTGATTCATACCCATGATGTCCTTAATAGAATTCATCCATCTAACATGTGGTCTTCCTCTCTTTCTACTTCCCTCCACCTTTTCTAGCTTTATGGTCTTTTCTAAAGAGTTATGCCTTCTCATGATGTGACCAAAGTACAACAGCTGCAGCTTAATCATTTTGGCTTCCAGGGCCAATGTTTGGCAAGGGAGAAAAAGAAGAAGACTGCATTACAACTGGATAGACCCGGTTCAGGAGGCCACAGCCCTGACATTGCAAAACCTGAGAACAGGACGTCTTGAAGGTCTCTCATCCATAGGGTCACTATAAATTAAAGCTGGCCTGACCTCAGTTAACAACAATAACAACAAAATCTGTTTGGAATCTGGGGTGGGCAGGTGTTTTAACAGGGGCAATAAGCCAGTGCAGACACAAAAAGCCAGAGATGTGCAAGTTCCTGGTCAGATGTGAGGTTTGAACCAAGCAAGTTCCAAATAAGTAGCTCAATCTCAGGGACATTTACAAGAAAGGGACACTTAAGCCTAAATCCTATTGGAGGTTCCAACTAGAGGGAACCACCAATTAGATTTATGTAAGTGTTGGTCTGCATTCTACAAGTGATTTACTAGATTAGTAATGGGATTTCAGCTGGAATATATATTAGAATGTTTTTTAAAAAATCCCATTTTTCTATCCCTGACACCCAACTCACCTCTTCCATATAATTGTACATAATGGTTTTGACAGCCTGGATGTTGGTGGCCTCCATCATCAACGTTACGGCTTGCCCCTTCCGGATCTTCACCATACCCCTGAAGACCTGCTGGTTGTTGTAGCAGCTGGCCAAGGTGGCAATGGCAATTACCTACAAGAGAGGAAAGAGATCAAAATCACAAAAAAGAATCCTGCTTAATTCTGGCCCAAATATTTAATCTATGGTGTGTGTGTGTCTATGTGGTTCATTGTCTTCTGACAACCCTATTAATTTCAGTTTTCCTTGTTTTCCTTGGCAAGGAACAGTCAGAGGTTATTTGCAATTGCCTTCCTCTGAAGTATAGCCAACAGCATCTGGTATGCCTTGGCTGTCCCTCATCCAAGTACCAACCAAACTTGAGCTTGCTTAGCTTCCAAGATCAGATGAGATCTTGTGCCTTCTGTGTATTTACACTCTGTTCATCAATATTGTATGTGCTTTAAATTCTTAATACTGTACTATTAATTACCCACTGGGTGACCTTGGGCAAATCACAGTCTCTCAGCCTCAGAGGATGGCAATGGCAAGCCCCCTGTGAAGAAACTCTCCATGAAAATCCCATGATAAGTTTGTCTTAGGATCACCATAAGTTGGAAAAGACTTTGAGGCACACTGCAACAGCATTTTAACTTGCAAGTTGTCTTGAGCTCAAAAACTGAAAAAAGGCAGAATATAGATCAGGGGTCGGCAACCTACAGCCCGCGGGCCAGGTGCGGCCCCCTGAGGCCTCTGGACTGGCCCCCGCCGATGCCGCATGCGCTGTGGCCACCATTTTGTTTTCCAAAATGGTGACTGCAACTGGTTTGCGCATGCACAATACTCCTGCGCATGCATGAACGAACTGCGGCCACCATTTTGGCAAACAAGTACTGCGCATGCGCAATGAGTCAAGCCGGCATTTTGTTTGCCAAAATGGCAGCCGCGGCTCACTCACGCATGTGCAGTACTCTGGAAGTGCTGCATATGCATGAGCGGGGGGCGCGCCCATGTACGCACGCTGCCATTCCCCCCCCCCCCCCCCCCCCCCCGCCTGGCGGAAGATCCCAGGACCAGTGGACCAGTATGTAAATCTTGCCGACCCCTGATATAGATCATCACTGTCATCATCACATGTGGTTTAGAATGTTTCCAGTTTCACTTGTTCAACCTGTCTAGTACATTTTAAAAGGTTTAAGTTATTTGGACAAGACATCTTGCTCCACCGCAAGAAAAAAATAGCCCAAAACTACCTGTCAAAAAAGGTTTTTATAGTGTAAATGTATGTCCTGCTTATAGAGTGATTATTTAGATCAGGGGTAGGCAACCTTTTTGAGCTGGGGGCCGGGTTGCTGTCCCTCAGACAATTGGGGGGCCGAAGCACCAAAATAAATAAATAAATAACTATTTAAAAAATTAAAATAAAAAAATAAAAAATATGCATGCACACTCTTTCAGCCCCAGAA
>CM034701.1:389847973-389859760 GCA_020142125.1 Phrynosoma platyrhinos
AAGTGGACTCAATTTGCACTATTTCTGGCAGTCTGCAACCCCCTCAGACTACTGAGACCATGGTTTGAACCCCCGCGCAGCCATGGAAACCCACTGCGTGACTTTGGGCAAGTCATATTTTCTCAGCCTCAGAGAAAAGTAAAGGCAAGCCCCTTCTGAACAAATCTTGCCAAGAAAACCCCATGACTTTAGGGTCAACATGAGTTGGAAATTACTTGAAGATGTTTGTGTACTGTTTGTCTTCAAGTCGCTTCCAACTTCATGGCGACCCTAAGATGAACCGAACATGGGGTTTTCTTCAGAGGGGGTTTGCCATTGCCATCCTCTGAGGCTAAGAGATTTTGACTTGGCCAAGGTCACCCAGTGGGTTTACATGGCTGAGCTGGGATTCAAACCCTGGTCCATCCACTTGCAAAGTGGGCTTCCTCTTTTCCTACTACCTTCCACCTGAATGAGCTTGACAGTCTCTTCTCATCTTATGTCCAAAGTACAACAATCTCCTAGTCAGGATTCAAGTAAAAGTTCAGGCCTAATTTGCTTCTGGACCCATTCATTTAGCTTTTTAACACTCTATTCATTTATCTTTTTAACACTCCATAGTATCCACAGAACTCCCTTTTGGCAACACATTAGAGAGGAATTGATTCTGCCCATCCTGCAAATTCCAGGAACCCATAGCATGGGACCATGGCAGTTAAAAGTGGCTGCAACTGTATAGTGTAAAAGGGCCCAGAGGTGGGAACTGTGTGGCTCTCCACATGTTGCTGACTGTCCAGATGTCAAGAAACCATTTGGAGTTTTGAAAAAAAAATCCTACTAGGCTCAGACTAGGGAGCAGGGTGATACCTGCGTCCCCTGAGATGTGCAAGAGACTTTTAAAAGTAAACAACCTTCTCTCACCCAACACTGTTCTACTGGAGAAGTGGGAGTCATGCAATCCATGACTCTTTGTGTGCCCCCGTAGACCTCCCTCACATTTAGGGGACAGAAAATCCCACTGATCTGAAAAATCACTCTAGAAAATTCTAGAGCATGTAGTTTTCCATTTAAACCCTGTTTTATCAATCATAGAGTTGGAAGATACCACAAGGGTCATCCAGTCCAACCCCATTATGCCATGCAGGAACTCACGATCAAAGTACCCTTAACAGACAGTCATCCAGACTCTGTTTAACAACCTCCACGCAAGAAGACTCCACCACTCTCCAAGGGAGTAGGTTATACTGTCAAACAGCTCTTACTGTCAGGAAGTTCCTCTTATCTTTTCCTGTAGCTTTCATCCATTGTTCCATGTCCTATTCTCTGGAGCAGCAGAAAACAAGCTTGCTCCATCCTCAATATGACACCCTTTCAAATATTTAAATAGGGCTATCATATCACTGCTTATCAATCACTTCTCCAGGCTAAACATACTCAGCTCCCTAAGTCGCTTCTCATAGGGCATGGTTTCCAGACCCTTCACCATTTTGGTTGCCTTCTTTTGGATACGCTCCAACTTGTCAACATCCTTTTTGAATTGTGGTGCCCAGAACTGGACAAAGTATTCCAGGTGAGGCCGGACCAAAGCAGAATAGAGTGGCATGACTACTTTCCTTGATTTAGATGCTAAATTTCTATAGATGCAGCCTAGAATTGCATTGGCCCTTTTAGTTGCTGTATCATACTTTTGACTTGTGTTCAACATGTGGTCTACTAGGACTCCTAGATCCCTTTCACATGTAGTCTCGTTAAGTCAGGTGTCTCCCATCCTAATATATGCATTTCATTTTTTCACCCTAAGTGCAGTACCTCCCAATAAGAAATCTGCCTTCCCAAAATGGAATTCAGTCCTCTAATTTTTATAATTCCAGAGAGTCTGACACTGAAAATTGTTCACACCTACAAAGCTTCTGTTTGCTGTGGAATTACATGAAATTTTGGGAGCAGCAGGCTCTTATTTTGGGTTGCAATGCCCTTTTTTTACCCCTCCTTCATTAGATGTACCCTGAGTTTGGCCCATCAAGGGCCAGATCACAAACTGGGACTGTCAGCTGCTTTCCATGATACTTTGGGCAGAAACAAATATTTCCTACTGTCTGCTGTCTTTTAACTGGAGATGCCTGAGCTTGAATGCGACAACCTCTCCAGCCTCAGAATGTGCCTATATTGGAGCCCTTTTTCACTGAACAATCATAGCACTATGATTCAAGTTTAATGGCCACAGCTCCACCCTAGGGAATTCTGGGATTTGCAGGGGCATTTAAAATTTCCAACCAGAAAACTCTAATGGATCTCCAGACTCCAAACCCCAGAACCTGCCATGCAAGTTAAAGTGGAATCATAGGGCTGTCACTATGGACGTTATCACACATGGCCCAGAAACTGAAAATAAAGTGGAAACGAGGCATCCCGAAAATAAACAGGAAATAAATCTTGTTTCCACAAACGTCATTACCTTCATTGCGCATTTACAGTAAGTGTATCGAACGTCCACACACAAGAGAAAAAAAAACATAAATGTAGCCAAAATGAGCCTCCTGCACATGCGCAGATAGAGTAATGCTCGCGGGAACCATGGGTAATGACGGGGAAATGTTCCCCGATACGTATTTGGTTATCATACTTACGGTAAATGCGAAATGATCCTCATCACGCAATTGCAATTCCTCAAGAAACTGAAATTCAAAAGATCTCAGTTCTTTCCACTTTCTGTCCACTTTCTGTCGGGGTTCTGTGCGACGTCATGTGAAAACATGGGCAAATAATCCGGATTCGGGCGGGATTTCATTTCGATTCTGTTTGGATTGGGCCCCGTGTGATAACATCCTATGTAATGTGAAATGCCCACAGAATGCCCTCCCAAGAGGCAGAGACCTTCAGAGAGCATCCAACCTACCATTGGAATGGCACAGAAGTTGAACACACTCTGGTTCTTCAGTCGGGACAAGTACATCAAGATATCAGGGATGTGATGCAAGGCATCAGTGATGAGCTCATTCATACACTGCACGGCTTTATCGATGTTCTCAGGCTTGGCCAGATCAGACATCTTCTTTGTGTATTTGCTCCAAACCTGGGAACACTTAAAGGGTTAGGGACTCCTGCCAAGCGGGTGGGATGTTGCAACACCAAACCTAGAATTCTCTCACTCCACCCTTTCCCCAAAAAGACACTGATAATGAGTTTAGCCATTCTGGCTTGCACACGTTATTTCTGAAATCCTTCTTTCATAGAATCATAGAGTCTGAAAAGATTGCAAGGGCTATTCAGTCCAACTTCCTGCTTGCTGTGCAAGAATACACCCCAGACAGATACCCATCCAGCCTCTGTTGAAAAAGCTGCAAAGGAGACTGCACCACCTTCCAAGGGCATGTATTCCATTGACAAACAGTTCTTAAGGTCTGGAAGTTCTTCCCAATACTGTAGTGGAACCTCTTGCTGTAGTTTGAATCCATTTCTCCATCTCCTAAATTCTGGAGTAGCAGAAAACAAGCTTGCTCCATCCTCAATATGACAGACTATCAAATATTTAAACATGGCTATCAGGTTACTCCTTAATCTTCCTTTCTCCACACTAAATATACCCAGTTCCCTGAGCCCCTCCTCATAGGACACAGTTTCCAGACCCTTTTTGGTTGCCCTTCTCCGGACACCATTCAGCTTGTCAATATCCTTCTTGAAGTGTGGTGCCCAAAACTGGACACAATATTCCAAGTGAGGTCTGACCAAAGCAGAATAGAGTGTCACTATTATTTCCCTCAATCTAGACACCATACTCCTATTGATGCAGTTTAGGGTTATTTCGGCTTTTTAAACTGATGCATCATACTGTAAACTCATGCTTATGTACTGTTGTTGAGACAGGTGTCACCCATCCTATATCTGTGCATCTCATTTTTTTTTTCTGCCAAAGTGTAGTACCTTACATTTCTCCCTGTTGAAATTCACTTTGTTAGTTCTGGCCCAGCCCTCTAATCTGTTACAGTCATTTTGAATTTTGATTTCCTCTGGTGTATTGGTTACCCCTCCTAATTTGGTGTCATCTGAAAATTTGATAAGCATGCCCTCTATTCTATCATCCAGGTCATTGATAAAGATGTTGAAAATACTGGGTCTAGGACAGGATCTTGTTCGGCCTGTCAACCAGTTACAAATGCATCTGAAAATTGCATTGGCTAGACCACATTTTACTAGCTTATTTGCAATGATGCCATGGGGACCTTGTCAAAGCCGTTACTAAAATCAAGATACACTACATTCCTCTCATCTACCAAGCTTGTAACTCTATCCAAAAAAGAGATAGGATTACTCTGGCATGACTTGTTTTTTGAAAAGCTTGTATTGTCTTTTAGTGATCATGGCATTCCTTTCTAAGTGCCTAGAGATTGTCCGTTTCACGATATGGTATTGATGTCAAGCTGACTTGGCGGTAATCATTTGGGTTCTCTCTCCCCCCTTTTTTTTTAAGTTGGGGACAACAATTTACCTTCTTCCAGTCTGCTGGGACTTCTGTCCTCCAGGAATTCTCAAATATTATTGCCAGTGGCTCTGAGATTACTTCTGTCAGTTTGTTACCCAAAATGCTGGGGTCCTGAGAGGGCACCCAGAATCAATATTTAATGTATCTACTATTGTTAATAAGACATATTTTATTAGCTCAATTAAAGCTGCTGAGAGGGCTTGGACAACTAAAAACAGGGATCAAGCCTATATATATACCTGTTACAAGAAACAAAACTCCAGAATGCAAGGCCTAAGTGTAGTTTTATTTGTAGATAACAGGGAATAATAATTTACACAAAAGCATGCTCACACACAAATATTCAGGAACTAACAATATAAAAGGTGGTAACAGATAGCAACATGAGGTATTGCAGAGGGCAATACTGTACCAATTCCAGAAGCAGAGGATCCAGTTGTGTGGGGGGGGGGAGTTCTATAAGTTGAAAGTGGCTGAGGATGCTGTCTATGAATCTGTGGTGGCCAGCAATTGCTGAGGAGTCAAGTGAGATGCAGACAGAGTGTCTGTCTGACCTCAAAATAAGACAAAATTGGGGGTGCCTTGGCAGTTACATTTATAAGGTAAAACATATCCTGGGGGCAGATTTTGGGATTAAGCTGACATTTCCAGGAGAAAAGAATGAGAAGGGAATTTGTAAAAGACTGGACAAGCTGTGCAGAGGGGAGTGTACTTGGGTTTCTGTTCATTTATAAGCACAAGGTCTATCACCCATCATTACTTCTATCAATAAAGGAGTTATGCAGATTTTGACCTTGATTGATCTAACCTGACCATGTGCTCTTGAGACTCCCCCATGCTGAGCCAGTCAGATCTCCTTATATAGTCACAGATGTTATTATAAGGCATGGCTAGTTTCCTGCACTGAGCATGCCCTCTCAGCTACATGCCTAAAATATCCCTTCTGATATCAACTTAATATTGAAAAAGAAGAGAGATGCAGAGGGCTCTTGGGGTAACATGTTCTTTCAATACTTTTTGATGAAGTTCATCTGACCCCAGAGATTTGAATTCTTTTAGAGTAGCCAGGTATTTCTCCACTACATCTTCACCTAAGAGCCAGCGTGGCATAAGGTTTGAGTGTTGGACTATGAGTCTGGAGACCAGGGTTCAATTCCCTGCTCGGTCATAGAAACCCACTAGATGACCTTGGGCAAGTCACACACTCTCAGACTCAGCGGGAGGCAATGACAAACCTCCTCTGAACAAATCTTTCTGAGAGAACCATGAGGATTGCCATAAGTCAGAAACGACTTGAAGGCACACAACAACAATAGCCTCTTTGCCTATTCTGTACTGCATTTCCCCTACAGCATCATCATCTGCTCTATTTTCCACAGGTTGAGCACTGTCTTCGTATTGGGAGAAGACCAAGGCAAGGAAGATGTTGAGTAGTTCTGCCTGCCTTTTCCCTGTTGGCATTTCTCCATCTAATGTTCAATCAAGATCTACCATGCTGCAACTTGAAACCATTAGACCTAGATCTACCCTCTGGGGCAGCAGAAAACAAACCTGCTCCCTCCTCTTGGTGAGAACCCTTATTTAATTAATTATTTTTTTCTTGACTTTCCCTCCAGGCCTGATCCTTCTTAGCTTCCAAAATAAAGCTGATCAAGGCAGTATGGTTGTTTCAAATGAAAGGAAGAAACATGCAAACAACTAGAGATGGTGGGGAAAGAACTTGAGATCACATTGTCTGCCACTCAGCTGTGATCCTTCTCCAGCTCAAACGTTATTTGATCTCCTTCCCTACTATCTCCCTCACCCTCATTTTCCTTACCTCTTGGGGCCAAAACTCTCTGCCCTCGATTTGGTCCTCCAGATAATCTCTGATGATGTTGGTTTTCTCCAAGAAAATTCCCAGAGAGTTAGCGAGCTCTTTATCCTGGCCAACAATAGGGTCTTCAAGCTTGCATGCAGAGAAAAGCTGTGAGAGTCCAATTCCCACCAGGCCAGCAACATAGTGACAGTACTAGAGAGGTTCAAAAATGCCAGGCTTTAGAACAGGACTGGACAAAGGGTGGTCTTAGGGCTAAATACAAAGCTGACAAAAAATGTGGTGAAATTCCTCAAATACAAGCTCAGGGCATTTAGGAGAGGAAGACATTTTACACAGGTGTGGTTTATTTAACAAAGCCTCTGACAACGAACGTTCTTTTTTCAAAGACTTTTTTATATCCATCAGGCCCCAATTTTCCTCCACATCTTCTGTCTAGTTGGAAGGTTTGTTAGCAGCATTAGCACTGAAAGGACAATCAAGAAGAGCTAGAAAAACACAGACTTTTGGTGTTGGGTTGCAGTAGTGCATCCACAGTAAACAACACAAGAAACAAAGGCTGAGCTGGAAAAGACTAAGGGGAGAAGCAGACGGGTGGTATGGGGCCGCCCCAGGAGCCTGCACCGCGGGGCCGAGGTATCTGCACACCTCGGCCCCACGACGCAACTTCACCACCCCTGGAAGGAGCGCTAAAATCTGATAAATAATGCAGATTTGCTGAAAAGTAAGAAATCCTCCATTATCAAAGATGTTTATCTAGCTGATAGAGGGGTATGAGATGTCAAAGAAATTGCCAAGTTTTGGTGAGAAACCTTTGAAAATGGAGATTCTGCTGGGTGTCAAAGAGCATCACTGCAACAACCATCATCCACACACTGACAATAAGGAGTGTAGATTAGTGTAGATAAGCCCATCTTATCAATGACCCCTGACGTGAAAAAAACATAGATCTATCACTCTAGCTGAAAAAAATGGAAACCAGGAGAAAAGGAAGAAAAAGGCAACCCTGAATACATTTTTGAAGAATTTTTATTTTTATTTTTATTTTTTACCTGTGGAAGGTTGACTTGACTGGGTGGTTTCATTTCCCATGTGCCTGTTCTTAGTTCCAAACAAAAATCTTGCTGAAATGTGTTGAACTACTCTTCTTTTTTGTGACACAGGAACCTATCCCTATTGTAGCTATGGGATTTCTGCCTTTGGTACAAAACTTTATGTTAACAGTAGTAATACCAAAGAACACATCTGCTTTCTTAGCTGTAGCACTGTATATACTTATGCATACGTTGAGAAACCTTACTAAAAAAAGTGACCTAAAAGACCTGAGTTGACTTATCTATGGGTCAATATAAGTACTGTACTTTAATTCTTTTTAAAAATTGGGGGTGTGTAAACCATCCCTTTCTAAATAGAGTGGAGAAAGGCAAGAGCTAAGTCCATCCTAGGAGCACCTAAAAGAAGCATTATCCCCCTCTACTTTCTACTACAGCACCGCTTTTCAGCTTTTTGAATGCCTGGGCAGGAAAATGGCAGCAGTGCCAGCTCTTTGGTGCTTCCTCTCTAAGGATCACAGAGAGGAAGTGAGCTCTGAAGGACTTGAATAAGACATTTGCATAAGTTATGACAGTAAAAGTTATAATTACTGCTAACATAGGGACTATACAGATGGCCCCAAAGGAGCAGCTTGCCACCGCCCCTTTCAGTGCTGCATTGGGGCTGCAGCAACCGCATGCCACAGCCCCAATCTGGTGATTTGCCAGCTCAAAAAGGGGTAGCAAAATGCCGCTCCTTTTTGGAACAGTAAAAAGCAACCTATGCTACTGCAGCAGTGGCTTTTTGCCGTTCATTCTGCGCAACGTGTCTAAATGCTGCACTGCAGAAATGGCATGATGGAGCGATTTATTTTGTACACTCCTTCTCCAGGCTACTCCTTTCCCATTAAAATATGAAAACATCATGCTGCCCACTGTTTGGGCAGATGGGTGGCATGAGTGGGGCCGGCCCTTCGTGCCAACCTGTACAGCCCCATAGTCACCATTTTCTTTGCTTTGTCTTTTTGGTGTGTTTTCTTAATCACACTTGTGCCTGGTCATCTCCCTCACACATCACACAGCCACAATTTACAGCAGTCCCCTCCTCATCCATCCAGCCTTAAGGGTGAGCACAAATAGTTATGCCTGCCAGAATTTTGTAAGTTCTTTGGCAGTGTTTTCCTTTGCTTTGTCCTTTACATCTTTTGTTACATGACCTTAGGTTTTACTCTTGACATACCCGTGGGTCATATAAAAATCCATAATTTTGACTCCAAACCCCACCCTCAATTTATAGTTGAGGTTGACCTAAGCAGACTGCCAGAAATAGTGCACATTAAATTGAGGCACTGCCCTGGCTCAGTGCTAGGGAGTCATGGGAATTGTATTTTTTTCTGGGACATTGAACCTTCTCTGTGAGAGAGCTCTGGTGCCACAATAAATTACAGTTCCCATGATTCCCTAGCAGTGAGCCAGAGCAGTGCCTCAATTTAATGTGCACTATTTCTGGCAGTCTGCTTAGGCCCCTACTAGTTGAGTATATATGGTATACCTATACTAATCTGGAGAAAGGCGAAGATAGAAGATAGATATCTGGCTTTGGAATCTTTTGGCACATGCTCTCTCTTCTCAGCCTAAGGCAGCTTCTAATGCAATCTCTCCCCTGTTGATACAACTTTTGGATGACGTATTTCTCCCTTGTGCAATGTGTATGGTCTTTCCCTTCAGGACATTTGGTGATGGTGGGGAACAGTGGCTATCTGCACCCACCTGAAAATGGCAACTCAGGTATTTATTTATTTATTTATTTATTTATTTATATCCTGCCTTTCCTCTGACATGGGACCCAAGGCAGCTTAGGCCAAGGCTAAAACAAGATAAAGCTAAAAAAACTGAAGATAAAAGAATCACGATCGAATGAGTTTTCGTATTAAGACACCATCATATTTAAAAAGTGCAAAATCATTTAAAAACACAACACCAATGATAAAAATAAAGCACACACAATCTATTTAAAAGATTACCCACAACCAATTAATCACCAAATGCTTCATTACATCAAAACTTCTTGGCTTGCAGCTGAAAGCAGGGCATACAGGGAGCCAGCTAAGTCCCCATGTGAGGAAAGTCCAAAATCTGGGAGCATCCACCAAGAAGACCCTCTCTTGCTTCTTCACCAAATGTGCCCATGGTGGGACAAAGAGAATACCCTCCCCAATGACTATTAGACTCTGGTAGGTTCGTACAGGGAGATATGATCTTTCAGATAGGCTGGACTTTAGCCCTATGTCAAATGAAATCCTTTTTTTTTTTTTTTTTACTTTGTTACTTCTAAAGATGAACCTCGCCATACATCTCCATGCTTTTTTAAAAAGAGGGGGAAAGGTTCAGCCCTTGAAGCACAAAGCTAGGACTGACAGCTTTTCACAGCAATCTTTTTAATCACATAACCACCATTTTAGCTGATCAACACCTTTCGACCGCCATGAAGATTTCCCGTGCAAAGTCACTGACCTTGTCCCACTCCTTCTTGGATTCCACCTTCTTCTCCAAGAACTCAGCCATCCCAAGGCCCATCTTGTGGCAAATGTCAGCAATCACATCCTGATAGACCTTCGGCAAGTTCCGGAACTCCAAGGATATCTGAGCCATAAGAGAAAAATAGGCTAACCCCCAAAATAAGCCTAAGGCAAAAGTTATACTTTAGGGAAGCTGACTGACACTTTTCTCTGCCAAGGCTAAACTGGCCAGAGCCTAAGTATAACCTTACTAAGGGCCTTTGCAGACTGCCAGAAATAGTGCAAATTGAGTCCACTTTAAGGGTTAGGGTTAGGGTTAGGGAATCATGGGAACTGTATTTTATTGTGGCACCAGAGCTCTCTGACAGAGAAGGCTCAATGTCTCAGAAAAAAAAATTCCCATGATTCCCTAGCACTAACCCTAACCCTTAAAGTGGACTCAATTTGCACTATTTCTGGCAGTCTGCAAAGGCCCTAAGTTGGCCCTCCATATCCACGGATTCTTTATCCATGGATTCATTTATTCCATGGATTTACAATATCCACAGTTTGAAAAAATGTTTTTTAAAACATAAATTCCAAAAGAATGTACATTTTACTGAGACTGGGTGCGAGGGTTTAAATCTCTGCTCACCATGAAAACTCACTGGGTGACCATTGACAAGTCACATTCTCTCAGCCTGAGAGGAAAGCAAAGGCAAACCTCCCTCTGGACAAATCTTGCCAAGGAAGCCCCATGATAGATTCTGACTTAGTCATTCTAAGTCAGAAATGTGAAGGCACAGGACAGCAATATTTTTAATATTGATAGGGGCAACTGCACCAGGTCCATGGGGCCAAACATCTGCCCCTCCGACCTTCCATGGGCTGCATGAACTGTCCAAAACAGGGGAAAATAAATAAATAAAAAGTGTCTGGAAATCCACTTCTGGCTATAAAACTCAAGAGTTTTATTTTTAAAATGTTCTACAGTACAGAGGAAGGGTGGCAACTCATCAGGGCCAAGGACCTTCTCCCTCAACCCTGGACCTGCTGTGGGCCATATCCCACCACAAGAAGCCCAAATATCTCTGTTTTCATCAGCAGTTCCTCTCCAAATGGCAAAAGGAAATGGCATGTCACACCCTGTCACCATCTGAGGGGGGTCTGCCGAGGAAAAATGCAAGGTATTTGGGTACAAAATGCAAAAAGCCTTCCACCCTTGCCCAATTTCACTTGCTGCAAGCTGAGCTCAAAGTGCAAAAGTAGGGAAGGGTAGACTCTTGCCTTTTTCAAGAGGCTCAGACAAAAGGCAATGGCTACAGCCTCTCCTAACTTGTGTAGTCTCCCTCATTAATAATTGTTGACCACATTGACTAGACGTGCCCTTGCTTTCATCTGTGAAATGTTGGATGGCATGCCTTTTTGGATTACAACTCCAAGAAACTCTTAGCTACTATGGCCACAATGTCTCAAAAGTAACTCTTTCCTCATTCTGGTTTCATGTAAGACCACGTTAGTGTGTATATATGTATCACAATGGTGAGCAAAGTTTGGCCTCTGAATCCCCCAACAGACTCCCAAAGTCTCCCACCTGCCTCTCATATTTTGTAATAAAAGTATTCAGTGAGGTTTTCAGATAATTTTTATTCCCAAATGTATTAAAACACATGGCCACAGCCCCACAAGCATCCCAGAACCCTATACTACCTATACTCCCCTATACTACCCCCCAGAAGGTCCATTTTCCTTGGTAGCCCCTCTGATGTGAGGTCAGTTCCTGTCACCATTTACATTATGGATTATTTTAATATGTACTGGTCTTACTTGTTCTTTTAAATTGCTGTTTTGTGTTTTAATTGATTTATGTGTTTTTAGTTTTGAAGTGATGTTCTGTTTTTAACATTTGTTATGTGTTGTATATTAATCGATTGTTGTTCCCCTCCTTGATCAATGGGAAGACATAGGATGTTATCACACGGG
>CM034701.1:389875459-389885870 GCA_020142125.1 Phrynosoma platyrhinos
GTGGCATTCATCTGCTTTCCTTTAAAATGCTTTAAGAGATGGTGGGAGGCATGTGAATCTCAGGGGGAAGAGAAAGCAGAAGCCCCAATATTTTAAAATTAAAATTTCAAATTTTAAAAAAAAATTAATTTTATTTTTTAAAATAATTTTTTAATTCTTTTTTTTATTTTTCTTTAAAAACATCACATTTTAACCAAATCTTCACTATATATATGTAAATACATTTAGGATGTGTGCATGATATTGTAATTTGAAGGTATAATTTTAATTTTGCTAGTTGTTTATGTCACAATATGTTTTTGGGAATGATGATTTACGAATAACATTAGTGCAAAAAAGCATTACTGAGGATTCTGTATGGGGTGAAATGGGAGGAAGTCAGGGGTGTGACACCATGAGTTACCACACCGGGTGACACCAACCCTATGGATGCCACTGTACCTACCTATCTGCTCCCTTTGTCTTCCCTCTCTGCTCCTGATCTGCTCCTTGTATCCTCCCTGCCTGTTCCTTATTTGTTCCCTATCTGCTTTTTGTCTGTTCCCTTTGTGTTCCCTATCTGCTCCCTATCTGTTAACTAACTATCTGCTCCCTTTGTGCTCCTTATCTGCTCCAAATCATCTCCCTATCTGCTCCCTACCTGATACCTTGATGTTTAGTTTAATATTTTTTTAATGGGGAGGGTGGATTTGGGGGTTTTTAACTGTTAATTGATGTATTTGAAATTGTTGTAAGCTGCCCCGATTGTTTTTAACAGAGGGGCCGGGTATATTATTATTATTATTATTATTATTATTATTATTATTATTATTATTACTACTACTACTACTACTACTACCTATCTGCTCCTATCTGGAGTAGCAGAAAAAAACTTGCTTCATCCCCAATATGACATCCCTTCAAATATTTAAACATGGCTATCATATTATCTCTTAACCTTCTCTTCTCCAGGCTAAACATCCCCAGCTCCCTAAGCCACTCCTCATAGGGCATGGTTTCCAGACCTTTCACCATTTTGGTCACCCTCCTCTGGACACACTCCAGTTTGTCAATATCCCTCTTAAATTTTTTAGCTGCTGCATTACACTGTACACTCATATTTAACTTGTGATCTACTAAGACTCCTAGATTCCTTTTATATGTACTGTTATCAAGACAGGCTTCACCCATTCTATATTTGTGCAATTCATTTTCTTCTGCCCAAGTGTAGTATTTTGCATTTCTCCCTGTTGAAATTTGCTTGGTTAGTTCTGCTCCAGCTCTCTAATCTGTTAATGTCTTATTGAATTTTGTTCCTGTCCTCTGGGGAATTAAGTGCCCCTCCTAATTTAGTGCCATCTGTAAATTTGATAAGCATGCCTTCTATTTCATCATCCAAGTCACTGATAAAGATGCTAAATAGCACAGGGCACAGAACAGAACCCTGTGGCACACAAGAAGAGGAGCCATTGGTGAGCACCTTTTGGATTCAATCAGTCAACCAACTTCAAATCTACAGATAGTTGCATTGTCTAGCTCACATTTTACTAGCTTGTTTGTAAGGATATCATGGGTGATCTTGTCAAAGGCCTTACTGAAATCAAGAAACACAGCATTCCCTTCATCTACCAAGCTTGTAACTCTATCCCAAAAAAGAGAAAGATTAGTCTGGCATAACTTGTTTTTGAGAAACCCATGTTGACTTTTCATGTTCACTGCATTCTTTCTGAGTGCATACAAACTGTTTCATGATCTGCTCTAGAATCTTTCCTGCTATTATCAGACTGACTGGGCAGTAATTATTTGGGTCCTGGTTTTTTCCCTTTTTGAAGATGGGGAAAACCTTTGCCCTCCTCTAGTTTTCTGGAATTCTCAAAGACTGAGTGGTTCTGAAATTATTTGTGCCAATTCTTTTAATACTCTTGGATGAAGTTCCTCTGGCCCTGGAGACTTGAATCCATTTAGAGTAGCCAGGTATTGCTTTACTAATCTGTGCTGCATTTACCCTAGTGCATCATCTGCTGCATTTTTTCTAGGATGAGCACTGTTCTCCTTTTCAGAGAAGAACATGGCAAAGAAGGTGTTGAGTAATTTTTCCTTTCCTCTCTCCCGCATTACCATTTTACTATCATTCTCATGCAGTGACCCTGCCAGTTCTTTCTTCTTCCTTTTACTACGGACATAAACAAACAAACAAACAAATCCAGAATCCATCTGTGGCTGGCATCTTCAGAGAAATTTCAGAGAAGATGCTGGCAAAAGGTCAGAAAGAAACTCTTCTAGAACATGGCCACACAGCCCAAAAAAACCCACAAAAAACTATGGATGCCAGTCATGAAAGCCTACGACTCCTCGATGATGTTTCATTAGCGCTATTACAAGGGTTGTGTTTTTAACCCCCCTGCAACAAGATTAATTTCTGTGGAGCAATTTCCTCTTGATACCCGATGTACCTGTGAGCTATCGACAATCCTTATCCTTCAAAATTGTTAACCTTTTTCTTTTTCCAATGGGAAAGGTGTACCTGAGTTTAAACTGCTTTTTAACATGTAATGCTAAATTATTCATTAAAATAAGCCTGCTAAAACCTATTTTGCACTCAGGATCCTCCTGTTTTGCCTGGAAGAGAACTGGGGGAGGGAGAAGAAGGGAACTTTGAAAGCAGAATAGGGATGGGGGTCTTCCCTTTCCATGCATCCCTTTCCAACAACATGAGGGGAGGGGGCACTTTATTTACTTGATCCAACTCTCTCTCACACACACACCCTCCCCACCTGGGATCGCCTTACGCTCAGCTATGCGCATATGCGCTATCATGCTAATGCTTCAGCCACATCAGGTATGGAAGTGAAAAGCGTGATTCTCCCATTTTTGAACTGTCAATATTTCGTAATTGCGCTATAGTGTGAAAAGATCGGTTATTATCCCGTCATTATTCCATTATTAGCCAATTAACTGGATAACAGTGGGATAATGGTGGGATTATAATTGAATGGTGTGATTATCTCCCTTGAGCTTGCAAGACCTGAGCAGGGCTGTTGGTGACAGGGTCTTGGAGGACTCTCCTTCATAGGGTCGCCATAAGTCAAAGTCAACTTGAAGGCTATTTACAAGAACATCATCATCATGCCATCCCACAGCCTTCTCATAATGGATGGGAAAAGTAACTTTGCCTTCCCTCTGCTACTACCTGCCAGCAGACAAAATTAAAAACTACCTGCCTGTCAATGTTGTTATTGATTTCAATCCAATATGCAGTCGCTATGGTCAGCATTCTTTTCAATGGTTTTAATTTGTTTTAAATGGTTTTGTTTTAAGAATCAAATAATTAAGATTTATTTATTTATTAGTCTTTTGAAATTGACCCTAGTATCATTTTTATATGGGTTTATATGAGGGGTATGTGGTTTTATATGGTGTGGATGTTTTAGTTATGTTTTAACTTTTTGCATGTTTTTATGTTAATTTTATACTGTTTTAATTAGATGCTTTTAATAGTTTTTAAAATTCTTACTCTAAAGTTTTTAAAATGTTTTTGTCTTACTTTACAGTAAGAATTTACTGGGAGAAAGGTGGCATAAAAATGAAATAATAAATAAATAATACAATTAATTTATTGCAGGAGCCCCCAAACTTTTTCCAGCTACCAACCCTTTGTCTTGGTTTATTTATTTATTTAATTTCTATGCCACGTTTCTCCCCAAAAGGGACCCAAGATGGCTAGACCCTAGTGCCCCCCAATGCATATTTCCTGATTCTAGATCTACTGTTCTAGTGAAAATTCAAAACAATCTATCTTGGTTGCTGTTCTCTTTGCACCTGGTCACCCTGGAAGAAGCAACCTAGCAAGCGGGCTGAACAGCAACTAAGAAGCTTCTCACCCATGCCAATCCTTCAGCAAAGGCCAGTGCGGACAAGAGGTGGCTCAATCACTGCTCAACCAGTTGCTCGGTTGCTGCTCCCAAGGCAACTGGGTACAAAGGGAGAAGCTTCTCCCTGGTGAGGAAGGACTCTCAATCCTTCTCCCTTGGGGTGGAGATGGGCACAACCAGTGTGTGTGTTGGGGATTTACAGAGGCCATGTGCCCTGGACTGGACTGGCATGGATGTGGAAAAGCAAAGATTTTAACTACAAGAGCCACTCCAAGGTGAAGGACTCTTTCCAAGAGTCAACCCAATACTCCTTCCTCTCCTTCACTAGAGATGTGTCTTCCCCACACAGCTTCAAGTGTCCCCCCACCATACACAAACATTGCTTCTTCTGCTCCCACTTCTCTCAGCCTGTCCGATGAAAGAAAACAGGAGCAGTAGAGCAGCTCCAACCTGTTAGCCAAATCCCAGCAAAGCTTACAAAGCTTAAGCAAGGTCCCAAATTTGAAAGTTCCTTTTTGTCACCACTTCTCCCCCACTGCCCTTTCAAAGCCCCTTGATCCCATCAGTTCGTCTGTCCCAAAAAGGTGCCATAGAAGCAATGTCCTGCACCAAAGTCTCACAAGTTTCCCAGCCACCGCCACCAGTGAAAGATGCATCTAAGAGAGTGAGCTCCCACATGCAGGCAAAGAGCAGGGGACAGAACCACATGAAATGATCAGTGACGCTGCCTTGTGGTTTTGAAAAGAAGTTTCTTCAACCCTCATCCCCGCCAGTTTCCTAAAGGCTGCTGGTTCCCCTTGTCTTTTTTGCACACCAACATCCTCCTGCCACCTGTTTTCCTCATCACCCTCCCAGATTTTTCCACCACCCACTTTGGGAATCACTGATTTATTGTTTTAAATTGAGCTGGTTGAATTAGGAAGGACTCTTCTGGGTATTGTGAGGGGGCTTTGAAAGGGGGATGATACAAAGAAGTGGCCTAGCACTCCATGAGGTGCCCAGAGTTTTTTTTCCTTTTATTTTCTTTTTGTCATCCTTGGCCCCTCCAAAATTCCTAGACTTTCCCCAAAACAAATTGTGGATGTTCACTTTTTAAATAGGTTGAAGTCTACTTGCATCAACCTCTGCATTGACCAAAACAGGGCAAATGCAGGCATAAGGTAGGCTTAAGCCTATGAATGGCACCAACAGGATGCAAGAGGCTTATATTCTATTATTTGTCATTTTTGTGACATTATAAAGCAAAAGAGTATATTTAATCTCAGTAAAAGAGGGCCCTAAAGGGATAATGGGAGCTGCAATCCAACATATGTAGAGCTACACAGTTTCTGTTCCTATATTAAAGGGCTGACTGATTCCCTAACACAGTATTGAGGTCCAGTGTGGTGTAGTAATCTGAGTGTTGGACTAGGCCTCTGGAAGACCAGAGTTCAAATCCCCCACTCAGGCATAAAAATCCATTGGGTAACCTTGGACACATTACACTCTGTAAGCCTCAGAAAATGTCAATGGAAAGCCTCCTCTAACTCTTAGGACTTTACTGCATAAGAAGAAAAAAGGTGAAACCGATCAAGAAAGTAGTGGCTTTCTCCATGCCACTCATGACATTGTAGCACTTCAATTCTCTTCTCAAGGGGAGATGGTCATCAAAGCGTGCCTTTTGCTGAATGGGAAAAATCCATTCATCAAAAGGCATGCTTTAACAACCATCTCACCTTAGGGAGAAAACAGAAGTGCTATGAGGGCATGCAGACAAGCAGAGAATGCCACTAATCTCCTGATCAGTATCCCCTTTCATTTCTTGTGTGGTAAAGTTCATCCTGTTTTATGTTCTTTTCAGGGTTTTTTTTTTCTTTCTTCAGCATCCAGGCCCAATGCATTATCCCAGGAAGCCTGAGAAGCCCTGGTATTACCCACTGGGCTAGGCAATGGGTGTTGTACTGCCCATTTCTGGCCCAACTGGGCACAAAACAACTAACATAAAATTCTCTGAAGATGCCAGCCACAGATGCTGGTGAAATGTCAGAAAGAAAACTCTTCTAGAACATGGCCACACAGCCTGAAAAACCCACAAAAAGTAACATAAAATTAACTACAAAACCAATTAATAAAGCACTCCCCAATGTAAATTAAATTGAACAAATTCAGTGCCCACCTGAGCAGTAGAGGCTGCAGCATCACCTCACCCTCTCTGAATTGGGGCCAATCCCCACTACCACTAGCAATATTTAATGTAATGATAATTGAATACTATGCAGCAATAAAGTGTTGCTCAGGTGATTCATCTATGATTTCCTTATGGAGGAAGCTGACCTGGCTTGTTTTATAGAAGCCTGGCAGGGAGATGATAGCAGCCCAACATGGGCACAGGCTCTTCCATCAGGATATTGTGTTAGTGCAGGTGGAGGAAAGTGGAGGGGAAAGCAAAATAGCTGTGGTCTATAAAGACAATCTTAAACTAACCAAATTACCTATTAGAAATCTGAACTACATTGAGTGTGCATACCTGAGTGTAAAAACCAGGGACTGGGGATTGTGTTATTGTACTATTCACCTCACTGCCTATCATGCTCTCTGGCTGAACTCATGGGGTTTATTTATTTTATTTATATGTTGGTGTTGGAGTTGCCCAGACTTTTAATCTTGCGTGATTTCAACATCCCATTTGAAACCAGTTTGTTGGGTGCAGTCTGGGACTTCAAGGCATACATGACAAACATGGGCCTATCTCAACTGGTTTCATGGCCCACACATTCAGCAGGCCACTCTCTTCATGCCATTTTCAGCTTGGAGCATGCGGATCTGTGGGCAGATGTAATTAATACCTCTGAGTTGTCGTGGACAGATCATTTTCTGTGAGCGTTATCATCATGGCTGCTATCTGCCCTGCAGGAATGATTTGCCTAATAAAATGGTCCACCTTTGAAGGTTATTGGAGCCTTTAGGATTCTGGAAAGCCTTAAAGAAGCTTTTATGGATAGTACCACCAACCCTGTTGAAGCACTAGTCAATGGACAGAATCAAGAACACACACACCCTGCATGGAAATACACAATGTCCCAAACCCAAACCCACAAGCACAAGTTACTTCCTGTCTACATTTTGAGACAGACTCCAGAGGAAAATACAAACATTTGGACTCAAGTGGGGGCTAGGGTCTGGTAAGGAAGTGGCCCCTGGCCCTCACCCAGTTACCAATCCCTGCCCTATAGCAGCATTTAGAAGCCTGCATGATTACCATCCTTGCCATACAGAATGCATGACCTCTAGTGGGGAAAACGTGTCCCTCTACCTGAGCTTCAGAAGTTGAGTCCAACCTGTGAGTACCAGTGACGTGGACAAGCTCCTTGGTAGAGTGAGGAAAACAACCTGCCCTCTTGATCCTTGCCCATCATGGCTGGCCATCCCGGGGGGGGGGGGTGATGCATTGAGAACGTTCCTTAGGGACATTGTCCCTTAGGGAAGGTTTTGTTCCATCTTGCCTAAAGGAAGCAGTGGTTAGGCCGCTTCTGAAAAAAACTTCCCTAGACCCCCTGGATAGGAACAAGTATAGGCCAGTCTCTCTACTACCTTTTTTAAGCAAAGGGATCGAGAGGGCAGTTGCTCTTCAATTCCAAGCTGTCTTGGAAGAAACTGATTATCTAGATCCATTTCAAACTGGCTTTAGGACACGATATGGACTCGAGACTGCCATGGTTGCTCTGGCTGATGACCTTTGCCTAGGCATCAACAGGGGTAGTGTGACCCTGTCGGTGCTCTTGGACCTCTCAGCAGCTTTTGACACAATAGATCATAACATCCTTTTGGTTTGCCGGGGAGGGTTAGGAATTGGAGGCACTGCATTGCAGTGGATCCGTTCCTTCCTCTCAGGCAGATCTCAGAGGGTGAGGCTTGGGGACAGTTGCTCCTCTAGAATAGAGCTTAATTGTAGCATCCCTCAGGGCGCCATGGGAGAGATCATTCAGAGACATGGGGCGCGGTGTTATCAGTATGCTGATGACAACCAGATATACTTCTCCATGTCTCGGTCATCGGCTTCGACTTCAGATGGCATCTCTCCTCTCAATGACTGTTTTAAGGCTGGATGAGGAAAAACAGATTGAGGCTGAGGTACTAACAGTTGCAGACCCAAAACCAGGTATGGGAATACAACTTCCAGTCCTAGATGGGGTCACACTCTCCTCCAAGGACTGTGTTCGCAGTCTGGGGGTGCTCCTGGATCTAACGCTCCAGATGTCAAATCAGGTAAATGCGAGTTAGAAGCGCCTGTTATCAGCTTCGGCTAATATGCCAGCTGCACCCTTTCCTGGAAACTAAGGATCTTGAAACTGTGGTACATATGCCGGTAACCTCTCGTCTTGATTTCTATAACACGTTCTACATGGGGCTATCCTTGTGCTTGACCTGGAAACTTCAATTAGTTCAGAATTTGGCAGCCAGGCTAGTCTTGGGAACATCTAGAAGAGACCATATTACACCTGTGCTAAAATCACTCTGCTGGCTGCCAACTAGTTTCTGGGCACAGTACAAGGTGTTGGTTATGACCTTTACAGCCCTACATGGCTTGGGTCCAACCTATCTCCAGGACCGCCTCCTTCCATATGACCCACCCTGCACACTCCAGTCCTCTGGGAAAAATTTGCTATAGCCTATGTAAACAAGGCTACCGGCAACTTCCCAGAGGGCCTTCTCTGCTACCGCTCCCAGATTACTGAATGGCCTGCCGGACGAGATCTGTCTTATTACCACCTTAAACAGCTTCAAAAAGGCTGTTAAAACAGATCTCTTCTGGCAGGCCTTTCCTGAACAATTATCCCGGCCCAAGAGTTAGCTAATTCCTCTCCCTTTCTGTGCTGCTACTGTTGCGAGGCTTTTTGTTTTATGTTGTGATTTATTTTAAATTGTTTTTAATTGTCTAAGTTTAATATTTTTTTTAAGGAGTGGGTGGGTTTTGGGGTTGTATGTATTTATTGTAGTTTTAACTGTTGTAAGCCACCCCGATTGTGCTGCAGAAGGGCGGGATAGAAATAAATTATTATTATTATTATTATTATTATTATTATTATTATTATTATTAGGAATCTCCATCAGAGTGTGTTAACTTTACACTAAGAGAGTTACTCCTCAATTGTACTTTGCAACTCCATTATAGAATTGCAGTGCTAAACAACCAAATGAATATAGCAATTGATGTGCCACCATATATAATGTACAACACACTGCACAGCAATGTGAAATGGAACCACATGCATAAGTCCACTTTCATAATCTTCAACTTAGTAAAGATGTTACATATCAGCCCCCAAAATACAACCACATAAACAAGGGAACTAATCCTGTGTATGACACCAGCCAACCAACACAGCAAAGATGAGACCCCAGGCTTCATCACAGCAATTTTTGTTTGTTTGTTTTTTACTGGCAAAATTAACAAGCAACAAAGAGGCACCTTCCAACTTCCTAGTTAAAAAATATCCTACATCAGAAAAAACAAAAAACAAAAATGCAGATCAAATGCTCTGCAGAAAAATATATTAAGACTCAAAAAGACTTGTCCACAACCAGTCTACCCAAAAAGGGAAAAGATAGTGATGGGGGTGTCTCCATTCAGGAACCTCGGTTTGTTAGCTGCTGCATCTAGAGGTGTAAGCTTCCAGTCCAAACAAACTTGCAAATTCAAGATTTCATGCTTGGCTTCCTACAGTCCTGGGACTCCAACCCAATCCTTCTGGTCTGAAACAACATTTCCTTCAAAAATAAAAGCGTCACGTCTCAGTTCTCCCCAGTGTGTACGTATTCTTCAGCTGCCTTCGACACTGTGCCCAGATATTGCCAGCTCAGGGCTGCTAAAAGCATCACACAGGATAAGTAGATGGGAGAGTAATGGGTCCGTGAGGCCAGCGCTCCACTGGGTAAGCTCATGGAGCGGACAGAGATGATGATCTGTTGAGTTCTGCTGGAGGAAGGGTCTGTGCTGGGAATCTTCTGGTAGATCTATCAAGAAAAGAATCAACTTCCATTAAGAGACTGCATTTGAAAAAAGGACTTCTCAGTAAAAAACCGAGCACTTATTTGGACTAGAGAGGGATTCAAGAAATGAAAAGTGCGTATTTGCACAATTTAAAGTACTAGTTATGACTTATAAAGGGAGCAGAATCTGGGAGCATCCAATGAAATTCACACGAGAAATTGGAGACACCTCCCAAGATGCTAAAAACATAGTTTTAGTCCCAATGCATGCAGGCATTGTAATTATAATTTTATGCAATGAGATAACATGCATTTATGTGTTGTCCTTCTTTAAATTTTACATAACCCCTGAAGAAGGCCATAAGAATATATAAATGCTGAAATGCACCCGCTTTTTGACTAATAAAATAACCATCTCTTGAGCATCTTGAGACATGTCTCCAATTTCTTCTGTGCATGACCTATAATCCCTATATGACTTATCTGAAGGGCCATCTCCTCCCATACAAGTCTGTCTGCACTCTAATTAATGAATAAATAATAAAAAAAGCAGCTTCATTTATATACCGCTTCATACCGCACTATGCAGT
>CM034701.1:389973916-389989414 GCA_020142125.1 Phrynosoma platyrhinos
CCAGCACTTTTGGGTAGAGAAGGTGAAAGACCTTGCAAGACCACAGACCCCAGGATTCCATAGGATGGAGCTAGAGCACTTGAAGTGGTGTCAAACTGCGTTATTTCTACAGTGTAGATGCACCCCAAAATGGTGTATAATAAACCTGGTGGGCCTTCGCTCTAAAGCGCTACGATTCTTCTAAGGTTCTGTTATAAAGGAATTCTAGGATTTCCAGTTTAGGGAGGCATACTTAGAATGCTCTGCCAGGGAGCTCTAGGATTCCTCAGGATGCAAGCAGGATAGATAAAGTAAAATCATAGTGCTATATAGGAACATCTCAGTAAACAAAACCTCTAACAAGGCAAGATACAAATGAATTATTCACACACACAACAACAACAACAACAACAACTTTAATTTTGGCATTCTGTGTGCCTCCCTCCAAGGTCCCAAGACTTTTGGACCTGTGCCTTGCAGTAGCTACAGAGAGCTACTCAAACGTTGCCATCCCTATTCCAACTCAGGCTGCATCTGCACTGCAGAAATAATGCAGTTTGACACCGCTTTAACTGCCATGGCTCAATACTATCAAAAATCTGGGACTTGCAGTTTTGTGAACTATTTAGCCTCTGGTGCCATAACAGCCTACAAACCCCAGGATTCCATAGCACTGAGCCATGCTAGTTAAAGCGGCGTCAAGCTGCATTAATTCTGCAGTGCAGATGCAGCCTCAAAGGGTGGCAATGGAAAGCACTTTGATTTATGGCTCTTCCTCCTCCAGCGACAGCTCTAAATCCAGCCATTATGAGACCTCTTGACACCAATCTTTTCCCCTAGAAATTTGGAAAGGAAACACTTATTCAGGCGGCAGCAAGCTCTGAACAGCAGGGAACAATCGGTTACAAGAGGCAACCATCTCCCATTCAGGAAAGATTTATGCCTCTTTGATAGAGCTTTCCAACATTTCCCTTTCTGCTATTTCAAGGAAAATTCACTCTCTCGAAATGGGCCTGAGCCAGCAGCAAGTGAGCTAGAAAGGAAATCCTGCCACGTTGGAAGGGAGAGGGTCCTATGTGTTCAGAATTCGCAAGGCACATAGGCTGCATCTACACTGCAGAATTAATGCAGTTTGACGCCACTTTAACTGCCATGCCTCAATGCTATGGAATTTGGGGATCTGTAGTTTTTTGAGCTGTTCAGCCTTCTCTGCCAGAGAGCTCTGGAGCCACAACAAAGTGCAAATCCCAGGATTCTATAGGATGAACTCCATGGCAGTTAAAGCAGTGTCAAACTGCATTAATTCTGCAGTGCGGCAGCAACCCGTTACCTCTCACCAATGGTGGCTGGAAGGATCCCAGATAGTGCAGTGGAGCTTTGAAAGCTTGCAACGCATATGCCCTAAAATGTTATATTTTACTGTTGTTAGCCGCCCCGATTGATCTCAAAGGAGCGGGATATAAATCAAATTTTATATTATTATTTATTTATTTATTTATTTATTTATTATGCATCCATTCTGGGTTTCAGTCAGAAATGTAAAAGAATCTCCCTATGCAGGGTGCTGAATTGTCCTCCAAATGGGTTCAGGACCTGGATAACTCCTTTAAAGTTTGCACTACAACCTGGGTCAGATTCGCCTGTCTATCGTTGTAGGAGGCACCAACTGACACTGTCTGCAACAAGGTATTTTTTTCCAGGTAAACTTTAAAGCCAGTGTGGCATAGTGGTTTGAGCGCTGGACTACAACTCTGGAGACCATGGTTCAATTCCCTGGCTTGGCTATGAAACCCATTGGGTGACCTTGGGCAAGTCACACTCTCTCAGCCTCAGGGGAAGGCAAAGGCAAACCTCCTCTGAACAAATCTTGCCAAGAAAACCCCAGGATAGGTTTGCTTTAGGGTTGCTATAAGTGGGAAACTGCCTGAAGGCACACACAATTTTTAGCAATGCATAGGAATTTTTTTGGGGGGGTATGCCATCCTCTTATTAATCCTAATTACAATCCACTTGCAAGTAAAAGCAGTGAAACATACGGCAATCAACATTCTGAGTTAGCTGTGTTAGCTATATAGCAAGTCCAATAACATCCAAAATCCATCAAACAGTGACATCTTTATTGGGACAACCAAAATGTGCAACATATGCATTGCAAGCTTTCAAAGCTCCACTGGCTTCTTCATCAGCCAAAGGTGTTTAAAAGCCATACAGGAGGGGAAAAAATTGAAGACATCCATTATAGGCCTGCATTTTGCTGTTTTTGTTCTTAGTTCAAATGGTACAAAGAGGTATCTCTTGCAGGCTTAACACCTTCCCCGATGAAGAAGCCAGTGAAGCTTCGAAAACTTGCAATGTGTTTATTGTGCATTTTGGTTGGCCCCATAAAGATATCAGTGTTTGGTGAATTTTTGATACTGCAATCAGTTAATTATATTATTTTTTCCCATGGCATCGTCACAAGTAAGGAGGGGAAATCATTTTGAATGTGATAAGAAGGATTGGGAAAAAAAGTATTTCTAGAAGGAGACTTTGCAAACACTCTTCCTATACAGATTCACATGAGTGGTCCCTCAAATTTAATACTGTCTGCAGCACTACCATTCTTCAAGTTCTGTCAGTTCTCCATCTCCCAACCCCTTGTTGTTGCTGCCTGCTTTTATCATCCTTGCAGTGCCTTTCATCTCCAGCCTCTTCTCTCCTTTTCCAAATGGCAAAAAGGTTTTCGGTCATGCCGTCTGAACCGTCTGTTTATAGACGGAGGGAAATGTAATATCAACATCCCCATGGCTTGAAAAGCACCTTGTCAGATTGGCAAAGCATCTCCACCATGGAGGAGCCATGCGCCAAGACCCAAGGAGGCACTTACTGGCTCTAAACAGAGAGAAACTCTTTCTCACCATACCACACACACACCCCAAAAAAACCCTAAGTTTCCTAAAACAATTTGTTATGATAAGGAATGGCCTTGATAAATCGGGCACCCCGCCACACCGAAAGCAATCTCTGCAAAGATGAGCAGAGCCAACTGGGAAGGAAAGAAGGGAGAGGGAAGAAAACAGAGCCAAAAAAATCCCAAGGTTGTACTCTAACAGAAGTTGTCTGTGGTTAAAGCAGCTGCTTTCTTCTTCTTCTTCTTCTGATTTTTTTTTTAAAAAAAAATTTCCAAAAAGAAAAAGAGAGTTTACACACTGCATACAAAACCATATTTTGAACCATTTTTTTTTTACATCCAATACTTCCTACCTTCAGAGAATTGGTGCTAATTCTCAAAGGTTTTCCTTTCTGTCCTTACTATTTGGTCTCCATAGTCAGCCCTCCATATCCACGGATTCTTTATCCACGGTTTCAACCATCCACAGTTTGAAAATATTCAATAAATATGCAAATTCCCCTGAACAAACCTTGATTTTGCCATTTTTATAAGGGACACCTTTATACTACGACATTGCATACAATGGGACTTGAACATCCACAGATCTTGGTATCCCTGGGGAGTCCTAGAACCAAACTCCAGCGGATGCTAATGTACTTATTTGTTCATTTTCCTATTTGTCATATTATTCCTCTTCTAAGCAGCTGCTTTTTCACTCTGGTAGAGCCTTCTCTGTAGAGCGCTGATGCCACAAAAAACTGCAATTCCCAGACCTCCACAGCAATGTGACATGCAATTTAAAGTGGTGTCAAACTGGATTACTTCTGCAGTGCAGATGCAGCCTTACTCCCTGCAATGCTAGAAATTTAAAGAATGAAGGAGAATTTCAGAAAGACAGAATTCTGATAGCTACACTTCTACTACATCAGGTTGGCCCATGGGATGTGCATCGAAAAAGCCTCTCATTGTGGCTTTGTAAAGCTTTGATTTGCAAAGCCTTGATCAAATCAGGCCTCTAAACCAGCCTTGGGTCTACCTTAGCAATGCCAAGACCTCCCTTAGCTTTGTTTTGAAATTTCTGTCTATTGCCTTCCACTTTGAAACCACAAAGTTTCGGGTAGTTGTGTAGTTTGAAATACTGTGCAGTTGGCCCTCCAAATCCACTGATTCTTTGTCCACAGATTCAAGCATCCACAGCTATGTATATGTATATGTATATGTATATGTATATGTATATGTATATGTATATGTATATGTATATGTATAGGTATACCATATATCCCAAAAAGCAAACCTTGATTTTGCGATTTTGTATAAGGGATACCATTTTACTCTGCCATTGTATTTAATGGGACTTGAGCACCCATAGATTTTTGTAGCCACAGGGTGTGTGCGTTTGTCTGTACAGTTTATTGCACAGCACTTGCAGGAACGGGAACGGAACAGGGCAAGAACGCAAGTTACTGCACAGGAGAATGCCGTCGATGCCTCCTGGCAGCCAATTTTGAAGAACAATTTTGAACAGTTCTTCAAAATTGGCTGCCAGGAACGGCTGGGGAATGGCTTGGGGACTCCCGGAGGCATTGGCGGCATTCTCCTGTGCAGTAACTTGCGTTCTTGCCCTGTTCCGTTCCATTCAGTTCCTGTTCCTGCAAGTGCTGTGCAATAAACTTATGTGTGTTTCCTGGAAGCAAACCCCAGCAAGTGCCTCCTGAATATGCCAATAAGCTCTTAAATAGATAAGAAAGCACCCCCACAGTGTTGAATTTAAGACAATTCTTTTGAAAGCCAGCTAGGAACTTATAGTAGTAATTTTACATTTTGTGGGTTTTCATTTGGTATTTTGGGGGATCTGTTTGGTCCCTGGAAACTCCTGGGAGGGCAGGAAAGTAATCTTTGCATCCTGCTTTCCACACTCTTGTTTAGACCACTGCTAGTCTCGTGATGTTGTTCTCAATCCTAGCTGGGGATTCTGGGAATTGCAATCCAAAAATTAACATCCCCAAACTCTGAAAGTATGGGAGTCACCGGCAGAGTTTTTCAAACTACAGCTCCCAAAGTCCCCCAAGAATCTGGGCACTACAATCCAAAAAGGTCACTTTCCCAAATTCAGGTCTCGATTAACCCCTTAATCTGATTTAGCAGAAGTGTCTATATCTACTCTCTGGCCGGGACCAGATGCTTAGCCATCGCCTCCTACATGACTTGGAATAAAACTATTTCATGTCTACTCTTCAGCAGAATGAAATACCAACACCTGCTGCACAAAATTCAGCGTGTGCCTCTTCTTTCTTTCTTTGACACATTTGTGTTTGGAAATCTGTCAAAAGCAGTCTCCTTTGTGATTAATCCAGTCTGTTTCAGAACTGGGGAAAGGAGCCTAGAGGCTTCCCTTTTCCAAATGGTTTGGGGCTGCGCTCTGGTTTTGACATTAAAAATTTCCAGTCACCCCTTTAGGCATAGGTGTTGGTCAACCATAGAAGTGTGTAGCGTGCTTTTACTAAGGCGGAATACTTACTGTTATTGTGGTGTGCCTTAAAGTCATTTCTGGCTTAAATTGGTTTGAGTTATTATTATCGATTATGGATATTCTTATGTCAATATTTGAATTTCCTTTCCCAAAATACATTGATTTTATTCTCTAGGGAAATGAAAGCAAAAAAGAAAAACGATATGAAGAGATGGACATTTTGTAATTTCTTCAGCGTTAACATCTCCAGGTTTTTCTTTTCTCAGGCCTGTAATCTGCTAAAAGGATCCAGATTTGCTTCTATATTCCAATTTTTTCTGTAACATTTTCCCATTTACATTCTGAGACTGCATCCGCACTGCAGAAATAATCCATGTCAACACAACAAACTATAATAATATAATAATAAAAAAATATTTATAACCCGCCCCTCTGCACAGCAATCTACAGTTCCTGGAGTTCCCAGAGTGCCAGGATTGAGCCATGGCAGTTAAAAGTGGTGTCGACCTGGATTATTTCTGCAGTGTGGATGCAGCCTAAATTCTTGATCGAAAGCTCAGTTCCTGTGTTCATCCCACAGAGGAAAGCAGCATCTCCAAACGTCCCACAATCAACACACTTGCACATTCTAAAATCCATGTGCCTGGCTTTCAGATCAGAAGATTTGCTTGTTGAATTGTTGTTACTGTTTTTAAAGAATGCTTTTAAGGTTCTAAATCAATAGGTTTCACTTAAGCCATCCTTTTAAAACTTTTTTCTTCTTCAGGTCAAATAGCCCAGAGAATCACAACAGATGAAAGCTGCAGTTATTATGAAGGCTGCATCCATACTGCATATATAATCCACTTTGACATCACTTTAGCTGCCATGGCTCAATATTATGGAATTCTGGCATTTATAGTTTGTTGTGGCATCAGAGCAAAGCTGGTGCCACTGGGTCGATGTGCTACTGGTGTGCCACAGGGCATGTGCCACTGGTTCCATGTGCCACTGGGTCCACATGCCACTGGGTCCAAGCCTGAAGACTCAAGCTTTCCTCTGGTGCCATAACACACTATAAATCTCAGAATTCCATAGCATTGAGCCATGGCACTTAAAGTGGTGTCAAAGCAGATTATTTCTGCAGTGCGGATGCAGCAGTAATAATGGGGACCCACATGCCTTGCAGGCTTTGAGCGAACAAAGTCTGATGAAAACTCACTCAAGAGCATGGCCAAGGAAGGAGGGACACTTGATTCAAATCAGTCCTTGTTGCGCTTCTACAAAGCTTCTTGGGCAGATCTCTTGCCAATCTTTCAGGCAAGAAGCAGAATGACTGGTTTTTGTCTGAAAGCTCCAGCAATTGAAATTTAACAAAGAGTACCCAATGGGACACCCAAAATATGGCCTTTTAATGTCACACATGGAGAGCCAGTGGAGCATTGGACTGTAACTTGGGAGACCAGGGTTTGAATCCCAGCTTGGGCATGTGAACCCACTGAGTGACCATGGACAAGTCACAATCTCTCAGCCTCAGAGGATGGCACTGGCACACACACACACACACACAAACGTATCTTGCCAAGAAAGTCCCATGATAGGTCACCTTAGGTTTGCCATGAACGACTTGAAGGCACACCACAGTGTCACACACATCCCCACCCAGGACCACAAATGAAGGAGTGGACAGGGTTCCAAAACAGACCTCTTTGATAGTGATCCTTCTTGAAGGATCTCCAGCCTTTGTACGTAAAACAAACAGAATGACATTCAGCCAGGATCTGTCTTTTGATGGTCTTATCAGGAATAGTTGACATATTCAGGCCTGTTGCTCCCAGATCAAGGTATGTTAGATGCTCCTCTACAGAAGCATCAACCTTTAAAGCTGGAAGGGGACCTATTTAGTCCACATCTTTGCTCAATGCAGGACATTGCAATTGCAGCAGAGGCAGGAATCATGTAGTTTGCATGTGGCTTCTGGGGCCATTTAGTTTTAAAATGAAACGGCAAAAGAGAGTTGCATAGAGCTGCCAAATCTCAAGGTCTGATCTCCATAGGTTTCCATAGGTCATCTGCAGTTAGGCAATGGGGTGCAAATTCTCCACTTTTGGGAGACACAGCTCTGGGAAAGAGGAGAAGAGCTGTGTGCAAATCTCCAGCTCAACTAGTAGAGCAAAAACTTACTATGATTTGTTGTAGTAGTAGTAGTTGGTGCATGCCTTCAAGTCATTTTCTGACTTATGGCAACCCTAAGGCAAACCTATCACGGAGCTTTCTTGGCAAGATTTGTTCAGCAGGGGCTTGTCTTGGCCTTGCCTTGAGGCTGAGAGATTGTGACTTGGCCAAGGTCACCCAGTGAGTTTCCATGCCTGAGCAGGGATTCAAACCCTGGTGTCTAATGTGGTAGTCCAACGCCACACTGGCATCATGAAGATGATGATGATGATGATGATGAAGATGAAGATGATGATGATATCATCCCAGTTCTCCGCAAATTGGGATTCAGGGCAGCTCATAATTTAAAAGAACAATAAAATTTAAAACATACAGAATTAAAATACTATTACAGTAAAACAAATCAAAAGAATAAAATGCAATTTTAAAAAGAGAACAGCTCTTAAAACAGTTGAATCATAGAGAATTTGCACCCTCCTCTCCCACCTGGGGATGACCTATGGAAAGTGGAGATCCTTCAGGGTGTCTTTTTGTCATTGCCTTCCTCTAAAGCTGCAACCAGATGCCAAACACTCAAAAGTACCAAACCATGCTGGCTCCTTTTCTGACAGTTTGCCTGCGGAGTTGTTCTTCCACAGTCATGTTTTAGGAGCCATCCTTGAAGAATCGATGCAAAAAGTTCACATCCTGTTGACTTCCTGGGATAGGAGGAAAAAACATTTCCAAGAAAGTCCCTTTCTCATGCTTGCTCATGAACTTTTATTCAACCTATATAGATTTTTTCAAAAATCCTTGGAATGTAAGGGTCAAGGTTCTGTCTTAAAGATACGAATATAAGAGGGAAGGAAGGTGAGACTTGATGCATGTGTGTAATGTGCCTTCAAGTTGCCTGTCGACTTATGGTGACCCGATGAATTTCATAAGGTATTTTAAAGCAAGGAATACTCAAGAGGTGGTTTTGCCATTGCCTTCCTTTGAAATATAGCCTCCAGCACCTGGGATTCATTGGTCTCCCATCCAAGTACTAACCAGGACAGATCCTGCTTAGCTTCCGAGATCAGATGGGATCCAATGCCTTTAGGGTATTTCAGTAGGTTAGAGACATGACACAGGTATAGAATAAAATAAAATTTTGCATGATGTTGTGAAAATATATAGGAAGCCTGTCACGTAATATAAGGATCCAATAAAGTGGAAGAATGGGAGATGAAGGACAAAGAAAAATAACCTAGTTAAATTGTGGAACTCACTGCCGCAAGATGTAGTGATAGCCGCCCACTTGGAAGGCTTTCAAAGGAACTGGATAAATTCATAGAGATTAGGGACCATCCATGGCTGCAAGTTAAGATGGCTATGAGTGCATGTACACTGTAGAAATAATGCATTTTGACACCACTTTAGGTCCTGTAGCTCCATCCTATGGAATTGTGGGATTTGTAGTTTTACCAGGTCTTTCGCCTTCTCTGCCAAAGAGTGATGGTGCCTCACAAAATGACAAATCCCAGGATTCTGTATGATGGAGGCTTGGCAGTTAAAGTGGTGTCAAACTCTATTATTTCTTCAGTGTAGATGCACCCTATATATCACCTGCAGTGGCGGAGGCAGCATGTCTCCATCAGTTGATCAGAAGCATCCAGTTACATTCACATGCTGTCTATACAGCTTTCCCAGCCACTACGTGAACAGATAGATAGGATCACAATAACACTTTAGAAAAATTGACACAGTTTAGAACAGGCTGCCTCATCCAAGGATATTGCACAGATTCCTAGACTTTTGGGCAGAATTCAGATCATTCAGAGTCCAAAGCTCCAGCCCTGGTCGACCGTGAAACTGAGAACAGCAAGAACAGCTTGAACTCCTACCAATACTTGTGTTGACCCACTGGATCAATGGGGTTTATGTCCCTGTTGACTTATTATTCAGCACTCGATTCTGCATCCACACTGCAGAAATAAAGGATAACGGCCCTAGCTCAATGCTATGGAATTCTGGGAATTGTGGGATTTTGAGACAGTTGATTTTTTCTGTCAGAGAGCTCTGGTGCCACACTACAAACCACAATTCCCAGAATTCCATAGCATTGAGCCAGGGCAGTTTAAAAGATTTAAAAGTAAAGGTTTCCCCTTGACATGTATGTCTAGTCGTAACAAACGACAATTCCTGGAATTCAATAGCACCGAGCCAGGGCAGTTAAAGCGGTATCAAACCGGATTATTTCTGCAATGTGGATGCAGCAAATGGGCCTACTCTAATGGGGTCTCCTGTAACTGGAGTCAAGGCTCTGATAAAAATTAGAGATGATGATGATGATGATGATGATGATGATGATGGAGGGAGAAGGAGGAGGAAGAAAATAAGAGGCAGGGAGTTTGAACAGAGGCGAATATCAGCGATATCTGCAGAGATCAGCTCCAAAATGGGTCTTCACACAAAATACTGATAAAAAAAAAAAGCATGGCCCAGAGTTATCAGAGGGAAATAGAACTTGTCATTTTCTGACTCAATTGATTGGGCTTTTTTATCTCCAATAGCAGACATTATAAGATAGTCCGAAAGCGTGAGATAAGGAAGGGAATCAAAGCAGTCTTGCCTCCCAGATCAGATTGGCCCTGGGGGGGGAAAGAGGGGTTCAAACTCCTCCATCCGACCCGACCCCGGGGGCGATCGATGGAAGGCTGCTGGGATTGCCCTGGCCTAGACTTGTTGCCGCGGCCAGGCTGGCTTGGCAATCTGAAACCCTGCTCAAGTTGGGTGAACTTTGAAACTTCAGTTTATTTTGAGGTTATGATTAACTTGGTAAACCAGTGCCCCACCAATCCTCAGCCTCAGGTTGGCAGGGATCAAGTGGAAAGGAATGGTTTCGAGGAAAGAGGAATGGAGGAGATGGAAGAGTGCAGAGAGAAGGTGAAGAAGGATGGGCACAGGATGGGACCAAGTACCAACCGGCAGTGACCAAGGGCAGAAAAATGGCTAATAAACATGGCAGATAACTGGAGAAATCACTGCCAATAACTAGCTAATTTCACTCACATGCAGGTTGGACAAGAGGACTTCAGACAACCCATTGACTGAGCTTTTGATCATTCCGTCCACACTGCACAGTTATCACACTTGGATACCGCTTCAACTGCCATGACTCTGGGTGCATCTTTGTTTTTAGTTGTTATGTGGCTTCAAGTCGTTGCCGACTTATGGCGACCCCATCACGGGGTTTTCTCGGCAAGTTTCTTCAGAGGAGGTTTTGCCTTTATCTCAGGCTGAGAGAATGTGACTTGCCCAAGGTGACCCAGTGAGGTTCCATGGCTGAGCCAGGATTCAAACCCTGTTCTCCAGAGTCATAGTCCAGCGTTCAACCCACTACGCCACGCTGGTTCTCTCAGGGTACATCTACACTACAGAATTAAAACAGTTTGACATTGCTTTAACTGCCCATGGCTCCATCTAACAGAATCCTGGGATGGGTAGTTTTGTGAGGCACCAGCACTTTTTTGGCAGAGAAGGCCAAAGACCTTGTAAAACTATGAATCCCAGGATTCTATAGGTGGCGTTACAGCTCTTAAAGTGATGTCAAACTGCATTATTTCTACTGCATAAATGCACCCTCTGTCCTCTGGAATCCTGGGACCTGTAGTTTCATTAAGTATGTAGTATTCTCCACCTGAGAGCGCTAATGCTTCCCCAAACTACGAATCCCAGGATTCTGTAGGATGGAGTCATAGCAATTAAAGTGGCGTCAACCTGTGACAATTGGGCCATGAGAAAAGGATCCTAAATAAAGACACACCAGGCAGAATAGGATGGGCAGAAGATCAGAGTTTGGGAAAGTTACCTCTTTTGGATTACAAGTTCTAAAATCTCCCATTCTGCAAAAACTTCCCAGCCCACCCATCCAGGGATCATACACGCTTGGGGATTCTGGGAGTTGTAGTCCAAACAAATAACTTTTCCAATGCTCTGCAGGAGACAGATGCTGAGAAAAGCCATTCAGGGAAACATTTTTTAATCCATCACTGCCAGGTTAGACCCCATCAGTAGTGGGCATGTGAACACTGGGCACCAGTGTTTAAAAAGGGCACCCAGAGAGGGACAATCAACATGATCAAAATCCTTGAAAATCCTTGATCATAAAGCCTTGAAACCAAGCTTTATAAGGAAGCTCCTTCTTTGAAGGTCTTTAAACTGAGAGCCAGCATGGTGTAGTGGTTTGAGCATAAGACTATGACTCTGGAGAACAGGGTTCAATTCCTGGCTTGCTTGCCCATGAAACAAATAGCGTGACCTTGGGCAAGTCACACTCTCTCAGCCTCAGATGACAATGGCAAACCCCCTCTGAAGGAACTTGCCAAGAAAAGCCTGTGATACATTCGCCTCCATACATTGGGAATAAGTGGAACGTTCACAAGAACAAGAACAAATAGAAGTTGGATGCGCATCTTTCAGAAGCAGAGAGTTGGACCTTGAAGACCCTTCCAGACGATTAGATTCCAGCCAAAATTAATCTGCAACCTAAAAAGAAAACTGCCTTCCACTTTTCAACTGATTCCAATTTCTGACATTTCTCCGGTACCTAACCTGTCAGAAAAGCAGAGGCTTCATATACACTAATGGAATCTGAACTGTGATCCCTGATCAAGCAAGCCTTTACTTTTTTAAAAAATTATCTTATCATATAAGGCTAAGCAATTAGATTAAATCTGTCTTAATGTCTGTGGATTTGAAAAGTTAAGGTCAATTTTGTCAAATTGCATAGCCTTGTATGATAAGAGGAAATGCAGTTAATGACTGAGACAAAAGTAAGCTGGAAGTCTTTTATTGGGTTTACTAGTAGTATGTTTAATGTATGATGTCTGTATGATGTTGCTGTTGTGTGTCTTCAAGTCGTTCCGACTTATGGCAGCCTGAAAGTGAACCTATCATTTTCTTGGCAAGTTTCTTCAAGAGGGAGTTTTCCATTACCGTCCTCTGAGGCTGAGAGAGTGTGACACATCCAGGGTCACCTAATGGGTTTCCAAGCCAGGATTCGAACCCTGGCCTCCAGAGTCATAGTCAAACACTCAAACTGCTACTGTTGTCTCCAAGTATAAGTACTGAGAGCCAGTGTGCTTAAGTGGTTTCATCATAGGACTAGGACTCTGCAGATCAGGGTTCGATTCCCCATTTGGCCATGGAAACCCAGTGGGTGACCTTGGCCAAGTCACATCCTCTCAGCCCCAGAAACCCCCATGATGAGGTTCGCCTTAGAATAAGAAATGACTTGAAGGCGCACAACAGCAACAACAAAAAGAAGTAATTGGATTTCGCCCCCTCTTTTCTGTGTGAGTGTGTAACGTTGTGTATTGTTTCATTCATAAAATTTTAATTAAAAAAAATTAAAAAGGAGGCCTTTATTGTTAGACATTGTATGTTGGGAGACATTTTGTACAGAATGGCTCAGGTTTCATCCATTTATCTTATGAATGAAAAAGAGAGAGCAAATTCAAGGACCGCATTTAAAGCAATGTTGTTAGTGTAACTAGTTACCTTTTTGGCAATGAGAATGCAGCAGGTTTCCAAAATGGTATAACGGAAGAGGAACAGTGATAACTTTTATCAGTTCAACCAGTGACATTGTCTAGTTACTTCTTAAAGTTACTTTTTAAAGGGCTTTAAAGACATTTTGGAGACATCTAGTTAGGAGTTTTACAAGTGAAATATCATTGTCTCATTCATTCTATTTTTTATTAAGTAACAGAAAGTAACAAAAAAGTAATGAGAAGAACCTCCAGTGTTACTTTCCCAGCTCTCTTCACATTGTACAGTCAGCCCTCTGTATCCATATTTTCATCCATGGATTCAAGCAGCCAGCCACACTTGAAAATATTTTTAAACTATATAAATTCCAAAACCATGATTTTGCCATTTTGTCTATAGGGCACCATTTTTTGGGGACGTACTGAAACAAATGACAGTACTTGCCCGTAGGGAAGCCATACTTGTCCATAGAGTATCATAGGGGAATACTTGCCCATAGAGAATGGAATACTTGCTCATAGAGTATCATAGGGAAATACTTGCCCATAGAGTATTATAAAATATTCGCCCATAGGGAATCATAAGGGAATGCTTGCCCATAGAGTATCATAGGGGAATACTTGTCCATAGGGAATCATAGGAGAATACTTGCCCATAGGGAATCATAAGGGTAATGCTTGGCCATGGGGAATCATAGGGAAATACTAGTATTTCCCTGTAATTCTCTATGGGCAAGTATTCCCCAGTGATTCTCTATGGGCAAGTATTTCCCTATGATTCTCTATGCACAAGTATGGTTTCCCTATGGGCAAGTACTGTCATTTCTTTGGTACGTTCCCCATTTTGCCATGCCATTGTATTTAATGGGGCTTGAGCATCCATGGATTTTGGCATCCAAGGGAGGACTTGGAACCGAACCCCAGTGGATGCCAAGGACCCACTGTATGTGGGCAACCCAGCCAAGCACCAAGTACCAGGATTTGGGAGAATTGCTTACAACTGGCAGAATCCACCAGTGACCATGCCAGCCAGGAGTTTCTGGGGGAAGTAACTTTTCCAAGCTCTGCTCATTCCTCTCCGGTGTATTCATACATGTAACATAAAACATCCTTGTCCAGCTCACTCTGGAGGCAGAGGAGGAAATCAGGAGGAGAAAGTGGAAAGATGCCGGCAAATATGAAAGAACAATGTTTTGGAAAATGAGTTCCCTTTGCTAGTCAACATGAACTCAGCACAGACCATTCCTGTTTTGAAGGAGAATGTTGTTCGGAATGCTACAAGGCTCCTTAAATGTTTTCCATCACGTTCCCATCCCATGTCAGAAGATCCTATGGTGTTTTCGTTTTGTTTTGCTTCATTTTTAAGAACAGCACAGGGTCACCATGAGTTGGGGTTCACTCAAGGGCAGTTAACAGCAACAACAGCAAAGGATCTGGTACCCCAGATTTGGTGCTGAACCAGCTGGATGTTGTCTGGACTGTTCGCACCAGAAAGGGGCATCCAACACTTTATTTGGCCCATGCAGACAGGGCCTAGGTAAATCCATAGATTTCCCCAGAGAATTTGCAAGTTGCAGGAAATAATAATAATAATAATAATTTATAATATCCTTTCCACCAAAGGACAGTACATCAGAACATGTGCAATCAAAAACCAACAATAAAACACCACACTATAAAATGCTAAAATACTAAAATAATTTACTGATATGCCAAAAACATAAGTAAATCCATAGCCTCCCTCAGAGGGACTTTGCAAGTTGCAGGAAATAATAATAATGATGATGATAGTGGTAATGGTAATAATGATAATGTTGATTTATAATGCCCTTTCCACCAAAGAGCAGTATTTGGTCCATGCTGACAGGGCCTAAGTAAATCTGTAGATTCCCCCAAAGGGTCTTTGCAAGTTGCGGGATAAAATTATTATTATTATTATTATTATTATTATTATTATTATTATTATTATTATTATTATTATTACCCTTTTCACCCCAAAGGGAAATACATCAGATCATATACAATCAAAAATGAACAATACAACACCATACTATAAAATGCCAAAATACTAAAATAATATACTCATATGCTAAAAACATAAGTAAATCCATAGACTCCCCCAGAGGGTCTTTGCAAGTTGCAGGAAAATTATTATTATTATTATTATTATTATTATTATTATTATTATTATTGCAAACATTTGGAGAAGAAAGAAAAAGGAGTGGGGTGGGTGGAGGCAGAAGACTGAAGGTATTATCATCATCATCATCATCATCATTATCATCATCATCTCCCTTTCCACCAAATAGGGGTATATCAGAATATACACAATCAAAAACAAACAATAAAACACCACACTATAACATACTAAAATAATATACTCATATGCTGAAAACAAAAACAACAAAAAGGGAGGAATGAATGAAGCCTTGGAAATTGTAGCAAGGTGCTACATAGCCCTTTCTTCTTGCCTGGAGCTGAGACACCCGCACACTAGAAAACTTGCACTT
>CM034701.1:390020913-390034660 GCA_020142125.1 Phrynosoma platyrhinos
TTAGATATTTTGTTACAGGCATGAATATTTCATGATTGACATTTTTAGAGTTGAGAGATCTGTTGAACTGTGGTGTAATCTGTGTTGTTGGGGGTTTTGTGTGTGTGTGTGTGTGTGTTTTAAATTTTTTAGGTGGAATTGTTAGTTGCCCAAAGCATTTAAGATGAAGGATGGGGTATCCACCCATCCATCCATGCATCACAATAGCAACACAAACAATAGTGTAATATCCAAAAAATGCAAGAAGCTGTCTGAATCTATACAATGAAACCAATTCTACCAGTTTCTTTCTTTCAATTAGTCTCTCACCGCATTACCGCACTACACTCTTATAGTGTTGCTATTCCACTTTTACTGCTCTGGCTGCCTCCTGTTGCATTCTGGGATCTGCAGTTTAAGGAAAGGCATTTAGAATTCTCAGCCAGGGAGCTGTTAGGCCTTTGTAACTACAAGCCTCAGAATGCAATAGGAGGCAGACAGGGCAGTAATAGTGGACTAACAGCACTATTAAAGTGTAGTGTGGAAATGTGGAAAGCTGCTACAAGATCCCCTTTCATACTGATTTTCCAGACTAACAAGGCTGTGTCTTTGAATTGTACCAGTTCTTTAGTCTACTTCTTCATCAGTTGTTGGTCTTTTGTAAGGCTAATAGCTCCTAACTGCCCATTTAAGACTGACCAACCTGTAAATTCTTTGCTTTACAATAGAGGTACAGTTAAAGGAAAAGAAAACAGGGAAGCTTAAAGAAGTGGCAGGTGATCCCATCATCCTTCCTATTCAAAAAGGCCTGGGGTCTTGATCCTCTGAGCCAGGCAACATCACAACATTAAAGACAGTCTGGTATGGTGCCAGAAGAAACATTCCAGAGATTTACATGTGCAGGAACTGTCTGGCATGCATTGTTTTACTCACACCTTAATGTTTCTGGTTGAATATCCTCATTCCCAGGTGAAAAGACCCCCAGAGGGGTCGATTGACCCCTCCAGCTTATCTGTTCAAATTGCACCTAGCAGGAATGCTGGAATGCCAGTCTTCATGTAAGCAAAGCAATGCATGCAATGCATGCATGTTGTCATGTACAAGAAAACTTCAGCTCAGAAACAGAAAGGCTTCAATAGTGAAAACCAGAAAACCTTTATTCAGAAACTATCACTGTTCTCCATAGGCTTATGCTATCAGGACAGAGAGCCCAGTGTTAACACAGTATAATTAAAACTTACAATAGAGAGTGAGACCCAGTGTGGTGTAATGGTTTAAGCATTGGACTGTGACTCTGGAGACCAGGGTTTGAATCCCTGCTTGGCCATAGAAATGCAGTGGGTGACCTTTGGCAAGTCACACTCTTTCAGCCTCAGAGGAAGGCAATGGCAACCCCTCTCTAAAGAAACTTCTCAAGAAAACCCCATGAGAGGTTTGCCTTAGGGTTGCCATAAGTCAGAAATGATTTGAACCACACAACAACAACAAACAAACAATAGAGGAGGCGGGGGAAATGAGATTATTTAATTTTATGGGTGAATGGGGTGTCAGACCTCTCAAAATTCGAATTACGTATTTTATATTTTAATTATATTGTGTTAATACTAGGCTCTCAGTCCTGACAGCATATGGATAGTTTCTGAATAAAGATTTTCTGTTGTTGGTGGGGGTTCTTTTATTGCTGAAACCTGGATTTCTGAACTGAAGTGTTCCTGTAGCCAGGCAGTCCTAATTCTGCAATCTGTATATATAATGCAAACTGAGTGAATTTGCCAAATTTTTCTCTTTTTTCATAATCTGGTTTTTTTTTTCTTTTTTCTTTTTTTGATTTCGCTGGTCATAATGAGGAAAATTGAAGACCCTTCTACAAAGTAGCAAAAAGACAGCCCTCCAAAGTTATTTTATCTCGAAGATGTCTTCTTGGTTGCAAGAATCAGCTACCCATTTTCAAGCACATCCATACAGTTTGAAGGACCATCAGCCTGTCCTCATTAAAATAAAACCTGAGAATGTCAAGAAACTAGGAGCTGTGAAACCAGGAGATCAACGGGATGATGAATCTGCTCCAGATTTCAGTCTAAATTTGAAACATGTAACAGTTTGGGTATTGGACTATATGACTCTGGAGACTAGGATTCAAATCCCCACTCCACTATGGAAACCCACTGGGTGACCTTGGGCAAGTCACAATCTCTCAGCCTCAGAGGATGGCAATGGCAAACCCCCTCTGAAGAAACATGCCAAGAAAACCCAGTGATAGGCTCAGCTTAGGTTTGCCACAAGGTAAAAAATGACTCGGAGGCACACACACAACAGCAAACCACAAACCCAAGGTTCTGAGCTTGGAGGCTAGGGTTCAGCATTTTGGACCTTTAAATTTCAGATTCAAACCAGGAGCGGATTCACCATCTCACTGCCAGCAAAGCTACAAGGTGCCACAGCAAGAACCATAATGCCAAGGTTGGGGCAGAATTTCAGGGATTTTGACGTATGATGATGATTGCTGGTTGTTGCAGACAGAACGCTTTGAAAGCACAAATACTGTCCGCTGTGCTTTTCTTCAGTGATATAACCTTCTTCAAGTAAATGCCACACTCTGTGTTGCCCTCGCCTTTTCTCAAGTATGTAGAAAGTACTCTTGAATAATCACAATAATACAATTGCATCTATAACACATTATCTCTCTTGAATATCATTTTGTGTGTATGCATCAAGTTGCCTGTCGACTTATGGTAACCCCATGAATCTTGTAGGGTTTTATTAGGCAAGGAATCCTCAGAGTTGGTTTTGCCCTTTCCAACCTCTGACATATAGCCTACATAACCTGGTATTTCTTGGTGATTTCCCATCCAAGCATCAACCTGAGCTTCGCCTGCTTAGCCTGCAAGATCAAAAGGGATCTGTTGCCTGTAGGGTATTTAGATCCTTAGAAAGCACTTTAGTGAACCTCTTTTGGATGAAAAGCAGTTCGAATCATTCCCTCATCTTCAGACATTCAGTCTGGGACTGTTGCTGGCTAGCTACCCAAAATTGTATATCACCCACCTAACCATGCAAAGGAATTGGAATGGAAAAAATATTTGAAAATATTCAAATCCCAGATGAAAAGGGTTTTTTATCTGAGTGGTGAGAAAACCTCATGAAGAGACTTCTGGATCTACAAGTATCTTCGCAGTTGGGGACTTATTCTGCATAAAAAACATTTGAAAAGGGTTTGGGGGGGTGTACGCAGAAAAGGGCATTTTACGTGCAGAAATGTTATTTTCTCCACAGAAAATAGGACATTTCCTCCACAGAAACCATGGCTTTTGGCATTGAAACTACTGTTTTCTGCACAATACTGTGTGGATTTTTCACACAGAATAAATTCTAAATGTGAATAGTTCTTGAACTACTGCACAATTTTCAAAGACTTTCTCACAGCAGAGGGGGAAAGGGGGTTACATTTCTTGCCTAAGAGAACAACAGTTTACAAAGATTTACATCCCTAATAATAATGATTAATAATAATAATAATAATAATAATAATAATAATAATAATAATAATACATTTTATTTATATCCCACCCCTCTGTCAGACAATCGAGGCAGCTTACATCATTAAAACTCAGCACAGTGTAAAATACAATCCCAAACCCATAAACCTTCCCACCCCTTAAAACAGAATTAAACCATGATGGAATTAAAACATATTAGTTAAAATCAATTTAAATTATAAAAAGTCTAGTTGGTGGTAAAAAGGGGATTTGTTGTTGTATACCCTCAAGTCGTTTCTCACCCTAAGGCAAACCTATCATGGGGTTTTCTTGGCAAAATTTCTTCAGATGAGGTTTGCCATTGCCTTCCCCTGAGGCTGAGAGCATGTGACCTGCCCAAGGTCACCCAGTGGGTTTCATGGCCGAGCTGGAAATCAAGCCCTGGTCCCCAGAGTCATAGTCCAATGCTCAAACTATTAGGGCCATGCTGGCTCTAAAAAGGAGCTAACTGGCATGTTTTAAGAATTCAGAAGGCTTGCAGCAGTGACTCTATGTATATTCACACATATACATGTATGAGAGACTGATACATATAGTGCATTTTTTATTTCTGTGTATGGCTGTAAAAACTGGACAGTGAAGAAAGCTAATAAAAAGAAAAGAACTTATTTTAAACGTGGTGCTGGGAAGGATACACCAAAAAGAGAAATTATAAATGAGTCTAGAAGCAAATCAAGCCTGAACTCTGCTTCGAAGCCCAAATGACTGATGCCATCATATTTTGGACACATTCTGAGATGGCATACAGGTTATTAGAATCTAAAACTATAGTTGGCCCCTATATTTATTAACACCAGCCAGCCTCTACCCACAATCTCACAAAAAGGCTAGAATTCAGAGATATAGCCATGCTAGTAATCGGTATGCAAAGGGATCTTGTAGCACCTTTGAGACTAACTGAAAGAAGTTGGTAGCATGCACTTACGTAGACTTGAGCTTTTTAAAATGCTTAACATGTTTCCTTTTGTGTATCTGAGGAAGTAGGCTCAAGTCTGTGAAAGCTCGTGCTACCCACCAACTTCTTTCTTCCAGTTAGTCTCAAAGGAGCTACAAGTTCTTCTTGCATACAAAAAGACTGTGTAAGCTTTCAGATTTCCCACAACTCTTCATCACCTTGGGGGGTTAGGGTATAAGAAGAATGGGATGTGAGAAGACACTGAAATGGTCACTGATCAGGTTAACTCTCATGACCATGAGATTTGTTGGATAGGGTTTTAATGTATTGCATAGCTTGTCTTCCACCCAAGGCAAGTTAGAGAAATATACGGTAAGTGGAAAATATATGGAGATTTCTAATTAAATTTGGATTTAATAAAATTTAATACAATTTAATTTAATAAAATTAAATTTAAAAAAACATATGGAGATTTTTTAAAGATACAATAAGTAATGTTTAAAACGGTCTTAAAGTGACTATAGAACTAACAATAAAATAAAGCATTTTTGTTTGTTCTTAAGTACCCTTGAGTCGGCCCCGATTCATGGTGACCCTATGGATGAGATATCTCCATTCTCCACTATTCTCCGTTGCTCTGCTTAATTCAGGCTCGTGACCTCCTTAATTGGAGGATAAAAGTACAGCATGCTAAACAAAGCCCTTCTCTTTCAAAAGAGTCAGTTCCCCAAATCTCCAAAAATGGAGATTATAGGCAGAGCAAATGAGTCACTGGTTAGGTGTTGCAAGCTTTATACATTTGGAATTGCAGCCCAAGGCTTGCATCCTATTGACAGTTCCAACTAGGGCAGAACCATTGAATCAGTGGTTGAATGATGCAAGAACACTTGTGTAAATCCCATTGATTCAACAGACCTCCTCTATTTGGGATGACTAACACAATCCAGGGGTGTGTCCACACTGTAGAAATAATGCAATTTGACACCACTTTAATTGCCACCCTATAGAATCCTGAGATTTATAGTTTTATAAGGCACCAGGACTCTTTGACAGAAAAAGCAAAAGACGGTGTAAAAGGTTGGAGCTACAGCACTTAAAGTGATTCAAACTGCATTATTGCTACAGTGTAGATGTATCCAGGTCTAAATTTGTCTCTTGCCTGGATGGTGGAGCTTTGTATAGTTTTGGTTTTTACCTCTGGAAAAGCAGAAATATCCATAATCTCTCTCTCTCTCTCTCTCTCTCTCTCTCTCTCTCTATCTATCTATCTAAATTTTATATTCTTATTTATTAAATTGTTTATTAAAATATGTATAGCCTAGCCAATATCTGAAGATCTCAAAGCAGTTAGTTATGAAATTAGTTCAAAACACTCATTTTAAAAGGCTAAAAAGAATTTTTAATCATTTATCATGTTTAAAAATCATTTATCATATCTTTTATCAAATGTTTAAAAACATAACATTTAAAACCAGTCTTTTGTTCTTGTCATGTTCCCTTAAGTCAGCTCAACTTTCAGCAACCCTTTCATGGACTTTTCTTGGCAAGATATCATCAGAGAGGTTTCCCGTTGTCTTTCTCTAGGTATGGGAAAAATATTTGAAGCTATCCAAAAAATGGTCAAAAAACATGTTTTTTGAGTATCAAGAAACCTTGACAAGACGAATCTTGGACTGATGACAATCTTATCTATTCACAGTTCAGGATTTATTTTGCATAAAATTGGCAAGGGATTGTTTTGTACAGGAGCAAGCATTTTCTGTGCAGAAAAAGATGTCTCCTACATGGAAACCACTGTAATTGGGGACTTATTCTGCACAAGTTCACACTGATTGATTTGCATAGAAAACAGCATTTTCTGTGCAGGAAATATTTCTGTACAGAAATACTATTTCCTGCCCAGAAATTGATGTTTCCCGTGTAGAAAAATACTGTTTTCTATGTAAAATAACAAGAAGTGAATTTTGCATAGAACGAGTCTAAAATTGTAAATAAGCTTCAAAAATTGTGTGATTTTTAAACACTTCCCACAGAAGAAAATTGCTCATGTTATTTGTTATTTCATTTGAGATATGATGATGATGATAAAAAATTTATTTCTTACTCAACTCACTCCAAGGCTCGAGGAGGGGTAAATATACTTTCAGAAGGTTTCAGTGATTCGTTAGAAACCTGAGTTCTCCTGTGAAAACAGTTGAACATTTTTGTCCAGTGAAGAATGCTTGAGGTTGTGGAAATGGAATTGTCCAGGTAGTGCCATTGCACATGGAAGTACATACATGCTGTAGGCAGTTGCCAAAATGGTACATTGCTCATTGATATTCACTAATGTGCTTTGCATGCACTTGTGCTTCCTGAATCACTGTTGCTTTGGGTTGCACAGTGTCACAATACACCAACTATGAATTTGGTTATGCAGTGTCACAATGAAGTAACAAAGCAACCTCCATATTATCCTGGGAGCATGAGGCTACCCTCTGTCTCCTCCAAGTAGAATCTCAGCCATTGCTTATTCTTTGTAATCATAAATGGTTTTCATTTGTTTCAAATGTTTATTGCAAGCTGTCCATGGATCTTATGCTACAGGGTGGGAGATAAATATAATAATAAATATAATAATAATAATAATAATAATAATAATAATAACAGCATGATGTCTTTTTCCCAAGGTATTATAAATATTACAATAATAATAATATTAATAATCAAACATCATGCTGAAATCGTAGGCTTTCATGGCCGGCATCCATAGTTTTTTGTGGGTTTTTCGGACTGTGTGGCCAACATCAGAAAGAAACTCTTCTAGAACATGGCCACACAGCCCGAAAAACCCACAAAAAAATAAACATCATGCTGTCTATTTCCCAAGGTATTCAAAAAGGAGAGAGTGGCAGAAGCATCTTTCAGGCTGGCATCATTTGTTCTTAGGTTGACCTTGGGCATAATGAGAGTTAGATTACTTTTGTTTCATCAGTGGGTAGATCAAAAAGAGGATCTAGCCACATACACACCAAAACACTGAGTAACTTTTGAAGTTTCCAGAGGAGATAACCAAGAGGAACCAGATTGTTTCACGAGGACCATCATGTGACCATAGCTTCCCCAGCCATTATGCATCATCTGGGCCTATTGCAGAAATCTGATAAGGAAGTCCAGGCATCCATGCCCTGCCTGTAAAGTTTCTTCAGCCCATGCCTTTTGCCTTTCTAGAGCTCCTCAGCATTACTGTCTGTATCCTCTCAATCTCGATAAATCTGTTGAAAGCTAAGGGGCAACTGCTGGAGGCTAAGGGGCCACATTTACCACCAGGAGATCTTGGTGGTCTTCACACTCTCCTTGAAATTGCTCTCAAACATCCTATAAGGGTGTGAGGGACATTTTTGGCATGTTTTGGGTTCTCCAAGGCTTCAGTGGTTCCCAAACTTTGATCTTCCAGATGTTTTTCACTTCAGCTCCCAGAATTCCTGACTTGGCCAACCTGGCTGGGGCTTCTGGGAGATGAAGTCCAAAACATCTGCAGAAACAAAGTTTGGGAACCACTGCTCCAAGCCATTTTAGGTTCAGAAGAGGCCCTTTTTTAGACTGGGAAGCCACTTGTGTCCAACCCTGCTTTAGCTCATTGGGGGTATATAAATAATGAACATACTTTGTTTTAACAAACAAGAACTGAGCTGAGCTTTAGAAGTGGCACTTTAGCCATTCAAAGTAAGGATAAACAGGTGAATCAAAGGTTGGAAACCACTAAAGGATAAAGTCATGCTTGGAAAGAGGGTGATCCTGCCTCCAGGAGACCAGGTCTTGGTCTTCCATCCCTGCTCAAACTCTTAAGACCTCAAGCTCTTAAGCCTAAAGTCCTAAATTTTAGAAGTAGCATATCATCCCTTCAAAATGAGGAGAAATACATGAACAAAATTTAGGAAACCACTAAAGCATAGTGTCATGGTGATCCTGCCTCCAGGAGACCAGGTCTTGGTCTCTCCACTCCTGCTCAAGCTGTTAAATCCTTAAGCTCTTAAGTCTAAAGTGCTAAACTTTAGAAGTAGCATTTCAGCCATTCCAAATGAGGAGAAATACATGGACAAGGTTTAGGCAACCACTAAAGGATAGTGTCATGGCAGGAAAGAGTGTGATCCTTCCTCCAAGAGACCAAGTCTTGGTCTTCCACTCCTGCTCAAGCTCTAGGAAGCTCAGGGACATCATTCGGGAGGTGCAGGGAGTGCCAACTACATTGGGTCACAACCTAAAAGGATGGGTGACACCATTGCCCACCAAATATCTGCCTTTTGGTAGAAGCAGGCTGGGGCATTCTCCCCTTTAAAATGCTGGAGTGCAGAAGAAGAGAAGGTGTGAGTTGGGCAAGGCTCAATGGATGGAGAAAGGAAAGGCTTTGGGGCATTTTTTTTTAAAATTACTCTTCTAAAATTTTCTTTAAAAACATTGTATCTTACCAAACTTTCACTTGAACCACATGAAATTATGTAAATGTAATTACATTGGGGCTGTGCTTATGACATTGTAATTTCAAGATACAATTTTAATTTAGCCATAGTTTTTTGTGGGCTTTTCGGGCTGTGTGGCCATGTTCTAGAAGAGTTTCTTTCTGACGTTTCACCAGCATCTGTGGCTGGCATCTTCAGAGAATGCTGGAATGGAAGAGAGTGGGTCTAATTTAGCAAGGTGTTTATGTCACAACTATTGAGATCACGTTCAATGATATATGGGAATTATGATGTATGAGTAACATTAATACACGCTTTCTTTTTTCTTTTTTTACTAAGGATTCTATATGGTCTGTTATGTAAAGAGATCAATGTGGAAGTGATACCTTGAGTTACTGCACCGGACGATGACAACCCTAGCATACCATAGCTTCCAAAAAGTGTCAATTCCCTCCCCCCTTTTTTGGGGGGGGGGCAGAAAACTGATATACAGTGTGCTCTTCTTATCCATGGGCTCCATTGTTTTTAATGGAAACACGTGCTAATGGCTGCACCAGTGGCCGCACGCACATCACTTTGCCAAAGGAAGCAACAGGACTTGCATTCCCGCATTTTTTTATATCCACAGTGGATTCTAGAAAAGATCCCCCACAGATACAAAGGGGACATAAATACATAAATATATTCAGATGGCCCTCTGTATCCACAGATTCAGCATTCAACTACAATTTGAAAATATTCACACACACACCTAAAAAAAAAAAAGTCCCCAAAGCAAACCTTGATTTAGCCATTTTATATAAGGGATACCATTTTACTATGCCATTGTATATAATGGGGCTTGATCATCCATATATTTTGGTATCCACAGAAGGACCTGAAATCAAACCCCAACAGATACCAAGGGCCCGACGTACAGATGTATACCTATGGCATGCTATGCCCACCCATATATGTTGCTGTTTACTGCCGTCAAGTCACCTTTGACTTATGGTGACCCTATGGATGAGGGACCTCCAAGTCACCCTATCACCAACAGCCCTGCTCAGGTCTTGCAGCCTCAGGGCAGCCATGGCTTCCATGACTAAATCCATCAATCTGGAAGGTAGTCTTCTTCTTTTCCTATTGTCTTCCACCTTACCAAAAACTGTTTTCTTTTCTAATGAGTTGTGTCTTCTCAGGATATGGCCAAAGTACAATAGCCTGGATTTAGCCATCTTGGCTGCTAGGGAGAGTTTAGGCTCAATTTGATCTAGGATCCATTTACTGGTATTTGTCTTTTTAGCTGTCCATGGTATTTGTGTAACTCTTCCCCAGATCTCACCAGATCTCAAATGAATTGATTTTCTTCTGATCAGCTTTCTTCACTCTCGGGCTTTCACAACCATAGATAGAAATGGGAAGTAGGGGGGCTTGGGCTGGATCCACACTGCAGAAATAATCCAGGTCATAGAATCATAGAGTTGGAAAAGACCTCAAAGGCCATCCAGTCCAACCCCCTGTCATGCAGGAATTCACAATCAAAGCACCCCTGACTGATGGCCATCCAGCCTCTGTTTAAAGACCTCCAAGGAAGGAGACTCCACTACTCTCCGAGGGAGTGTGTTCCACTGTCAAACATTCTTCCTAATGTTGAGGTGGAATCTCTTGGAGCTTGCAACCATTGTTCCGGGTCCTAGTCTCTGGAGCAGCAGAAAACAAGCTTGCTCCATCCTCAACATGACACCCATTTGAATATTTAAACGGGGCTATCATATCACCTCTTAACCTTCTCTTCTCCATGCTAAACATGCCCAGCTCCCTACATCGCTCCTCATAGGGCGTGGTTTCCAGTCCCTTCACTAATTTGGTCAATACCGTTTTAACTGCCATGGCTCAATGCTGTGGAATTCTGGGAACTGTAGCTTTGTGAGATATTAATCTTCTCTGTCAGAGAGCTCTGGTGTCACAGCAAACTACAACTCCCAGAACTGTAGGTCCATTTGGGCTCTGGCAAGGCTGTAACCATGCCGAAGCCCAAACGGAAGCAAGTACCATGGCTGCTGGGCAAGTGAGAAAGGGACACAATGTCCTTTCTTGCTCACCCAGCAGCCATGCCAGGTGTACCACCCCTTGGGTGTCATCCTCTCTGGAGTGTCACCCAGTGCAGTCTGCATCCCCTGCACCCTCCTAGTGATGCCACTGCTCATAAAGGTGACATCTTTGTGGCCATTTTGGCTTCTTTTCATTGAGAAATGACCTGAAAATTAGCAAAAATAAGAACTCTCTTGCAGGGGGTCACCAGGGAGACTCAGCAGCCACAAAATTAGGGTCTGGGAGCCCACAGTCCATACTTTCCCTACCCCTACCATTTGTTAGAAAAGATATGAAGCAAAAGATTGCTAGTAGCCATGATGTTTATTATTCCAGAAGTAACTGAGGAACTGCTTCGGTAGGGACTGGAGGGGAGATCCCAGGTGGTCTCTAGCATTAAGGCAGTGATGAATCAGAAAGACATGCATCTTGCAGTCACAAGGAAGCAAGGTCATGCGCAGACTGCCCACCTGATGCCCTTCTTTGATGCCGCTTGATTAAAACTAGGTGTGTGATGGCATGTCAGCCTGACAGGAGGGTCTAAAGGTTAGCCGAACAACAAGAGAACAAAACTGCTGAGCTAAAAGAAAAAAGAAGAATCAATCGATTACTAGGCAGCCTTCAAGGATGATAAGAGGAAAGCTCCCATAGATTCTGGTCCTCAAATTTTGAGTGTTTCCTAATCTGTGGCTTACAAAATATTGAGGGGTTGTTTTTTTTTAAAGGAAGAACATTGCTCTCTCTGTAGACCAGGGCAGCTTCAGGAGGGAGATTGGAACCAATTCTCTACCTATATCTCCCCACAGGCTGCATGCCCCCATAGCAAATGCCTCCATTTTCCTCTACAGTCCCTCTCAAAATGGTGATTGGAAGTGACATTGCTGCAGCCACCTTCTTCCAACCTTGAATAAAATTTTCTGAATAAATGGTGTGATACCCATGCCAGTGGCATCACTAGGGGGTGCGGGGGATGCTGAATGCGCCAGGTGACACCCTAAGGGGGGTGACACCACTCAACCTCAAATACCTACCTTTGGGTAGAAATGGGTTGTGGCATTCATCTATATCACTTCAAAAATGCTTTAAGACAGGAGTAGGCAACCTTTCCCCTTTAAGGGCCGAGGGACTTCAGCTCCCAGAAGCCTCAGACATGTTGGCCAATAGTCCCATGTTGGCCAATAGCTCCTGGGATTCTGGGAGCTCAAGTCCCTCGACCCTTAAAGGGGAAAAGTTGCCTACCCCTGCTTTAAGAGATGGTGGGAGTGGGCTGAGACTCAATGGGAGGAGAAAGAAGAGGCCTCAGAATTTTTTAAAACTAAAATTTCAAATTTCAAAGTGTTTAAATTTTTAATTTGGGGGAAATTTTGAAATTTTGAAATTCCTTTTTTAGATTTTCTTTAAAAACATAACATTTTAACCAAATCTTCACTATGTATATGTAAATACATGTAGGCTGTGCATATGCTATTGTAATTTGAAGGTGTAATTTTAATTTTTCTGGTTGTTTTATGTCACAACTATTAGCATTATTTTCAGCAGTGCATGGGAATTACGATTTATGAGTAACATTAGTGCAAAAAAGCATTACTAAGGATTCTGTATGAGGTGAAATGGGAGGAAGCCAATGGTAGGGGGTGACACCATGAGTTCCTGCCCCGGGCGACACCAACCCTAGGGATGCCACTGAGCCATGCCAGCTCAAGGGATGACATATATTTCTTAAATTTAGTATTTATTGAAATATTTACATCCTATATTTACTGCAGGTTTTTAATTGTGTAAATAGTGTTGTTGTCACAGGGTTTTCTTGGCAAGATTTGTTCAGAGCGGGTTGGCTTTTGCCTTCCTCTGAGGGTGAGAGAATGTGACTTGCCCAAGTCACTCAGTGGGTTTCCATGATTGAGCAGCGGTTTCTCATCTCCAGAGTTGTCTTCTATTTACATAGTGAGAGCCAGTGTGGTGTAGTGGTTTGGGCATTGGACTACAACTCTGGAGTTGAGGTTTCAAACCCCTGCTTGGTATATATATATAAGCCCCAATGACTTGGGTTGCGTCTACAATGCAAAATCAATACAGTTTGACACCACTTTAACTGCCATGGCTCAGTGCTATGGAATTTGGGAATTTGTATTTTTGTGCGATATTTAACCTTCTCTGTCAAAGAGCAACTCTAGAAATTTGGGAACTGAAGGAAATTGAAGGAAGGGCAGAATTCTACAGGGCAATGCACTCAGCCCCTCCACATTTGCAGCTTTGACTTTTGTGGATGTGATTATTCATGGATTTGATGAATATGTTGTTGTTAACTGCCCTTGAGTAGACTCTGACTCATGGCGACCCTGTGGATGAGACATCTCCAAGACCTCCTGTCCTCCATTGCTCTGCTGATCTCCTCTAAATTTATACTCATGACCTCCCTGATTGAGTCTATCCATCTAGTGTGCAGTTTTCTTCTCTTTGTACTACCCTCTACATTTCCTAGCATTATTGTCTTTTCTAACGAGTCATTACTTCTCATGCTGTGACCAAAGTATGAAATCCTCAATTTGATCATCTTGGCATCTAGGGGTACTTCTGCTCAAGGACCCATTTGTTTGTCTTCTTGGTCCATCCATGGTATCCTTGGCACTCTTCTCCAGCGCCACATCTCAAATGAGTTGAATTTCTTCTTATCCACTTTCTTCATTGTTCAGTTCTCACATCCATACATGGTGATTAATCAGAGCACGGGATGTTGAAATACCTGGAAATACTATTTGAATATAGTATTGTAATAACTTCCATTTTAACTGTTGGAAAGTTTGCCATATTAACATTGTAGTCAC
>CM034701.1:390044884-390057206 GCA_020142125.1 Phrynosoma platyrhinos
GCTTTGATTGTGAGTTCCTGCATGGCAGGGGGTTGGACTGGATGGCTTCCAGTTCTATGATTCTGTGATTCTATATCCACTTGGGAGTCCAAAATGAAGAGAAGCACACTCATGCCATAGGTCCCCCCTCCCAGTTTTCAAAGGGATTCCTGGATGGTCTCATCTAGACGCAATGGCTAGTTGCCACAGGTGAGCATTGCGTGGCAGAATGGGGTTGGACTGCATGGCCCTTGTGGTCTTTTCCAACTCTATGATTCTATGAAACAGACCCTAAAGCACCTGGCATTCCTTGGTGATTTCCCATTCAGGTACTGACCAGGCTGACCCAGCTTAGCTTCCAAGATCTGACAGATCGGATGCCTTTAGGGTATTTAGACCCATTTACTTTTATGAGTCTCACAGAAGAGAAACAACCAAGTAAATAGGTCTAAATACCATAAAGGTTTCAGATCCTGTTTGACAGCCAACAGCAATCAATCAATCAATCAATCAACATTTACTTTCCAGACATTCAACTGGGCATCTTTTCATTCCTGGCCCACCACTCCCTTAAGCTTCAGGGTTTGCCTCTAAACCAGTCAGTCAGTTTCCCCCATTGATCTTCCACCATCTCTTCTAGGGAAATGGGTTGAATCGGATCCAAATGGCAGCCAGAAGAAACTGGATCAAAGTCTAAAAAGCATGCTGGAGGAGAAAATGGATCCTGGGAAGGGCTGCTTACCTGAGAAACACAAAATCGCTACAGCCCTAGTGCCTGTCACTGCAGAATATGTGTGTTTATTAAGGCTGCATCCACACTGCAGAAATAATCCAGGTTGACACCACTTTAACTGTCATCCTATGGCATTCTGGCAATTGTAATTTGTTGTGGCACCAGAGCTTTCTGACCGAGAAGGCTAAATTATGTCCGCAGAGGGGCGGGATAAAAATAAATTATTATTATTGTTGTTGTTGTTGTTGTTGTTGTTGTTGTTGTCTCACAAAACTATGATTCCCAGAATTCCATTGCATTGAGCCAAGGTAGTTAAAGTGGTGTCAAACTTGATTATTTCTGCAGTGTGGATGCAGTCATTATTATCCTACAGCACTCTTTAGAGACTGTAGCAAGACATTTCACCTTCCATCTTCTTCAGATGGTCAAAATAAAAGGGATTAACTTCAGCCTTTTGGGGATCCAAAAGTTCTACTTCTAATGGCCTAAATTTTACTACTAGTTCAAACTAGAATAAAGACATTTGAATAAATTGGATTTATCCACCCTACATGTTAGTGGTGTAGGAGTTTGGGTGTTGGTTTAGAATTCAGGGCACCATCTACACTGCAGAAATAATCCAGTTTGACACTGTTTTAACTGTCATGGTTCTATGCTATGGAAATCTGAGATTTGTAATTTGTTGGGCACCAGAGCTCTCTGACAGAGAAAGCTAAATATCTCACAAAACTACAAATCCCAGATTTCCATAGCATCAAGCCATTGTCATACTGCATTATTTCTGCAGTGCAGATGCAGCTTAAGGTTCAAGTCTCTATTCAGCCATGGAAAGCCACTGGGTGACCTCAGAGAAGTCACACTCTCTCAGCCTCAGAGGAAGGCCATGGCAAACCTCTTTGGTATCAGTCTTGCCAAGAAACCCGTATGGTGGGGTTGCCTTAAATTGGAGTTAACTTGAAGCAACAATGGCAAAGGCTGGACAATGAGAAAAGCTGAGTGGAAGGAGATCAGCTCATCTGAAATGTGATGCAGGAGGAGAGTTGGAGCACTATGAAAGACAAATATGGTGGATTATTTGGGTCTGAGATCAAATCAAGCCTAAACTCTCCCTAGAAGCCAAAATAACTAAATGGAGACTATTGCACTTTGGACATATCATGAGACAACAACTGCTGGACAGGAAAATGCTCTAATTTAGCGGGAGGCAATAGGAAAAGTGTGCTGTAGCAGTTTGAGTGTTGGACTATGACTCTGGAAAGACCAGGATTCAATTCTCAGCTTGGCCATGAAACCCACTGGGTGACCTTGGGCAAGTCGCATTCTCTCAGCCTCAGGGGAAGGCAATGGCAAGCCTCCTCTGTACAAATCCTGCCAAGAAAACCCCATGATGGATTTGCCTTAGGGTAACCATAAGTCGACTTGAAGACACACAACAATAACAATAAGGAAAAGATTAAGTCAATCACCCCATTGCAGGTAGGTGATTGACTCAATCAAGGAAGCCCTGAATTTGCAAGACATGAGCAGCTTAGGTGACGCCTGAAGCTTTCGGAGGCCTCTCATTCATAGGGTTATAGGCCCAAGTGGATGGCAACCCTAAGGTGAACCTATCATGGAGTTTTCTTGACAAGATTTCAGAGGAGGCTTGCCATTGCCTTCCCCTGAGGCTGAGAGGGTGTGACTTGCCCCACGGTCACCCAGTGGGTTTCATGGCCGAGTGGGGAACTGAACCCTGGTCTCCAGAGTTGTAGTTCAACGCTCAAACCATTCTGCCATAACAGCATGCAAATGTCTGCATGCTTTTAGGATTCTATTCGCTTTTATGTTGTGACATGCACACAACTCTACAATTAGCTCCAAATTATGATTGCCTCCTCTGGCCCATACAGACAGAGGCAACTGTACTTTGGGGTGAGTCTTTGGAGGCAATCTTACTTTTGGGGCCGCTCATATGGAGAAGATCCCCCAAATAAAATTGCTTGCAGTCCTCAAACATCTCTGGCTCATGCATAATCCTGTTCAGGCCTGATCCTGAATGTGCAAATCTGCCTCCAGACATAGCTAAAGGGCTTTGGATTTAAACTCGGGTTCAGCGACTCACTCTCCCACCCCCAGAAGCCCTTTAGGGTATCAAATAATAATAATAATAATAATAATAATAATAATAATAATAATAATAATAATAATTTATTTATATCCCGCCCCCTTTGAGGTCAATCGGAGCAACTAACAAGGCTTGAATTAAGGGTTCATAGCTATTCAAAATCCCTCCCCAACATCTTCCCCCTTCCCTGGGCATTGTGAATCCCAACATTTGAAATATAGTCTTGCTCTTCTGAATGTCCCCTTCTTTTACTTATTCCTCAATTAACCCCATTTTAAACTCTGGTTTCTTTCCAGTCATATTGGCAGCATCTTCCTTTTAAAACAATACACCCTTGTCAGTGCTGAAGAGATAAAAAAGACATTTCTAAACCAACACCCACTCGCTCATGCTTTTTATTATTATTATTATTATTATTATTCCATTTTTCCTCCCTTTCCCTTGAACTCCTACTAAAAATATTTCCTTCCGCCTTTCCCTCTCTCTTTCTCCTTCAACTCTTCTTACTTTTTCTCCTTCTTTCTCTTCTTTTGCACATTCACTTCTTCTGTTTTCCCTTGCTCCTTCCCTTCTTCATTTGTTCTTTCCTCCCCTCCTCCCCACCATTTTCTTCTTCTTATCTCTCCTTCCTCCCTTTTTCTTCCATTAGAACTTCAACAGGAGTTGCTAAAAGCAGAAGGAAGTTCAAGGACTCTTCTCCTTGGCATTTTGTCTTCCAGCTCTTTCCAGGACTGGCTGCAATTCTTCTGGAGAAAACTGTGGAGCCAAAGGCTTTCACGGCTGGCATCCATAGTTTTTTGTGGGTTTTTTGGGCTGTGAGGCTGTGTTCTAGAAGAATGTATTCCTGATGTTTCACCTGCATCTGCATCAGAGAAATGCAGGCAAAACATCAGGAATACATTCTTCGAGAACACGGCCTCACAGCCCGAAAAACCTAAAACTGTGGAGCGTTTCTAGGCTAATCATAAAAGTAAAGACAACAGACAAGATTTTCAGTTTAGAAAGCTGAAGTTAAAGCTTGATCTGGACTGTGAGAAGGAAGGAAAGAAAGGGAGTGTATTCCCTTATTACAGCAAAGCTCAAACCCCAACTGGGAAACCCTGTGGGTCACAACTGGCCTCTCTATAGCCAAAATGCTAAGTCCTTCTCTTAAGAAGAGAAGCATCAGTAGAATGCACTAGACGCTATAGGCATCTATTCCTTGGATGAAGGAATAGAAGGCGTGCTTCTCAATTTTGCAGATGATAGACACCAAATTAGGAGGAGTAGCTAATACCCCAGAGGAGAGGATCAAACTTCAGAATGACATTAATAGATTAGAAAGTCAGGCTGAAACTAACACAGTGAATTTCAACAGGGAGAAATGTAAGGTGCTGCACTTAGCCTTCAACAAGACACTCAATGGCCCATCATCCAGTGGCCAGAGATCCATTTGTTTGAAGGGAAGTCAGTGTATGACTGCTGCAGTGGTAGGTGGTGGCCTCCAGCATGAATTTGCTCCGGGTTTTAATCCAAACGTTAAAGGAACTATCTCAGTGTGGAGTTCTGGTGCCTCAGCTTCCCAGAATTCCATAGCATTGAGCCATGGCAGCTAAAGTGGAATCAAACCAGATTATTTCTTCAGTGTGGATGCAATGCTAAGAAGAAGTGGGGTCTCTTCTCGATGTCTTAAAAGAAAAGCAGGGACAGCTACCTGCTGGGAATGCTTTAGATGGAAAACCTGCATTGAGTGAGGGATGTACTGTGAAACCTATGAATAATAATACAGTAATAGTGACACCATCTGTATTTAATTTATTTATTTATTTATTTATTTCTAGGATGGGATTCAAAGTGGGATAATTATCAGTAATAATGATAATGATGATAAAAACAACATAATATTTTACGGCCTACGATACACGCTGCACAGGGCAACTATCGGAGTGTAGCTGCTGGGGAGTGCAAAAAAATAAATAAAATATCCATCCCTTTCCAAATAAGAATTCTTCCTCATTCCAGTAAAATCCTTCAGTCCCCAAATTTCTAGCATTGCTGTAACTTCAGTCTACAGTCCAGCCTTTAGAAATACAAAGCAAAGCAGCTTTAGGCAGTTTAGGCATCCAAAGAAAAGGGCAGGTCCAGGTGACCAAGAGAAAACAAACATCGCAAATATTAAAAGAGTTCTGGGTGCGAACCATTTTCAGTAGCTCACTCTTTGTTCTTGTTGTGTGCCTACAAGTCATTTCCAACTGATGGCATCCCTCAGATGACCTTATTTTGACTAGATTTGCGCCTTCAAGTCATTTCTGAGATATAGTGACCGCCCCTCTACTGCCGCCAATCAAAGGTTTCTCTTGACAAGATTTATTCAGAGGGGATTTGCCTTTGCCTTCCACAGGGGCTGAGAGAGTGTGACTTGCCCAAAGTCACCCAGTGGGTTTCTACGGCTGAGCAGGGATTCAAACCCTGGTCTCCAGAATCCTAGTCCCATGTCCAGCCATTACAGCCTGCTGGCTCTCTCTGTGCAATGCGGAAATCTAGGGAATGAAGGGCATTTTCATTTTGGGGTACAGCAGTCCTAACTGGAGACATTGCCTTTACACAAATGCACACCAACTATCCCTCTGGTGACCGAATCACAGAATCATAGATTTGGAAGAGACCACAATCCAACAATAATAAAGGGACCCAAGGCAGCTCACAACATATTTTAAAACAATACAGATTTTTAATGCAAATAATTATCTCATACACAAGATAATTCTCTCTCGTCACTATCCCATTTCAGTGGGGCGGATTAGACTGAGAAACTGGTTGCCCTTTCCTTATAGCAATTGACAGTTTAATAATGAGCAAATTGATTCATCAATCTGCCGCAAAGTAGCCTACTGCAATCCTAACCTGACAAAGAATTCTGTGCCATCAAAAGGCTTGTGTTCATTAATGAGGTTGCTTCCCAAGAACGGACTTTCTAGCACCTGCGAGCCTTTCAAGGCTTTGCAATATTGGATGTGTGCTTTATTCAGCTATTTCACTTAAGCCAACCAAGACAGACCCCTTAGATCATTGCAGAAATATTCAAAGGAGGTTAAAGCAACCTCGGCATTTTAATTCTTCCTGGGACTGTTTGACATGGAATTCCAATGAAGAAAGAGCCTTGGTTTCAAGAAAGGAAAGAATCAAATGCACACAATGATTAAGAATTGGAATGGCTTTGCTGAGACGGCAGATGGGTGATCCTGCAAAAGGTGTGCATGACTCAAGCTAGGGACCAAAGTGATCCAAATTTCACTTGAAAAAAACAAAAACAAAATGGGATCATGTGTGGGGCAGGACACCTTAAAAACCAAGGATCTACTTCAAACCAATGTCCTGCCTGACAGAGGATTTCCATGAAGGGTCAAGAGATTATGGGTGCATCTACATTGTGAGAGCCATTGTGGTATAGTGATTTGAGTGTTGGACTACAACTTTGGAGATCTGGGTTTGACTCCCTGCTCAAGCACAAAAAACCCACGGGGTGACCTTTGGCCAGTGACACTCTCTCAGCCTCAGAGGATGGCAATAGCAACTTCCCCTCTGAAGAAACTGGCCAAAAAAAAAAAAAAACCATGATAGGTTGACTCTAGGGTCACTATAAGCACAAAAAATGACTTGGAGACACACAACAACGACAACAAAAACTCTGCAGAAATAATGACACCACACTACCTGCTATGGCTCTATCCTACAGAATGCTGGGATTTGTAGCTTGGTGAGGCACCAGCACTGTTTGGCAGAGAAGGCGAAAGACTTTGCAGAACTACAAATCCCAGGATTCCTTCGGATGGAGGTACAACACTTTGAGTTGTGTCAAACTGCATTATTTCAGGAGCAATCTCCTCTTCTTCAGGGTTTGAATCCTGGCTTGGCTATGAAAACTCACTAGGTGACCTTGAGCAAGTCACACTCTCTCAACCTCAGAGGTAGCAAGAACAAACCCCCTCTAAAGAAACCTGCCAAGAAAACCCCATTGGATTGCCATTAAGTAGAAAACGACTTGAAGGCACACAACAATAAACTAAGTGAAGGTGGCGTTAGTCCAGAAATAAATAAACGATTGGTGCTCCAAATGTGTCCACTTTTTTAAAAAAGGTTCTGACTGACACTGCTTCACCGTATTATCTATTGCATTGTTTTATTTCCATTTCTCTTCCTGTTTTGTGTTGCTGCGCAGGTTCCTGTTTTTGTCGATGACGCCGTGGAAATCCTGGCTGCCATTTTGACTGGTAGGCAGATAAGACCGACTCAAAAGGAATACACAAGTAAATAAGGGAACGTGCCTCTCCGGCTTGGAAACGTGGCTGCATCCTTGCTTGCCATCCCACCCCTTGGCCTGCTTCAAGACACGTGCCAAAAAGACTTCTTTCTTTTGCAGGAAGGCTGCAGGAAAGGAACAGGGTCAGCTAGGAAGGATGTGGCTGTCGGAAGCGACATTTAAGGGCCAGAGATGGTCAAGCCAGGGACCTGTGGGTAGGAGAGCATGGAAGTTGAACTAGCGAGGAAGAGGAAGAAAAATGGGTGCTGTCGAATCGCCTCCTATGTACCTGAGTCCTGAGCAAGAGTCCTATTGCAGAATTCTACGCTCTTACAGAATTCGGAAGCGTTAGCCAGATAAAAAAGCCAATGCAATTCTAGGCTGCATCCATGGAAGTGCAGTGTCTAGATCAAGGGAAGTAACAGTGCCAGTCAATTCGGCTTTGGTCAGGCCTCACCTGGAATACTGAGTCCACTTTTGGGCACCAAAGTTCAACAAGGATATTGACAAGCTGGAGTGTGTCCAAAGGAGGAGGACTAAAATGGTGAAGGGTCTGGAAACCATGAAGCCCTATGAGAAGGAGCTTAGGGAGCTGGGTATGTTTAGCCTGGAGAAGCCCTGTTTAAACATTTGAAGGGGTGTCGTATTGAGGATGGAGCAAGCTTGTTTTCTGCTGCTCCAGAGAATAGGATCTGGAACAATGGATGCAAACTACAGGAAAACAGATTCCATCTAAACATTAGGAGGAACTTCCTGACAGTAAGGGCTGTTCGACAGTGGAACAGATTCCCTTGGAGTTTGGTAGACTATCCTTCTTTGGAGGTTTTTAAACAGAGACTGGATGGCCATCTGTCTGAATTGCTTTTATAGTGTATTCCTGCATTGCAGAATGGGGTTGGATTGGATGCCCCTTGGGGGTCTCTTCCAGCTCGATGATGCTATGATTGTGTACCTACCTACCTACAGACTGGGAATCCAAAATAAAGAGAAACACATTCAAATTTGCAGGGTTTTTTTTTTTTTTTTTTTGTAGTTTTCAAATGGATTATTTGATGATCACCTAGCCACAACAGCCACTCTCCCCTGGTGAGCATTGCTTTGCAAACTGACCAAATGAGAAACAAACCCCATCCCATCCAAACAATGGCTACAGAAATAATTTTGATTGATGTCCATAATGTCTCTTTTTAGGCATCATAGCCTTTCGAGTTATAGATTTCCCATTGATTTGGTTTAATAGGCAGCTCAAATAGCTGTATTGGAAGATGCTGATGATGTAAGTCGTTGGGGAGAGAGTGTGAATTATGAGCACAACCAAGCATCTCACTAATTTCCCAAAACCAAAGCTGACACCTTTTTGGTCTCCAATAGTCAATGTGAACTATCTGACACTATTTCATGATCTCCTCTTCTTCATTAATAAGGGAGCATCTGTAGAAATAATGCAGTTTGATGCCACTTTAACTGCCATGGCTCCATCCTACAGAATCCTGGGATTTGTAGTTACTAGCACATTTTGGCAGAGAAGGCTAGAGAACTTGTCAAACTACAAATCCCAGGATTCCATAGGATGCATAGATGCACCCTAAGAGATAGCCATGTTAGCTTATTTCAGTATAAAAATATGGAGGGAAGAGGCTAGTGGCCCCTTTTAGACTGAATGGCTTATTTTAGCATAACCATTATTAGAACTCTCTCCTGCAGAAATGGAACGAGATTTGCAAATGCTCATGCTAATATAAATTAGTAAAACCTCTTCTACTCCATTCATCTCCCCCCTCATTCCTAGTATTAGCGAAATTATAATTACTGGAATTTGCTACCACAAGGTGTGATGTCCTTTTATGGCTTTAGAATCACAAGACCTTGTGCAAGTCACATGCTCTCAGCCTCAGGGGAAGGCAATGGCAAACCTTCTCTGCAGAAATCTTGCCAAGAAAACCCCATGATAGGTTTGCCTTAGAATCGCCATAAGTTGAAAACTACTTGAAGGCACACAACAACAACAACAATCTTAAACTGCTGCCACACTGCAGAATTAATGCAGTTTGACACCTCTTCAACTGTCATGGTTCCATCCTCTGGAATCCTGGGATTTGCAGTTTGTTGTGGCACCAGATATCTCTAACAGAGGAGGATAAATATCTCACAAAACTACAAATCCCAGCATTCCGTAGTACTGAGCCATGGCAGTTAAATTCATAACATTAATTCTGCAGTGCAGATGCAGCCTTTGTGCAGGAAAGGGTTGTAAGGTTGTCCAATGCAATCCCTTGCCATTCAGGAATACACAATTAGAAAGGAATTTAGAAGGGAACTAGGCAAATTCATGGAGGAGAACTCAGCTAAAGTTTTCCCTGTTGAAATTCTCTCTGCCTAGCATTAAAAAGCAGCCAGAGACTCATCCATCCAGAAGTATGGGGGACTCAAGATGATGATGATGATGATGACTATACAGCATTTATTTATGATGACCATACAGCATCATCATCAACAGTCTGCCTCTATCTATCTATCTATCTATCTATCCATCCATCTATATAACTTTTAAGAGTTTAAAGGATTTTACATATATTATCTTGTTGTCATCATAAAATCTCTACCACCAGATCAGTATCTATTATCTCTATCTATCTATCTATCTATCTATCTACCCATCTATCATTCAATCAGTCTGCCTCTATCTATCTATCTATCTATCTATCTATCTATCTATCTATCTATCTATCTACCCATCTATCATTCAATCAGTCTGCCTCTATCTATCTATCTATCTATCTATCTATCTATCTATCTATCTATCTATCCATCCATCCATCTATCAATCATTCATCAGTCCGTCCGTCTGTCTGTCTGTCTATCATCAGTCTGTATCTATCTATCTATCATCAGTCTATCTGTCCATCTATCAATCAATCATCAGTCTGTCTGTCTATCTATCATCTATCTATCTATCTATCTATCTATAATCAGTCTGTGTATCTATCTGTGTGTCTATCTATCATCTATCTATCTATCTATCTATCCATCTATCTATCAGTCATCAGCCTATCTATCTATCTATCTATCTATCTATCTATCTATCTATCTATCTATCTATCTATAATCAGTCTGTGTATCTATCCATCTGTGTGTCTATCTATCATCTATCTATCTATCTATCTATCCATCTATCTATCAGTCATCAGCCTATCTATCTATCTATCTATCTATCTATCTATCATTAGTCTCTCTCTGTGTGTGTATCTATCAATCAGTCATCAGTCTGTTTATCTATCATCTATCTATCTATAATCAGTCTGTGTATCTATTTATCCATCTGTCTGTCTGTCTATCCATCTATCCATCTATTTATCTATACATATTTTGTCTATCAAGCTGTATATCCATCTATCAATCAATCATCAGTCTGTCTGTTTGTCTATTATATTTCTATCCTGCCCTTCCTCCAGTGTGCTGCAGGTGATGTAAATCACTCTGCTCCTTCTACCCTGCTCACACAACAACCCTGTGAGGTAGGTCAAGCTGAGAAACAGAGAGTCACAGACCCAAGGTCACCCTCTGAGCATATCTACCCCAGAGCTTTGAAAAAGTTGCTTTTTTAAAAAAGTGCTATTCCCAAACTTTGGTCCCCCAGGTGTTTTGGACTTCAACTCCCAGAGGCCTCAGCCAGTTTGGACAACAGTTAGGAATCCTGAGAGCTGAAGTCTAATAATCTGGAAACCAAAAATTTGGGAACCACTGATGTTAGCAAAGTGACCAGTCATCAGCTTCTTGCCTAACACAGGGTTGGACTGGATGACCTTTGGGGGTATTTCTTCTAGGACTCTATTCTACCTTCTTCCTATTATTATTACATTTATTTGCATCCCATTCTTTTCCCAGAACTGGGACCTGGAGCGGCAATCACAATATTAAAAGACCAGCGCAATTAAAAACAGAGACAAGTGATACATTAAAATAGAATTAAATTGCTCCATTATTAAAAGAGATTGCTTATTAAAAGGTATCCCTTTGACACTTTGGGCCCTGGAGGGCAGAAAATTAAACCATGGACCAAATGTGAGGGAGATCAAGCAAGAGGCCCATCCTTGCTCTAACCACTAGGCCATCAAACCTCTATCTCCAGATCTTCAAGGACCCATCATTGCACTGGGGTGGTTCCTCCCCTCCATTCCCTATTTTTGCCACCCTACTGCACCCCCTCCTAAAAAGATTATCCGAAGTGACTCCTTTTCTCTTCCCTCCCGTGTAAACGGCGCCTAGGCCGGAGCCGGGAAATTAATGAGGTGTCCGGTGATGGGAAAGCACTCCAGGGTCGCTGTCTGTCTCTGCAAATGTCCAGATCCAGACTCCCAGGCGCTGGGCAGAAGGAGGAGGCAGGAGGAGAGAAGCCACTAAGCCCTCCCTGGCTTTCCAGGCCTGCATCTGCACTACAGAATTCATGCATTTCCACACCGCTTCAACTGCCAGGGCTCAAGGCTGTGGAAGCCTGGGATCTGTAGTTTTGGGAGATATTGCACCTGCTCTGTCCCACAGCTCTGGTGCCTCCAACACACTTCACATCCCAATCCATGAAGCCTTGCAAAGCCTGAGCTGGAGATTTGCACAGACGGTGTAGTCCTTTCCTCTTGCACCCCATCCACTCCAGAAGTGGAGCTTTTGTCTCCCTCTTGGAGATGACCCATGAAAATTGGAGAATCGGGGCTAAGTCTTGTGAACCAACAACTCTGTTTCAGCAGTTGCTCCGCTCACCCAGGGTGACCAGATGTCCTAACTGCAAAGGAGGACAAGGTGCCTCAAAATATAGGATGTTAAAGAAAAATGTAAAACAAAAGCTAAAAACACTCATATTTAAAAGCTTTGTTTATTTTAATTTTTTTGAAGATTTCTTTATTAGTACTTTTCATTAAAACATAACAAAACATAAATGCACTTTCCGTCAGTGAGTTTCATTTTCACTGCAAAATATTGTCAAACAAAGGTTCCACTTCCATTTGTTTGGTTGCAGCACACTTTCTTTCCACCTCTGCTATTTGATTCCTCCTTCCCTACCCCTGCATTGTCTCTCATCTGCTCTCTCCACAACTTAAATCTCATTATCTATCAATGTTATTAATTATTTCTATATCATTGTTGCTTTGCAATGCCTACGGTGCTTATTTTCTGTTCCCCTCCACTTACTGTAATATTAGCCTGTTGCATATCTTTGATTTCCTTTTATAGG
>CM034701.1:390060262-390098029 GCA_020142125.1 Phrynosoma platyrhinos
GGCCGCATCCGGCCCCCAGGCCTTAGGTTGCCTACCCCTGCTCTAATGTTTTGTCCCTGGGGTACCATTTGAGAGCCAGCATAGGCTAGTGGTTTGAGTGTTGGACTCTGGAGACCAGGGTTCAATTCCCAGCTCTGAAAACCACTGGGTGACCTTGAGCAAGTCACATGCTCTCAGCCTCAGGGGGAGGCAATGGCAGACTTCCTCTGAACAAATCTTGCCAAGAAAACCCATGATAGGTTCATCTTAGGATCATCATAAGTCAGAAGTGACTCGAAGGTACACAGCAACAACAACAACAACAACAACAACAACCATTTGATCTAAGACATCCCCAGGCAACTCTGCAGTTTATTGGAACTTCTCACTGGCTTTGCTTGCAACTAAACACAGCAAAGTGCATTCAGATACTAAGTTCTGGTCACCTGTGATGAGGCAAAAAAAAAAAAAAAAACACAACTGTATGATTCTAAAGCTGCATCTGCACTGCAGAAATGATCCAGTCTCACACCACTTTCACTGCCATGGGTCAATGCTATAGAATTCTGGGAATTGTAGCTTTGTGAGACATTTAGCTTTCTCTGACAGAGACCTCTGGTGCCAGAATAAACTACAGTTCCCAGGATTCCATAGCATAAAGTAATGATAGTTAAAGCAGTGTCAGACTGGATTATTTTTTGGAGTGCAGATGCAGCCAAAAGTAGCTCAATCGGATGGTGAGCAGCCAGCCAGTTTTGATATGAAAGGTTCTTGGTTGACTGATCCCATCGGACAAAAGCGATAATAAATAAATAAATAAATAAACTTTATTTTTGTACCCTGCCTTTTGTTACAGCAATCAAGGCGGCTTACATCTTTAGTATAGGTAAATCAACCCCATATTAAACAATAAAACATGATAAGAACAAGTTACCCCCCCTCCTTTAAAAAAGAATTAAATTAAAAATAGTTAAAAAGAACTAGTGTACTAGCACCATTAAAGATGTAAAAATATAAAAGAGGGAGAGACACAGATCCACCCAAGCAGCATCAACTTGTAGTTTCATGAGCAAAATCATGGCTCTTGACGGGGTTCACAAGTATGGATGCATCCACAATGTAGAAATAATGCAGTTTGACACCAGTCTAAGTGCTGTAGCTCTGTCTTATGGAATCTTGGGATCTGTAGTTTCACAAGGCCTTTATCCTTCTCTGCCAAAGAGTGCGGGTGCCTCACAAAACTACAAATTCCAGCAATCTGTCGAATGGAGCCATGGCAGTGAAAGTAGTGTCAAACTACATAATTTCTACAATGTAGATGAACTGATATTATTGTTATTAGACTGGAGCTGTAAATTTGGCTCCCAGACTGCTGGATGCTGCCCATCTCTGCGCACTTCTGACACTTTCCCCATTAGTACCAGTAATGGCTGTTGGCTAGCATGTCAAATGAAGTCGCTCTGTGTTATAGTCTGACGTTGAAAGGAGCTGCCCAAGGGACTGGTTTGTAATCCCCAAACAGCTTCATCGCTTTGGACAACTCCTTTCAAATTCAGATTCATATCCCAAACAGATTTGCCACTTCCACTAACCTAGTAGCCATTTGGTGACTATTACAGTAGCAGACCCATTGGGGCCCTAGGACAATTTTTGTGGCGGTAAGGTGCCCTGAGTTTAAGAAAATACACCTAACTTTTTATTTATTTATTTATTTATTTGCTCCAAAATTACCCAAAATTACAAGTCCTGGACAGCATTTCCTCCACATTTGGAGGCCTCTTACCAAATGTTGCATATATATATGTAAACCACTTCAGAACAAATATATATATGGCATAGTGTGCCAAGAAGCAAGGTCATGCCAACCACAGGTCCACTACAACCATCCATGAAACCACCCCAAGAGGCATGCGAATCAGGCCATGAAGAGTATCCGATTGTGCCTGACTTATTTTGATCCTCGGACCCATGCTTCCTTCACCAAAGAGACCTTGAGGAGACCTTGTTGAGAAACCACCCCAGAGCTCTGAGTTCGAACCCGGCTTCGTCTTGTGACTTGAATGCCCCCTGACCCTGCAGCTGGCAGTCTCTTTGTCTCTAGCGCCCAACGGATTGGTAAACTGTCCCATTCCAGGATTCCTCGGGACATTATTCATGAAATGCAAATGCTTCCCGAAGCACGTGGAGGATGGAACTCAGGCCTCCTATCAACAAGGAAGAGGACAGGACCCTTTGCTTGTTCAGACAGTCCAAATAAAGGCTCAACAATGGATTACAACTAGACTCGCCCATCGTCAATAGCCTCCCGAGATATCTCTATCAGTGGTTCGGGATTGGTGCCCTTCTTAAGAGGGTTTTTTAAAAAAGAAAGAGGGAAGAAGAAAGCCCAGAGTTGTTTCATTGATTGTTAGGGTTGTTGTACAGATTAGGCAATCAAAGAGTTATCAAGAGCTTGGAGAGATGACTGTGCAGCCAAAGCAAACACCTGGAAGTCGCTCTTGAAGCCCAGGATGAATTACCAGGGAGAGAATTGATGGATGCACCATGAAGGCTCAAATCCCATCCTTCGAGAGAGACAATCCATGTGCAAAGCCTCTCCAAAGAAATAATGGCCTCTTTCTTAGATCCATAGAACTGGAAAGGATCTCAGAGATCATCCAGTCCAACCCTCTGGCCATAAGGGTTCAGGATCGTCCCAGGCCAAAACCTAAGACACCCTAATAATGTCACTAAACATCAGGCCAAAAAAAAAAAAAGTGTAGTGGTTTCAGTGTTGGACTATGACTCTGGAGATTATTTGATCCCCTGCTCAGCCATGAAAACCACCAGGGTGACCTTGAGTGAGTCACATACTCTCAGCCCCAGAAAACCCCATGAAGTGCCTTAGGGACACCATAAGACTTGAAGGCACAAAACAATAACAATAAGTACTGTACTAATCACAGATGCTCATTTAGTTGTCATTCAACAACACACACAAACACACATATATACAAACACAGAACACATTTTCCTGATTAGAAATTAAGCTAGAAGCTTTCGGTAAAGAGGATGTAGCCTAATCAAGATAAAATGAAAAGATTATTCCTTCTTGCTTACTTAGGGAACAAGATAAGGAACATGTAACTCTGTGTGTGCATGCACCTTCAAGTTGCCAGTCTAGTTATGGTAGCCCCATAAATTTCATAGATTTTTGTTATGCAAGGAATATTCAAAGGCATTTTTGCCAGTTCCCTCCTGTGAAATACAGCCTACAGCACCCCAATAAAATCTCCCCCAAGTCCCCAAATTTTTAGCATTGCAGAGAGTGAGAGAACGAAAATGATTTGTCCTTCAAACTCCAACTCTAGGTTTCTATGATTCTATGATTCTTCTATTTGCCTTGCGTTCACATTTCCTTGCTAACTTGGTCCTTTTTTCTTTGGATGTCTAAACTGCATTTCTAAATGCTCAGCTGAAGTTTTAAGTTACCTAATCCTACACATCTGGAGGCTGAATAAAAATTTCATTATTATTATTATTATTATTATTATTATTATTATTATTATTATTTTGGAAGGTGGAGGATTCTTATTTATGTCCTTATTTTTCCCCACAGTCTCACCATTGAGCTGTCGGCCCTCCCATTCCACTTTGCTAGGTTGCAGCCCTGCATGTATATAAATGGGGGAAGGGACCTCCTATCTTTCCAAAGACAAATGATTCCCGTTATCTGTAATATGTTGACACCGTGGATTACAGCAAACCGAAATTAAAAAAACAACAACCCACAAAGGACCCAATGAAAAGCCTGCCTGGTGGACGCCATTCACTTTGGACAGATTGGAATGAGCGCCCTGGTTTAATTATAGACAAGGGTCTGGTCATTTTCACTTTCAGCTTCTCTCTGCCTTAGAGAAAGAGAGAAAAGTAATGATGTCTGCGCTGTGAGCATTGCACTACAGCAAAGAGATAATAGACTTGGATCCCTTCCATGGAGGGATGAACAGTGCTCAAGCTGAAAGCATGAATGGCTCTTAGCACTGGCTGGACCGGTAATGCAATGCAGGGACAGAGGCTGCTGCCAGTCACATTGCAGAATTAATGCAGTTTGACACCGCTTTAAATGTCATGGGGGAGGGCAGCGTGCCATAGTGGTTTGATGTTAGACTAGGATGCTGGAGACCAGGGCTCAATTCCCAGCTGGGCTATAAAACCCACAGGGTAACCTTGGGTAAGTGACACTCTCTCAGCCTCAGGGGAAAGCAATGGCAAACCTCCTTTGGACATATCTTGCCATGAAAACCCTGCAATAGGTTTGCCTTAGGGTCATCGTAAGTCAGAAATGACTTGCAGGCACACAACAACAATAGTCAAGGCTGGGATGTGTAGTTTGTTGTGGAACCAGAGCTCTCTGTCAAAGAAGGTGAACTCTCTGAGAATTACAATTCCCAGAATTCCAGGGCATTGAGCCATGACAGTTAATGTAGTGTCAAACTGCATTAATTCTGCACTGTAGATGTAGCTGGAGTCCCCAAGGGCTTTTTATTGTTACATATCATCATGTTGGCATCAACATATGGGAACCAATCCAATCAAGGCATAGATTTCCAAAGCACAAACTGGAAAAGTCACTTTTTTGGACTACAAATCCCAACCATGCTCTGGCAGAAAGAGGTTGTCCACTGATTATATTTGATATGTTTTTTGTGGGTTTTTCGGGCTGTGTGGCCATGTTCTAGAACATGGCCACATAGCCTGAAAAACTCTCAAAAAACTATGGATGCCGGCCATGAAAGCCTACGACTTCATATATTTGATTGATTGATTCACTCACTCACTCACTGATTTATTTATTTATTCATTTATTCATTGAAGAAGAAGAATCTGTAACCAAACCCCGACTCCATATCAGTAATTCACAAAATGCAAACTCAAAACAGGGATTGCAAAAGTTACTTTTAGACTATTCATTCATTCATGCTGGCTTGGATATCCTGGAAATGGCAGTCCATAGGAAGTGTTCCCAAACTCAAGCCAGGCGCATGTTTGCATAGGGTGTGACTGGCAAGGTTGTCCCTACACATTTTGCTGCCTGAAGCAAGGCAGTCAAAGCCAGCCAAGAGTATTGTGGGACCAAAGCCAGGAAATCTGTAAAAATACAATAATACTAAAGTAAATAGCTGACAATTTATTGTGGCACTTATGCTCTGCTGCCTGAGAAATTAGAGTTCCAACAGTACTACTTTGTTGCTAATTGCTGTAAAGTTAGCTTTGATTTAAGTTGACTCTATGAGTGAGAGATCTCCAAAATTGTCGGTCATCAACACTCTCATCCCACTTTTTCAGCTGCTTTAGAAGTGTCCCAGTTTCCCTCTCCTCCTCCAACTTTCTCCTTTGGCCTCAGCTTACTTCAGTTGCTGCAAACTGAATTAAAAGTAAAAAGAAGTTTACACATAATGAACCCAGCAGGAAAAAGAGGAGAGGAGAGGAGAGGAAAGAATCTTGCCCTTCCCAGTTGGCTCTGGCAAAATCAAACTGCTGCAGCAGCTGTTCCTAGTCTGTGTGTTCTTCCTTATTAATAGCTTTCCCCATCTTGACCAAACTCTAACGTTGCTTAGCTATATGTTTCCCTGGTTTCATCTGGGATATATTGGAGGGTATGTGTTTCATACATTCAACCTAGACAATGAGGAAATAGAAATAGTAACAGAGTTCCTATACCTTGTATCAAACATAGATCAGAATGGAGACTGCAGTCAAGAAATCAGAAGACTAAGAATGGGGAGTGCAGCTATGAAAGAACTAGAAAAGATCCTAAAGACCAAAGATATACAACTAAGCGTGAAAGTTAGAATTGTAGAAGCAATCGTATCCCCCAGTAGCATGTATGGATGCGAGAGCTAGACAATTAAGAAAATGGATAAAAAGACAATAAATTCATTTGAGATGTGGTGCTGGAGAAGAGTGCTGGGGGTACCGTGGACAGTCAAAACAAACAAATAAATGGATTCTAGAATAGATCAAGCCTGAAATCTCCCTGAAAGCCAAAACTTTGACCACATCATGAGCAGGCACAACATTAGAAAAGACCATAATGCTAGGAAAGATGTAGGGAAGCAGAAAGAGAGGAAGACCAGACACTGGATGGATGGACTTTTGTGGAGGTCACAGGTGTGAATCTGCAAGCACCAAGAAATGCAGGGGAAGATAGGGAGTCTTGGAGAGGTCTCATCCACAGGGTTGCCAGGAGTCAAGAACGACTCAAGGGTGGTTAACAACAACCACCACCAATGTATTACATCCAAGGGCCAGTCTTGCACAGCAGCCTCCAGCAGAGAGAGAGAAGCAGTGTTGCAAATACAGTACAGAAAAGTCCCCACAGATGTATCTATGGGAATTGTTGGAGCATTTAGGCTGCTATATCCCGATTCCCCGAACGTACACATGGCATCCAGCAAGGGACAAATCTTTTCATCCCCAGCAAGGGTGAAACTGAAGTTCAACAGAGCCAAGTGAAACGATCCCGAGATAAGAGCCCGGAATATCTAAACAGGTAACACCCAATTACAGCCACCGCTCTGTTGACTTACACTTTCCCTTATCGGCAAGCAATCAGGGTATTCGTGTAAATTGCAAAAAGCATTTTGATGGATGCCAACTCGCTCAAGGCCTCCGACCCAAGGAGCGGAGAGACGGAGTGCAACACAATCTAGCTTCTCCTTATCAAGAAGCTGTGACTATGGCTATGAAATTAAAACTATAAAAGGCAAGGCCTTATCAGCGCCTTCTAATTCCCTGAGTATTCATTAGGGACTGCTCCAGTCCTGGAAACAACCTCCTGGGACTGCTTCTTTTTTTGGTATTAGGTTTGGAAAGGGAGGGGGAACTGTTCTCTTACATTTTCCTGGCAATTAAGCGTCTCTTTCTTAAGATGTCTGTTTAGACTAGACCTGAAGGAGGGAAACCATCAGGATTAAAAGGCACTTTCATTCTGAGCCTGACCCAGGAATAAAAGATGCATCTCTCCTAATCCTGTCCTGCTGGAGACTTTATGTCTGAAAAAGCATAAGGAAGGGGCCTTATGCTGAGTCAGAGCATTGGTCCCAATCCCACGTCAAAGCTGCCTTTTAATGTCAGTTTCCATCACCGACAGCAATTTCCAGTAATGCCATATGCAATCCTAAACGCATTTACTGGTAGGGGCTGAGCCTCATGGAACATAGCATGGGATGTCCTTCAGCATAAATAAATGTGGGGTGCATTCACACTGTAGTAATAAAGCAGTTTGACACCAGTTTAAGGGCTGTCGTTCCATCCTATGGAATCCTGGGATTTGTAGTTTTGCAAGGTCTTTATCCTTCTCTTTCAAAGAGTATTCATGCCTCACAAAACTACAGGTCAGAACTATCTCAGGGCCAGAGATTTCAGGGCCAAAATTTGAATTATAGGGAGGACCCCTGTCTATGATGTCATGATGATGGGCCCAAGTAATATCACTTAGCAGGATACATTCTTTGATTGGGAGTTCCTGCATGGCAGGGGGTTGGACTGGATGGCCCTTGTGGTCTCTTCCAACTCTATGATTCTATGATTCTATGATACAACAATACTTGCCCAGAATATGCCATCATATCAAAAATACCAAGTCTAACAAATGTAGAAAACACATATGCACACAATTTTCAAGGCAGTACTCTCACCCAAAGATTTCTCTTCCTGAGGACTGGAGAAGAGGAAACAGGACCTGAGGCCCCAAGTGAAGAACTGAAATCTGGCAACCCTAATGGCAGGGGCAGGAGCCATTCATCTGCTCCTGGAACCCTCCTGGGGGCCGCGTGGACTGCCAAAAATGTCAGGGAATATAAAACACAACAACAAAAATTGGCATTCCAACTTATACTTTCTCACTGGCCAGTGAGTTACCAATGGGAAAGCCATCAGCACCCGCCATCGTGTTTTCTCCAGCAATTGATACACAAAGACATTCTCCCTCTGACACCACAGGAGACATACGTAGCCGCTCTAACTCCTGGGCAATGGTGGCCTCAACATCCATGAAGATATCCACGCCACTTCTCAAGTTGTCCAAGGTAGCAGCCATTGCAGCATCTTGTGGCAGTGGATTCCACAGCTCAATTGTGTGCAGAAGGGAAAAAGCCTTCCTTTGATCCATCCCGACTCCATTCATTTTCAGTGAGTGACTGTATTGGATTCTAGTACTGGAATGAGATATTACAGCACCTTTGAGATAACTCCTGCAAGTGCTACGAGATCTTTTTCCATACTGACTTTACAGACTAACGTGGCTATATCTTTGGGTTCTAGTACTGTGAGAGATGGGGAAAAATGTCTTGCAGTCTACTTTGCCACACCATGCGCCTCTATTCTTTCTTTCCCTACTCACCTTTCTTCTATGCTACATGGACCTCAAAGGTGGTCTTCTTCAGAAAGTTGCTTCACCCTCTTTATCATTTTGGTTGTTGTTTTCTGCACCTTTTCCATGTATGTTTAGGACTGATGTGCATTCAGATCAGACTGAATGCCTGGAGGGACTCAAGAGCCCCCCCCCCCCCAGCAAGCCCTAAACAACATAGCAAGGAGTGTTGGGAGTTATAGTCCATCTTCTGGTCATTGTTTATTGTGAACTGCCAGCAAGTTGGCTTCAATGTATAGTGACCCTCTGAATGGGAGACCTCTATGGGCTCATTCCCACTTACATTTAAACCGGTTTGCAATTCGCCTTCACTCCGTGTTGGTGAATCGATTCCAAAAGGTTCATGGTTCCCACCACTATGAAAGTAGGTCTTTTCATTATTCCCTTGTAACGGCTTCTTTTTTGACACGATTGTCATTCCCATTAGTTTGCGCCGCTTCAAAATGCATGTCAATCATCTGCGTGTCATCGGTGACGCAAGCGGCAACACAGTAAGGACAGGGCCATTCCAAACACCGAGTGGGACAACTTTAGCAACTGAACCTCAGCAACCCAGGATGCTCAAGCACATCATTTCCCCTTTGAACAGCCCGTCTTGGGAACTATATATATATTTGACAGGATATGCGATCCATTGGTTTTGCAACTATTTGCCTCGCTGAGCTGCAGTCCGCCCGTAATTGCAAGTAGTTGCAAATATGCTGGATCGCATATTCTGTCAATATACATATTGTATATTGTATATATATCATGCACCCAAAGGTGCATATATAATATATACATATTGTATATATATCATGCACCCAAAGGTCACACCACAAGCACAAAGGCAGCACTGGGGGGGAGGAATGGCTGATTTCCCAAAAACTGAGGAGGGATAGTAAACATCCCTCTGCCATTAGTTCCTCCCTTCCAGTATGATGCGATTCAAATCCATCATTCCCACTTATTGAATAAGCTTCGGAATCAATTCTTTTCAAAAGAACCACCAAACAACTAGTGTCAGGAAACAGCAGGGGGGAGTTAGCGTTTGCCTCACTTTATCGTGATTGAAACCAAGCTCAATAGAATCAGAACCGTTTTCAAATGGGAACGACAGTCATATAACCCAATCAGCAATTTGCTTTAAATCATAGTGGGAACGAAGCCTAAGTCATCTTATTATAAACAGCCATACTCAGATCTTGCAAAATCAGTGCAGCCATAGCTTCCTTGACTGAGTCAATGCACCTGTAACGTGGTGTTCTCTTTCCTACTGCCTTCTACATCTTTGAGCATCATCATCTTTTCCAATGAGTCACAATTTTTAAAGAAATTGTTGCTCTCCATTCTCTCATTCAAAAAACTTCATGAGTGGAGGCTTCTCAGCTGCATGTAATCCTGATATTCAGATTGTGTTGACAGTGATTTCTTTAAAAGCAGAAAGTCAATAGAGAGCAGCAAATACATTGGCACAATCAATATCCTAGTCATTTTTATTATCCTGCTTAACAACAGAAAATACCTGAACTATTAAGAAGGAAAACCCCTAAAAATTTAGATAAAAGCTTTGAAGAGTTTGTTTTATTAAAAATATACACACAATTGATCTGGATTTATAAAAGACATTTAGGCATTCTTTTTTATTTTTGTTTTGTAGTAGCTTTCAGAGGGCATTGAAAATAGACTAGGAAATAATGAAAATGACTGATTAAAGTTCACGTGCCCATTTATCTCGCCTGGGTGCCCAAAAGCCAGGACTGACACACAGCTATTCCTTAAGAATACATTGACATCATCTTAAGAAATGCTGAAAGTACAATACCCTCTGTAGGGAGAGTTTGGGCTTGATTTGCTCTAGGACCCATTTTGATTTGTCTTTTTAACAACTTTATCTGTTAAACTCTCCTCCAGCAGCACATTTCAAATTGGCTGATTTTCTTCCAGTCAGTTTTCTTCATTGTCTAGTTTTTGTAACAGAAATCAGAAATACTATAGCCTGGAGGACCCCTATTTTGGCATTCAATGACATACAATACCTGTCCTCCTTTTAAAAAAATTGGATTTTAATACCAGTCATTCAACCAAGAAGCCAGATTAAAAGACTGGAAGAACTGTGATAGAAATCAGCTTGTATTGAGGGGTACAGGACAGGTCATATTGGCTGACAAACAGTTAACTGATGTGGGGATTTTTGGTGGGTGCTGGCATTTAGCAGGTGAGCAAATACAGGTCAATAAGGACATAAGATATCAGCATCTCTTAGCAACACAAAAACCAAGTATCGACCACATTTATCTCCTGACCTTTTGGTCTGTACAAAAAAAGACCAACAAATGGAACATAAAATCCATGACCCCGACAGCTCCACCCTACATCCATGTTCTGTGTAGATGGAGAAGGATGAATACTTGTCTATTACCCTTCAGTTCCACGCATCCTTGTCTCAGAATCTTCTGGGTTCCCAACTTGGTGTTTCTTTTTCTCAGAATAGAAGAAGGTGGAAGACTGTCCCACTTTCTCAGTTGCTTTTAAAATGTCCCGCTTTCTTCTTTCATCCTGACCTTACTTCAATTGCTGCAAAGTTAGCTCAAAGTGCAAATGTAGTTTGTACTCCAATAAATCAGCAAGAGGGAAAGGATTTGACCCCTGGTCTCCAGAGTGGTAGTCCAACAATCAAATTATTAAATCACACTGGTTCTTCTTCTTATATCCCTCCTCTTTCCCAGCTAATTAGACACAAGGAATCATAGAATCATAGAGTTGGAAGAGACCACAAGGGCCATCCAGTCCAACCCCCTGCCATGCAGGAAATCACAATCAAAGTATCCCTGACAGATGGCCATCCGGCCTCTGTTTAAAGACCTCCAAAGAAGGAAGCTACACCACACTCCGAGGAAGTGTCTTCCACTGTTGAACAGCTCTGATTGTCAAGAAGTTCCTCTTAATGTTGAGGTGGAATCTCTTTTCCTGCAGCTTGCATTCGTTGTTCTGTGTTCTAGTCTCTAGAGCAGCAGAAAACAAGCTAGCTCCCTCCTCAATATGATATCCCTTCAAATATTTAAACACGGCTATCATATCAACTCTCAGCCTTCTCTTCTCCAGGCTAAACATCCCCAGCTCCCTAAGTTGTTCCTCATAGGGCTTGGTTTCCAGACCCTTCACCATTTTAGTTGCCCTCCTTTGGACACGCTCCAGTTTCTCCACATCCTTTTTGAATTGTGGTGCCCAAAACTGGACACAGTATTCCAGGTGGCGCCTGACCAAAGCAGAATAGAGTGGCACTATTACTTCCCTTGAACTAGATAATATACTTCTATTGATGCAGCCTAAAATTGCATTGGCCTTTTTAGCTGTGTTATCACACTGTTGACTCATGTTCAACTTGTGGTCTACCTGGACTCCTAGATTCCTTTCACACGTAGTCTCATTCAGCCAGGTGCCCCCCATCGTATGTCTGTGCTTTTCGTTTTTCCGCCCTAAGTGCTTTACCTTTCATTTCTCCGTGTTGAATTTCATTTTGTTAGCTTTGGCACAGCGTTCTTATTTATTAAGGTCATTTTGAATTTTCATCCTGTCTTCTGGGGTATTAGCTATTCCTCCTAATTTGGTGTCATCTGCAAATTTGGTAAGTATGCCCCCTCTTCTTTCATCCAAGTCATTGATAAAGATGCTGAATAGCACTGGGCCCAAGACAGAACCCTGTGGCACCCCACTGGTCACTTCTCTCCATTGCTGAACCCCCTTTGGGTTCGGTCAACCAGTTACTAATCCACCTAACAGTTGTATTGTCTAGCCCACATTTTACTATCTTGTTTGCAAGGATATCATGGGGGGCCTTGTCAAAAGCCTTACTGAAATCAAGATATGCTATGTCCACTGCATTCCCCTCATCTACCAAACTGGTAATTTTACCAAAAAAAGAGATCAGATTAGACTGGCACGACTTGTTTCTCAGATACCCATGTTGACCCTTTGTGATGATGGCATTGCTTTCTAAATGTTCACAGACTCTCTTTAATTTAATAATTTGTAAATTATTACAAATGTTGTATTATTATTACAGATTTAATAATTTATAAGGAGGCTTACAAATTATTAAAGCTGGTACAGATTAAGCATATATCAAATATCAAGATAGATGGATAGATAGATGATAGATAGATAGATAGATAGATAGATAGATAGATAGATAGATATAGATAGATTATGGGGAGGGGGGGAATAGACATGGAACAATTGCTGAAGAAGATCAAAGAGGAAAGTGCCAAGGTAGGATCAATGGTGAACATTAAGAAAACAGAAATAATGACCACAGAAGATCTGCAAGAATTTATTCTAGATAATGAGGAAACTGAAATAGTCAGAGTTCCCACATCCTGGATCAAGTATTGATCAGAACAGTGACTGCAGTCATGAAAACAGAAGAAGACTAGCATTGGGAAGGACAGCAATGAAAGAACTGTACAAGAACCTAAAGTGTAAAGATATACCTCTGAACACTAAAGCGAGGATTGTCTAAAGCACTGTATTCTCCATCAGGATGTATAGATGTGAGAGTGAAAAAAGCAGATAAGAAGAAAATCAACTCATTTTAGATGTGGTGCTGGAAAAGAGTGCTGGGGATACTCTGGACAGCCAAAAAGACAAACAAATGGGTCCTAGAACAGATCAGGCCTGCGTTTTCCGTAGAAGCTTTGTTGTTGTTGTTGTTGTTGTTGTGTGCCTCCAAGTTATTTTTTTACTTATGGCAACCTTAAGATGAACCCATCATAGGGTTTGGGGGTATGTTTCTTCAGAAGGGGATTGCCATCGCCATCCTCTGAGGCTGAGAGAGTGTGACTTTCCCCAGATCACCCAGTGGGTTGTTGTTTTTTTAATGCCTAAGCAGGGAATTGAACCCTGATCTCCAGAGTCATAGTCCAACACTCAAACCACTACACCATGCTGGGATGACTATGGGCCAAAACACACTGCAGAAATAATCCAGTTTAACACTGCTTTAACAGCCCTGGCTAAATGCTAGGGAACTGTAGTTTTGTGAGACATTTAGCTTTCTCTATCAGAGACTTCTGGTGCCACCACAAACTACAATTCCCAGGACTGCCTAGCACTGAGCCAAAGCAGTCAAAGGGGTGTCAAATCACATTATTTCCGCAGTGTGTTTGGGCCCAATACTGAGACTGCCGTACTTTGGCCACATCATGAGATGGCGTGAATCATTGGAAAAGACATTGGAAAAGATAATGAAAGGTAAAGAGCAGTAGAAAGAGGAAGATCTCATATCAGATGGATAGACTCAAACAGAGTCATGGGCCTGAATGTACAACACTAAGGACCTTATCACATGGGGCTCAATGCAGACAGAATCCAAACGAAATCCTGACCTAATACGTATTATTTTTCCGTGTGTCCACACGATGTCGCACAGAACCCCAACAGAACCCCGACAGAATGCGGAAAGAACCAAGATCTTTTGAATTTCAGTTTCTTTAGGAATTGCAATTAAGCGACGGGAATCATTTCACTTTTACCGTAGGTATGAAAACCCAATACGTATTGGGGAGTGTTTCCCCGCCTGTGCTCCAAGGAGGACCTCCTCAGAGAGCCGGCTTGGGAAGGGGTGACAGCCGCGGCTGTATTGCACATGTGCTAGAAGAGCATTTCTAGCACATGTGCGGGATTTTCTCACTTGTGTGTGAACGGCAAATAAGGTTCCCGGGAGCGCTTTCCTTAAAAGCGCGATGAAGGTAATTGTGTGTGATAGCCATTTGCGTATTGTGGGGTTTCTATCGCTTTAGTTCTGGATTTATTCTTATTTCACTTTATTATCGCTTTGTGGGCCACGTGTGATAACGTGGTCTTGGAGATGTCTCATCCACAGGGATCATCATGAGTCAAAGTCTACTCAATGGCAGTTAACAACAACGACAAGACTTAAAACCATCCGACATTTATTAAAAGATGGAATGTAGAAATCCACAAGACAGCAGACCATTAAGAGAGCGACCATCACAGTCCATTTCTAAGAGCATGGGGGCAACCAACTGAGAAGGTCCTCTCTTTTGTCCCCACCAAACAAAGCCTGGGAAGTGAGTAGGACACGCTCTCTTGAAGATCTTACAGTGTGAACAGGCTGATATAGGGAGATCTGTTCCTTCAAAGCTTTGCCATTTTTTATTTACTGCTTTAACATACCATAAAATGTATCCACGGGTGTTGGCTATATAGCAAAGTACTACATCATCCAAAATCCACAAAACAGTGATACCTTTACTGGGCCAACCAATACCAGCTATTGCTTTCTGTGTATGAGTGTTGCACCATCAGAGCCAATAAGAGACAGATTTTTTTCAGTCCATCTGGAATAAGAGGGAGAGAAAACATCCGAGCTCTTCTTTTTTTGCCTTGAACATGCAACCAGGTGGCTACGGAGCATGGGTGTCATCACTCAAAGCAAAAGTACCCTGGTCCTTTTCCAAGCGTTGTTACATTTCGGATTAAAAGGAAGAAAATTCTAGGATTCTCAGACGATAAATTCTGTGGCTTCGGTTGGGTGGAGGAGCTTGAAGGTCACTGGAAATGGCTGGTCTCAAACAATCCCCTTTTATTCTGAAAATTCTGTTTATTCCAAAACGTCTGCAGCAGCTTTGACGTTCAGGGCGATTGATGTTAAATGAATAATTTCCAAGCGAGCAGTTGTAAAAATGCTTTCTTTGTCAAAATAGAAGATAGTCAGAGAGAAAGAGAGAGAGAGAGAGAGAGAGAGAAGCTAGAAAAAAACAAAGGGGAAAAAATGTTTATTGTACAGTCTACTTGAAGATAATTCAAAGTGCAATGATGGAAAAAATGGATGCATAAAAGATGGGAGCATCTGTTTCTCACATTGCTGATATAATAACCAAACTGGAGAGTTTTGTATCCTCAAATATAAAAGTGTCATCTGCTTTATTGGAAGAGATTTCAGGAAAGGTACTGTTTTGGGCTACAGATTCCAGAATCCCCAATGGCTATGGTGGCTGGGGGGTTTTGGGATCTGTAGTACCAACAGTCACTTTCTCAAGCTCTGGGTTGGTCCATCCAATTATGACTAGCAACATGTCTCCAAGGGCTAAGGTACATGCAGCAGTGCTGGGAATGGAAACCATTTTGCAAGCGTTGTTGTTGTTGTGTGCCTTCAAGTTGTTTCCAACTTATGAAACCCTAAAGTGAACCTATCATAGGGTTTTGTTTGCCGGTTTCTTCAGATGGGGTTTGCCATTGCCATCCCCTGAGGCTGAGAGAGTGTGATTTGCCCACGGTCACTCAGTGGGTTTCTATGGCTGAGTGGGGATTTGAACCCTGGTCTCCAGGGTCATAGTCCAATATCCAAACTACTATATGACACTGGCAGACTCTAAATACTATGCTGGTCCAAGCTAGAGTAGATCAATTCATTCAATGGGATTTACAAAAGTACTTCATTCAGCACTTAATGGAAGGTCTGCTGTAATTAGTAGTGGCCATCAGATATAGAAAGAGACAGTGTGGTGTAGTGGTTTGAGTACTGGAGACCAGGGTTGGTACCACCACTCAGCCATGGAAACTCACTCAGTGACTTTTGGGAAGTCACACTGTCTCAGCCTCAGAGGAAAGCAAGGCAAACCTCCTCTGAACAAATCTTGTCAAGAAAACCCTGCAATATGTTCACCTTAGGGTCATCATAAATCAGAAATACCTTAAAGGCACACAGTAACATTCAGATTGACATCTATGTGTCTTCACCTGTTCAGAGTGAGCATGAATCAATTTTTATTGCTGTAACCTGCCCGGATTCCTTGTGATTGGGCAGGTTATATATTATTATTATTATTATTATTATTATTATTATTATTATTATTATTATTATTATTATTATTATTATTATTTGGTTTGTGTGTTGGGCAATGACTCTGGAGACCCTAGTTCAAATCTCTGCTCAGCCTTATAAACCCACTGGGTAACCTTGGGCAAATCACATTCTCTCAGCCTCAGAGGATGACAATTGCAAACTCCCTCTGAAGAAACGTGCCAAGCTGGTTGCCATAAGCTGGAAACAACTTGAAGGCACACAACAACAGCAGCAAATGCTGGCTTTCAATTCCTTCTAGAGTTCTTTTTTTAAAAAAAATATTTTGGGGTTTCCTTTCAGCTTCCTCAGAGTTCATGCCTAGAATCAGGAACTGGAAAAGTTACTTTTTTGATGACTTTCCCCTGCCTCCAGAGGTAGCCAGGTCAGTCTATTTCAGTATTGCAAAAGAGGAAGGAAAAGGTAGCCTTGACTTTTATTTATATCCTGCTTTTCTACTATAATAGCAATCAAAGCGGCTTACATGTTAAAACAAACCAATACAACACATAATAACAATACATGATAATATATCTCGCACACACACCCCTTAAAAAGAATTAAACTTAGCACAGTTTAAAAAATAGTCTGTTAAAATCTATTAATAGCAAATGGTCTGTTGGGCAGAGAGGCAGCATAATACAAGTGTAAGGGGGTTTGTTTATAGCCGAGGAATTCTATTCAGGAAAGGCACAACTATTTATGTCACAACTATTACCATGAGATTCAGTGGTAGATGGGAATTATGATTTATAAGAAGCATGAGTAAAAATAAAAACATTCCTAAGGATTCTGTATGGTTTGGTATGGGAGGAGGTCAATGGAGGGGGTGACACCATGAGATGATGATGATGATGATGATGATGATGATTTATTTTTATCCCACCCCTCTGCATAACACAACCAACATTAAAATATACATTCCATATCCCACAATCCCATCCCCCTTAAAATACTATTAAACAGTTGACAATTTAAATCACACTTAAAATAATAACACTATTAAACAATAACTGCACCGGGTGACGCTAACCCTAGTGATGCCACCGCTGGCAAAAGGATGATAGAATCACAAAATCCTAGAGTTGGAAGGGACCTCATGGACCGTTGACTCTATCCTCCTGCTCAGTGCAGGGTCTCCAGCAAAACCATCCCCAAAAGGTCCAGCCTCCTTTTGAGGACATCCAGAGAAGGAGACCTCACCACCTCTCCAGGATCCATCGCCGAACCACTCTCACTGTCCAGAAATTCCTTCTAATGTTCATCAAAATCTATTCTCCTGTAACTTACAACCATGAAACCTGATGTAGCCTCTGGGCAGCAGAGGACACACCTGCCCCCTTATCTCTGTGACAGCCCTTGGGATATTTAAGGAGTGCAATCACAGAATCCTAGGGTTGGAAGAGACCCCAAGGACCATCCAGTCCAACCCCCTGCCATGCAGGAACTCTCAATCAAAGCATCCCCGACAGATGGCCATCCAGCCCCTGTTTAAAAGCCTCCAAAGAAGAAGACTCCACCACACTCCAGGAGTGTTTTCCACTGTCAAACAGCTCTTACTGTTAGGAAGTTCTTATTAATGTTGGGGTGGATTCTCTTTTCCTGCAGCTTGAATCCAATGCTCCAAGTCCTATTCTCTGGAGCGTCAGAAAAGAAGCTTGCTCCATCTTCAAAATGACATCCCTTCAGATATTTAAACAGGGCTATCATATCATCTCTTAACCTTCTCTTCTCCAGGCTCATATCTCCCCTCCATCTTCTCTTTGCCAGGTTGAACATACCCAACTCCCTCAACTGTTCCTCATTGGTTTTGTTTTCCATACTTCTTAACATCCTTGCTGCCCTTCTCTGAACCTGCTCCACATCCTTCCTAAAATTCCTTCCTTGTCTACATCCTTCCTAAAATGAGACACCCAGAATTGAACACAGTATTCCAGTGAAACCAGATTAGAGTGGGGCTACTACAATTACTTCCCTTGACTTGGAAATGATGGTTCGATGAATGCAGATTAAGATATTAGTTGCCTTCTTTGCTGCAGCATTACACTCTTGGCTCCGATTCACCGTATGATCATTCAACAGTAAACCTAAGGCCCTTTTTACATGTACTACAGCTAAGACAAGTATCCCCCATTCTAGGCATTTGGTTTTTGTGGCCCAAATGTAGAATTTTGCATTTCTATTTTTGCACTATGGGAGTTGGAGTTGAAAGGTAACTTTCCCAGCCTCTGGCTATGGCCAAGTTTCCATCTCATAGCCAGTCAGGAGGATACTCCATGAACAGGGATGCCAGTGCCATTCTCTTTCATCCTGGTCCCATTGAACATTATAGTGGATATCTGCTTTTCCAAAGGGCTCGCTGACTCCTGGCAGGACTCCAGATCCATCTGAAAGCTTTGTTTTCTCTCCTCGGCCTTCAGCAAGACTCCCCCATTTGACATTTGGAAGCACAGAACCTGTGACTAGACAGTTAGCAAAAGCAAAACATGGCATATTCTAAACATGAACCTTTTCAGGTCCCAAGCATAAGTTCCTAGAAACCCATCTGTCGCGGATGCTTTGATTGTGAGTTCCTGCATGGCAGTGGGTTGGACTGGATGTCCCTTGTGGTCTCTTCCAATTCTAGGATTCTATGATTCTGTGATTAGTGGGCTGTAACTTTGAAAGCCTTGCTTGTAGCCAAGGCTCATCTCTGGGAGAAATAAAAACTACATACCCTCCAACATTTCACAGATCAAAACTGGGACGTATGTGGCCAAGCGGCATCAGAGTGTGGTCCAGATGACAAAAGTCATGTAGAACAAAGTAGAAGAGGCTGCAGCAGTTTTCTTCTGCCTGAGTCCACCTCTCCTCTGAATTAAATTGAATGCAAACTGCTTTTGTGTTTTGAATTCAATTTACAGCAATGGAGGTAAGCTGAGGACAAAGGGAGAAAGTGGGACATTTGAAAAGCAACTGAAAAAGTGGGCTGAGAGAAGATTAATTAAGGCTGTCCTTGCCAAATCAGGACAGTTGGAGGACATGGAATCGAGTCTCACTCTGTGTGTATCTGTGTGTGTTTATAATCCCCAATTTGTTGTCTGTGAGATTAACAAAACTGTGTTTATATTTTTCAGTATTCCCCCCCCCCATTGGAAATAAACTGTGACAGCATCAGATTCTCCCCTCCCCTTTCCTTTCGGAATGATACAGAAATAAATGGTAGTAGTTATCATCATCATCATCATCATCATCATCATTACATAGTAAATGTGAATTCAGTTTGAATTCAGTTTTCAGCAATGGAAATAAGCTAAGGACAAAGGGGGAGGAGAGAGAAACCAGGACATTTTAAAAAGCAGCTGAAAAATAGTTGAGAGGAAAGAGAGGGCACTTTGTAAAAAAAAAAAGATTGTAAAAAGGACCTTCTTTGCCAGATGTTTTGTTAACTATGGCATGTAGATCTCAATAATGTTATGTCAGAATGATGCTAACTATAAACCTACGCATTTGGTCACAAAAAATTGTGGCATAATTACTCATAGAGAATTGTATAAAAGCCTGACCTATCTTTGGAGTGAGAAAGGGCAAAGCACTCTGCCTTAAGAGAGATTGTAATGCTAATACTATTCAAGTACAAATACTTTAAAATCTACTTGGCCAATTCCAATTCTGATACTACAAATCCCTTGGTTGACTGTGTCTCAGTGTAATCACACTCCAGATATGTGCATAGATAGGATATCTCATTTCCTCTACAGATATACATAGATCCTCTGCTCACTTGAACTCCTTTTGCACAATTCCTGGATCATGTAGGGCCCTAGTCCTCAAGGAAGATCCCTAAAGTGGAGGATAAAGACATGGAAATAGATAAAGATTTCCTATACCTTGGCTCAGTCATTAACCAACATGGAGATTTCTAGAAAAGAAATCAGAAGAAGACAGAGGCTGCTGCTACACTACAGAATTAATCCAGTTTGACACCACTTAACTGCCATGACTCTATGCTATGGAATTCTGGGATTTGTAGTTTTGTGAGATATTTAGCCTTCTCTGCCAGAGAGTTCTGGTGTAACAACAAAAAAAACACTATAAATCCCAGAATTCCATAGGATGGAGCCATGACAGTTAAAGTGGTGTCAAACTGCACTAATTCTACAGTATGGCAGCAATCCAAGAATTTATTTATTTTATTTCCAGGATTTATATTCTGCCTTTCTCCCACAACGGGAGAAGGCTAAATATCTCTCAAAACTGCTACAGCACTGAACCATGGCAGTTAAAACAGTGTGAAACAGCATTAATTCTGCAGCGTAGACATGGAAAGACAGCCATAAAGAAAGTAGATAAGATCCTCAAGTGTAAAGACATATCATTAAATATCACAGTCAGAATCATTCAGTCCCTAGTATTTCTGATTTCTGTGTTGTGAAAACTGGACAGTGAAGAAAGCTGACATGAAGAAAATCATGTCATGGAGCTGGAAAAGAGTTTTACAGATGCCATGTACAGTCAGCCCTCCATATCCACAGGATACAGGTTCAACCATCCAAGACTTGAAAATATTCCGAAGATACCTAAATTCCAAAAAGCAAACCTTGACTTTGCCATTTTATGTAAGGAACACCATTTTACTATGCCATTGTATTCAGTGGGACTTGAGCATCCATGGATTTTGGTATCCAGAGGGGATCCTGGAACCAAAGCCCAGCAGATACCAAGGGCCCAGACTGCATCTGCACTGCAGAAATAATGCAGTTTGCCACCACTTTAACTGCTATGGCTCAATGCTATGGAATTCTTGGATTTGTAGTTTGTTGTGGCACCAGAGCTCTCTGACAGAGAAAGTTGAACTTCTCAAAAAAATACAAATCCTAGAATTCCATAGCATTGAGTCACGGTAGTTAAAGTAGTATAACACCCCACTATTTATGCAGTCCAGATGCAGCCTTAGAGCAAATCAAGCTTCAACACTCACTACAAGCCAAGTTAAGTAAACAGAGGCTGTCATATTTTGGGCATTTCATGAGTTGACATGACTCGCTGGAAAAGGCGATAATGCTTGGTAAAGTGGAAGGCATCAGGAAAAGAGGGAGGCCACACTATAGGTAGATTAATTCAATCAAGGGAGCCACAGGCCTCTATTTTCAAGACCTGAGCCGAGGAGTTCATTATTAGGGCTCTTGGGTCTGTCTCATTCATAGGGTTGCCATAAGTCAAAAATTGTCTTGATGGAAATCAAAACAAAGTTCTGGCTACATGATTGCTCATTTGTATCTTTTTATTACATTCTTTCAAGTTGCACATTTGGGGTTGCAGACTGCCAGAAATAGTGCAAATTGAGTCCATTTTTAGGGTTAGGGTTAGGATTAGGGTTAGGGTTAGGGAATCGTGTGAACTGTATTTTATTGTGGCACCAGAGCTCTCTGACAGAGAAGGCTCAATGTCTCAGAAAAAAAACAATTCCCATGATTCCCTAGCACTAACCCTAACCCTAAAAGTGGACTCAATTTGCACTATTTCTGGCAGTCTGCAACCCTCTTGGCAAGAATTATCCAGGTGAGGGCTTCTTTTCTATTGGTTAGTACCAACTAGAGTGCACCCATTGAATCAATCATTGAAAGGTGAGCCAATATGCAGGTAAACCTAACTGATTCAATGGCTTTACCCTTGTTATTTGATGTTGGGTGCCTTCAAATCAATTTTGACTTCTGGTGACTCTAAAGCAACCCTATCATGGGGTTTTCTTGGCAAAACTGTTCAGAGGGTGTTACCATTGTCTTCCACTGAAGTTGAGAGAGTGTGACTTGCCCAAGTCCACCCAATGGGTTTCCATGGTTGAGGAGGGATTCAAACCCTCCAAAGTCATAGTCCAATGCTCAAACCACTACAACCACACTGGCCTCTACATCTTACCATACATCTTACATACTACATCTTACATCTGCATCTTTCCATTGTTGTTGCTATTAGCTGCCTTCGAGTCAATTCCGACTCATGGCGACCCTGTGGATGAGACAGCTCCAAGATCCTCATCCTCCACTGCTCTGCTTAGGTTCTGCAAACCCATTCCCGTGTCCTCTCTGATTGAGTCCCTCCATCTGGCATGTGGTTCTCTCCTCCTTCTCTCCTCTACCTTTCCTAGCATTATTGTTTTTTTCTAGTGATCCGTGCCTTCTTATTATGTGGCCAAAGTACGACAGTCTCAACTTGATCATCTTTGCTTCCAAGGAGAGCTCAGGTCTTATCTGTTCAAGAATCCATTTGGCCGTCTACCGTCCACACTATCTTAAGTACTCTTTCCAGCACCACATTTCAAATAAGTTTATTTTCTTTCTGTCTGCTTCCTTCACTGTCCAGCTCTCGCATCTGTACATGGGGATGATGGGGAATATAATGGCCTAAACGATTCTGACTTTAGTGCTCAGTTGTATGTCTTAGCTCTTCCGTATCTTTTCCAGTTTTTTCATAGCTGCCCTTTCCATTCATAGTCTTCTTCTTATTTGTTGACTGCAGTCACCACTCTGTTTGATCCTAGGTACAGGAATTGTTCAACAATTTCAATTTCCTCATTGTCTGGATTGAATTTATGTATTTCTTCTGTGGTCATTATTTTTGTTTTCTTTATGTCCACTATTAATCCTGCCTTTGCATTTTCATCTTTGACCTTCCTTATTAACTGCTCCAAGTCTGCGATGTCTTCTGCCATTACGATGGTATCATCCGCATACCTTAGGTTGTTGATGTTCCTTCCTCCTGTTTTCACTCCTTCTTCTGAGTCTAACTCTGCTTTTCCTATGATGTTTTCAGAATATAAACTGAAAAGATAGAGTGAAAGGATGCAGCCTTGCCTGACCCTTTTCCCTACTGGGAACCACTCTGTTTCTCCGAATTCTTTTCTGATGGTGGTGTATCTTACCATACAGATAGTCTAATCTGTGTCTAATCCTACATGATAGGTAATCTAATCAGTGTCAACTCTGGCTCTCCTATGTATGACATTATGCCACTTAAAAGTAATGCTGCTGGCTTGTGTTACTTTTAAAAAGGAACAATCAAGTTAAGGAGAAGCCATTTCTCTATATACTCAATGATGAACATATACAACAACCCTACAGCAGATTCCTAAATTTTAAAGGTTGGATTGTAAAGGTAGACCTAAGGAATGAGCCCATCAACCTGCAAAGTAGCTGGAGATCATGGGAGAAGATGACGACGAGAAGATCAGTATTGGATCTCCAGGGAAGTATGTGTGCTGTTTGTGGAGGGAAAGTGTGTTTGAGCCAAGCTGATTCAGTTGTAGTGAAAACTGCAACCGCTTCAGTGCACTAACTGTTGCTTACACAGAGATTTAGCAGCATCACATTTCCAAGATAAAAGATAGTCCAAATCAAACCCAAGGGATAAAGCCAAGAGTATATCTTAACCACCTAAGATTTTGAAAGTAGTTCAAGTTTTCAAAGCGGTTCTGAAAACACATTTTAACAAGAAAGGGATTTTTTGATTGGTCAATGTCAAACCAGATCAGGTAAAACAACTTCATCAGAAAGATAAAACCTTCCTTTGAAAATTTTGGGAGCATTTTTTAAGCCACTGAAAAAGTCCTCTTGCTTGACTTGATATGTCTTAAATACCTTCTTACTCAAATGTTTCTTGATTCTTAATTAAGACCACTAATTTCTTCCATCTTCAAACCACTATTGTTATTGTCTTGTGCCTTTAAGTTATTTCCAAGTTATGGTGACCCTAAGGCGAACCTATTGCAGGGTCTTCTAGGGCTGAGAGTGTGTGACATGTTCACAAACCACAAAGAGATCATGTAGGGCTTTTGAGACTAGAAGAGGTAGCCTAGGTTTTCACAGACCCAGTCTACTTCATCAGATGTATCTACAAAAGCTTATGCTACAAATTCTCTTCTTTAAGGTAGGACCTTTGACATTTCACAGTTATGGAGCTATGATTCCACTTTAACTAACATGACACTATCTTATGGAATCATAGATATGCAGTTTAGGGAGGGGACACTTAGTATTCTCAGCTAGTCTTTCCCTCAATCTGTGCCTTCAAGTTGTTTCCAATTTATGAAACCCTAAGGTAAACCTATCATAGGATTTTCTTTGCAACTTTCTTTAGATGGGGTTTGCCATTGCCATCCTCTGAGGCTGAGAGAGTGTGACTTGCCCAAGGTCACCCAATGGGTTTCCATGACTGAGCAGGGATTAGAACCCTGGTTTCCAGAGTCATAGTCCAACGCTCAGACCACTATATTGCTTCTTGGCCCAGTGCAGTTTAGGGAGAGGTACGGTATTTAGAATTCATGGCCAGAGAGTTCTAGTGCACCACCAAACTACAAAGTGCAGGATTACATAGGATGCAGCCATGCCAGCTGAAATGGAATCATAGCACTATAATTAAAAAGGCATTGCGCAGTGTGAAATGGCCCCAAGCCTTTCCTATTTTCTGCAAGTAATATGGTGCTCTCTGCATATCTTATATTGTTAATGTTCGCCTAATTTTCACTCCACCTTCGTCTGAGTCTAATCTTTCCATACAGGTAGTCTAATCTGTGTCTAATCCTATATGATAGGTAATCTAATCTGTGTGTAATCCAAATCATACACTGGGATAGTTCTACATTTGTATACACACAGACACAGACACACATTTAGGAAACTCCTCCACTCTCTCACAATGCTAGAACCCTTTGTTCACAGAAGCTGAATGGTTGGAAATACAAGGCAGATGAAATGATAGAAATCTGTATGCTGCATTTTGTTAAACTGCAGAATTCCCTGCCACAAGATGTTGTCTAGTGTTAAAAGAGAAGCGAGAGCCAGTGTGGCGTAGTGGTTTGAGTGTTGGACTATGTCTTTGGAGACCAGGGTTCAAATCCTGGCTCAGCCATATAAATTTAATGGGTGACCTTGGGAAAGTCACACTCTCTCAGTCTCAGAGGATGGCAATGGCAAACCTCCTCTGAATACAAGAAAGCCCCATGATGGGTTCTCCTTAGGGTTACCATAAGTCGGACATGACTTGAAGGCACACAACAACAACAACAAAGGGATCTTATAACATTTTTGAGACTACAACATCACCAACAAAAGGGAAGTGGCTAATTCATGGAGGATGGAGTCATCAGTGGCTAAAATCCACAGAGTGACCTGGGCATGTCACACTCTCTCAGCCTCAGAGGAAGGCAATGGCAAACCTCCTCTGAACAAATACTACCAAGAAAACCATATGATAGGTTTGCCTTAGGGTTGCTGTAAGTCAGAAATGACTTGAAGGCACACAGCAACAACTACAACCTTATCACCCCCAGTATCATGAAATAGAGGACAGAATTGCACTCCTGCTGATGCATCCCAGTGGCAATGCAGTTATCTGGAGGAACCAGCATGGGTTTATCAAGAACAAATCCTTCGAAACGAATCTTACATCTTTTTCCCCCAATCAGGTCGCTACTTTAGTAGATTGTGGAAATGTTATGGATGTCATTTCAGCAAAGCATTTGCTAAGGTTCTCATAATATTTTGATTAGCAAACTGATAAAATGTGGAATAGATGGGAACATTGTCAGATGGATCCATAACTGGGTGGAAAACCGTGTTCAAAGAGTCATCATCAGTGGCTATATTTCAAACTGAAACGAGCTCTCAAGTGGACTGTGGCTGGGTCCTAGGGCCATTATTTTTCAACATTTTAATCAATAATGTATAAGATGGGGTGAAGGGAATCCTTATCAAGTCTGCAAATGACACAAAGCTGCAATGGATGGCTAACACATTGGAAGATTGGAACAGAATTCCAAAAGACGTCGATTATTGCATGCCCAAATAAAGGATATGGTCATGTTACAGGTTGCTATTAGATGTTATTGCATGCTAAAATGCTCACTCTGTTGCAGGTTGACTACAACCTGTCTCCCAGCCATGCTTAGCCCACCAATTTTCAAGTATCCCCTTCTTGAGAATTGGTGGGCTAAGTGCGGCTGGGAGATGGGTTGTAGTCACTTTGCAACAGAGTTGGTGTTTTGGCACGCGATGACATCTGATAGCAACCCGTAACGTGACCTTATCCCATTAGGGAAAGGACACTTTATTTGGGCATGCGATAATCTCCCTAGATAAACTAGAAAATTTGGCAGAAATTGATGAAATGAAATTCAACAGATACAAATGCGAACTTCTATATTTAGGCCAGAAGGACCCAATCCACAGGTATAGGATGGGGGATACATGGCTCAACAATACTACATGCGAAATGGATGTTGGGATTATTGTTGATCATAAATAGAACATGAGCCAATGTTGTGATGCTGCAACAAAGAAGATGAAGGCTATTCTAGCCCGCATTAGTAGAAGTATCATTTCTAGGTCATGGAATAGTAATAGTCTCCCTATATTCTGTGCTGATCAGGCCTTATCTGGAGCAATGTGTTCACCGTTCTGGGTGCACCATTTTAAGAAGGATATAAACAAGTTGGAGCAAATTCAGAGAAGAGTAACAAGGATGATCATAGGTGTGGAGAATAACACCAATCCATTAAACCATGCAAATTGTAGCATGCTACTGCTTCTCTGGATGAGCTGGAGATTTGCACCCGGTCCTTTCCTCTTGCCTGAAACGGAGCTCCCCCAAAACTGGAAAAGGTTAGGGTTAGGGTTAGGGGCGACAAAAGGGAGGATTGAGGCCGCGGTGCGTGGTTGCCGCGACCTAGCAGGGACTGCCCAGAGCCGCCCATCTCCATAGCCCCAGAGTCAACTTTAGTGATAAACAACATATGTCAACAGATATGGAAAATAAAATGATGGCCAACAGATTGGAAGCAATCAATATACATCCCCACCCACAAAAAGGGAGACACAAGAGACTGCAACAAATATAGGACAATAGCACTGATTCCCCCATGCAAGCAAAATTATGCTCAGAATTCTGCAGCATAGACTCCAACCATACATGGAGAGAGAAATCCCAAAGGTCCAAGCAGGGTTCAGGAAAGGAAGAGGCATAGGGAACACGTTGCAAACATATGATGGCTAATGGAGTGAACCAGGGAATTTAAAAAAAAATCAGCATATGCTTTATAGACTATACCAAAGCCTTTGACTGCATACATCATGAAAGGCTATGGAACACCCATAAAGACATGGGAGTGCCAACACATTTGATAGTTCTGATGAGGAAACTGTATGCAGGACAAGAGTCAGAACAGAACACAGATAATGGTTCCCAATTGGCAAAGGAGTCAGACAAGGTTGCATTCTTGAGACATGCAGATGACACCATAGTACTAGCAGAAAACCTCATAGACCTGGAACACCTACTAAGGAAAATCAAAGATGAAAATGCAAAGGCAGACTTACTGTTGAACATAAAGAAAACAAATATAATGACCACCGAGGGCCTTCACAAGTTCAACCTAGACAATGAAGAAATAGAAATAGTGAAAGAATTCCCATATCTGGGATCAAACATTGATAGAAATGGGGGCTGCAGTCAGGAAATCAGAAGACTAAGGGCCGATGCAGACAGCCCGTTTGAGTAGCTCTGGGCCGCCCCTGGGAGCAGCAGATCGGGGCCGCGGCAACCACATGCCGCAGCCCCAATCCTCCTTTTTGCCACCCCCAAAAGAGTAGCAAAATGCCACTCCTTTTGGGGGTGGCAAAAGGCCGCACTGAGAGTCGCCACTGCGCCCTTTTTTGCACCCTTTTTGCACCCTTTTGGCACAGCATGTGCACATGTCGCGCCAAGACAGTACCTTGATGTCACGTGGTCTGCAGACGGACATGCAGCGTTGGGACGGTGTCAGGGCAGAGTCGGGGTGAGTGGAGTGCAGTTGCCCCACCACACTCCACCCCCAGACCAGCCTAAAATGCCGGTCTGCATCGGCTCTAAGAATTGGAAGGGTGGCTATGAAAAAACAAGAAAAGATTCTAAAATGCAGAGATATACAACTCAGCACAAAAGTTAGAATCATACAAGCCATCGTATCCCCTATTACCATGGATGGATGTGACAAACAAATGGGTCTTAGAGCAGATCAAGCCAGAAACCTCCCTGGAAGCCGAGATGACCAAATGGAGACTGTTGTACTTTGGACACATCATGAAAAGAGAGGACTCTTTGAAAAAGACAATAATGCTGGGAAAGGTAAAGAGAAGCAGGAAGAGAGGAAGGCCACATGTCAGATGGATGGACTCTATTAAGGAGGTTTTTGGTATAGATTTGCAGGATTTAAGCAGAGCAGTGGAAGACAGGGGGTCTTGGAGGTGTCTCATCCCTAGGGTCGCCATGGTTCAAGATTGACTCGAGGGCAGTTAACAACAACAACAAATGGAAACCACCTGTGTTTCCCCAGCTGAACACCTGAATCCACCCATGAGCTGGGGGCATTGAGTCCTTTTCCTTTTCCCAAACGGAGAGAGAAAGGAAAGGGAGGAGGGAAAAACCTGAGGCTGCTTTTCTCACCCAGGGCTGCGGTGGAGAGCTGGGCCTGGCAGTTAATATCCTGCCATCTCTGATTGTGTTTTGAGAGGTGTGACGTCTGATAAGCTCCATTTAACTTGGCTGTTCTACATTGTTTAAATAATTCAAATACAGATTGGCCCTTTAGGAGGATTTCTGCTCTATTGACCTTGTTGGCCGCTGGTTACCAGGAAATGAGGTAGGGCTGCAAAAAATAAAAAATAAATAAAAACCAGTTCCAGGTTTAACTCTGTGCTGGTGGCACCCCCTTTTTTCCTAGCTAATTAAAAAAGCAGCAGGGTATTCGCTGATTTCAGAGGAAAACCTTTTCAAAAGCCAACCAAGCTCCTCTTTCTCAGGCAGGTGTGAGCACAAAACGGATGTCACATCTCCAATTCACTAAATCAGATTTGATGATAGTGTTGCCAGAACTCAGGACCCCAAGTCTCCCGTATCATGGATTATCTCTAGATGGGAGACAAGGGTGCAAATTCTCCAATTTTGGTGGAATCACCTCCAGGCAAGAGGAAAGGGCTGTGTGTAAACCTCCACCTCCGCTAGGAGAGCTGCAGCTTACTGGCAAGCATTCATTCCTTTGTTGCTGCAACTTGCAAACACTTGGGACTTTACCACACAATGCTATAAGAGCATAATTTTAACAGGATAAAAGCATCTTTGGCTGGTATTTATCACAAAACATAGTATCTATCTTGCTGCTGCCTTGCATTCCATTTGTTAGTGTAGTGTACCTTTTCTTTGATGGGGAAAACCCATCAATAGGCTTCAACCTCACTGCTATTCCATTAATGCCTCCATGTGATAGGTCCCTTCTGCTGCAGTTCCACTTCTGAAACAATCAAGTGGAATGAGCAGGTGTGATTTTTCTCCTCTCCTTCCTTCGCCCCTTCACAAATGATTGCGACAGCCAACACCTTCCCAAAGCTGGCTGCTGTGTGCACATTGGCAGCCGCCATCACTCATTCCCCTTTTCCTTCTGGAAAGTGGCATGTGGCAGTGCAGAAAATAGATCATGTCATGATAGATCAGCACAGCGCTATTGTGGGGAAAAGTGTGATAAGAAATTATGATATGACTCCATTCTTAGACTCACATGATTGTGGTGAGACAGCAGGTTGGTGTGATAAAATCTTTGCTGAGAGTCTATATATTTTATTTAGGAGATTATCACACTACCTTTAAAACACATTTTAAAAAAGACTTACCTCGCCCAAATTGAAGTAAAATTTGGGCTGGATCCAGATGCCATCGCATGGATTTCCCCCAAAAAACTGCCATTGGAATGCAACCCGAATTCAGCCCGGCTGACTTAACTCGCTTCAGTGGCCATTTTTCTAAGTCGGAAAGATAATCTCCATAGATAGCTTCTTCATTCCCTTCCAGTTTTACTGGCACCAGGGTTCACCCTCTGCTCTGCTCTGCATCCACATTCTGGCTAGAAACAGGTACCTAGATTAAATGTTCTAGATGAAATGATCCTGTCTCCCTAAATAAGTGAGAAGGAACAATCCCTCTGTTTCACATTGATCTGGGAACAGCCCTTTTAGCAAAGCTTTCTGTCTTTATTTCCAGACAGGAACATATATCCCCTCCTTGTGTGTGAGAGAGAAACTAGAATATTTTACAAACATCTGAAAAAGTGAGATAATAGAGGATTAACTTGGCCTATCCCTGCCAAATTGGGACAGCTGAAGGATAAAGAATGGTATAATCTCTCATTCAGACTATAAAGGATCTTGACAAGTTAGTGAAGCCCAAATAGAGGAGGAGTCCTATATTTTTAGTCTTCTTGTGTTTCAAATGCATTTAAACTATTTAGTGTTTTTTAATAGCATCGTATCCAAAGAGATACTTATGTCCATCTATTTTAGCACTAAAAGATATAAAAGAATTCAGGATCATCTTTGAGGTTAACTGGAAAGAAGTATCTACCATAAGCTTTTATGGATTCAGTCCTGAATCCTGATGAACAGCTCCAAGTCCATGAAATCATATGCTAGGAACTTTTTCTTTCAGTTAGTTTCAAAGGTTCCATTATGTTATGTTATGTTATGTTATGTTAGTTTTAATTATTTCAATAGGATAGTTCATTGAATCAGGGAAAACGTCTGAATGAACAAGTAGGTCTTTGATGGACAATGGAAACACTGAAACTGGAGTGTTGCCCAATGTCAACAGAATGGCTTATAACTGTCCTGATTTAGCAGGAATAAACCCAATTCATCCTCTCTTGTTCAGCTGTCATTAAAACACCCGAGTTTCTTTTGCCTCTTCTCACTTTCCTCCTTTGTCCTCAGCTTACTTCAAGCGCTGCAAATTGAGTTCAAACTGCAAAAGGAGTTTGTACTCAATAAACTCAGCAGGGGAAAGAGAGAGGAGATAAAGGGCAGAATCCTGCCCTTCCCAGTCTACTCAGGCCAAATAATAATAATAATAAATAATACATTATTTATTTATAGCCCACCTAATCACAAAGAATCCAGACGGGTTTGTGTCACCCAGTGCAATAACTCACAGTGCCACACACTCCATTGACCTTCTCCCATACTACACCAGATAGACTCCTTAGTAGTGTTTTATGTACTAATGTTACTTGCAAATCGTAATTCCCATATATCATTGAATGCAATGGCAGTTGCAGGGTGACCAGATGTCCTCATTTTCCAGGACCCTTGCTACATAGATAGATACCCTTCTATCCAGGATGAATTCCAAAATGTCCTCCATTTTGAGCATGACTAAGAAGCACGAATTTACATTTATATGAGTTTTTTTAGCTTTTATTAGGTAACATCCTACGTTTTTCTTGAATGTTCTAGACTTCCCAATTGCCTTGTTCTCCTTTGCAGTTATGACATCTGGTCACCTTGAATAGTTCTGACATGAAAAAAGAAAAAAGGAAAATTATACCTTTCCATTACAATATCATATGCACAGCCTAAATGTATTGACACGTGCGTAGTTTCATAGGGTTAAAGTTAAGATTTGGTATGGTGTGATGTTTGTAAAGAAAAATTGGAAAACAATATTTTAAAAAAATAAATGAAAAAATTGTTTTTTGTGGGTTTTTCGGGCTGTGTGGCCATGTTCTAGAAGAGTTTCTTTCTAGTGAAAATGAAAATGAAAAAATTAATTAATTAATTTAAAATTACGATTTTTTTTTTCTAAAAACCTGGGGCTTCTCCTATCTCATCCCACTGAGCCTCAGCCCAAACACACCATCTCTTCAATGTTTTAAAGGGATGCAGGCAAATGCAAACACCTGTTTCTGCCTAAAGGCAGATGTTTAAGGAGCAGTGGTATCACCCCACTGTAGGGTGTCACCTGGTGTGCTCTGCACCCCCCACACTCCCCATAGGGACACCCTCGCTGCATCCTCTCCCAGCATTAATTTTTGCCATCTTGACCGCACACTGATGTTGCTTGGCCACAGGCGTCCTGGGAGATTATTGCAGCGCAAATTAAAGCGATTTACCTGACCTGGTTTAAAATGTAAAATGGGCAGCATCCTCGTGTTACTGCAAGGATTTTGCTGCCGAAATCACCAACCGGGTCCATCCCCGCTCCCAGGGCCATTCGGTGCGGCTTTTTTCAAAACTCCCGGCTTGGATGGATGGACCCGGGAAGCAATTTCAGCAGCAAAATCCTTGTAATAAGATCAGGACGCCACCCATTTTAAATTTTAAGCCGGCTCAGATAAACCGCTTTAGTTAGCGCTGCGATAATCTCCCTGGTTTTCATCTATGAAATGTTGGAGGCTATGTGCCTGGAGCACACTAGGTTTGAGACAGGATTTCTAGCATGCTCCATGTTCGGTCTCTGCCCCATTCACCTCGCTTGCCCCACAAAAGGGTTAAGGGGTGGTGGCCCTGTTTGATTAATAGACAGGCGGGCGTCACCTTGCCCATTTGCATTCCTGGGTCTTTCAGTTTTCCTTCTCTGATAAGCGGAGGCCAAAGTCCTCTTGTGCCGGCTCAAGAGGACAAACAGAGCCCCCCAATGGGACAGTTCTTAATACAAGGCCTTTGGGGTTTGGCTAGCTGTTGCTCCGCAACCTGTCGTCTTTCGCACGCTGATCAATAACACCTCATTTGCTTGGGTGACAGGAAAGGCCGCGGAGTTGGCCTGGCAGACTATTCGTATGACTTGTGCCTCTCTCAAGGCTTGCTCCTTAATGCACTGATGCTAGAAAAATGTCGCTCTAAATAACCTGCGGTGTCAAAAGAAAAATGAGTACATATTTGTTTGGGTCTCCAGCAAGGGTGGGCAAAATGGGGCACTGAGGGTATGTGCAACCCCTGAAGCTGTTTTTGTGACTCTTGACCCATCCACATATTCTGGACGATCTTTTTACTGGCTCTCAAAGGAAATGATACTCTCTCTTGGAAACCTCTTTCATGCCGGACAACTACAGCAAACCCTTGGTATCTGCTGGAGTTTTGTTCCAGGATCCCCAGTGGATGCCAACATTTGTGGAAGCTCAAGTCCCATTATATACAACAAGGTAGTAAAATGATGTCCCTTATGTAAAATGGAAATAGAAAAGATCCTAAAATGCAAAGATGTACAACTCAGCACAAAAGTTAGAATCATACAAGCCATCGTATTCCCTATTCCCATGGATGGATGTGAGAGCTGGACAGTCAAGAAAGAGGATAGGGAGAAAACCAATGCATTTGAGAGAATATGGGGCTGGAGAAGAGTGCCGAAGATCCTATGGACAGCCAAAAGGACAAACAAATCAGTCTTAGAGCATATCAAGCCAGAAATCTCCCTGGAAGCCAAGATGATAAAACCTAGGCTGGTGTACTTGGACACATCGTGAGAAGACATGAATCATTGGAAAAAACAATAATGCTAGGAAAGGTTGAGGGAAGTAGAAAGAGAGGAAGGCCACAGACTAGATAGATGGACTCTATTAAAGAGATCATGGGTTTGCAGGAGTTGGGCAGAGCAGTGGAGGACAGGGGGTCTTGGAGATGTCTCATCCCCAGGGTCACTATGGGTCAAGATCAACACGAAGGCAGTTAACAACAACAAAAATGGGAAAAATCAAAGTTTGCTTTATGGACTTTAAAAAAAAAATATTAAGCCATAGATGGTTAAATCCGTGAATGCAGAAGTGGTGGATACAGAGGATCAACTATATAATCCTATTCCATGACTGCATCCAATTGAAATTTGTAGTTTGTAGTTTGTATATCCTCCAACAGTCCCAATTTGTCAGGGAAAGTCCCAATTAATCCTCTGTCATTCCACTTACCCAACTACTTTTGAAGTGTCCCAGTTTCTCTTTCCTCCTCCCACCTTCTTTCTCTCAGCTTGCTTTCATTGCTGCAAACTGAGTTCAGAATGCAAAAGTAGTTGGCAATCAATAGACTCAGCAAGGAGGATAAGACAGGATGGGGGGGAGACTGTTGCCTTTCCCAAGGGGCTCAAGCAAAAGCAAACTGCTGCAGATTCTCCTACTTTGTGTGTTCTTTTGCCAGTAATCTGCACCAGCTATTGAGCTGAATATACATAGCTAAGTAACTTCTCCTTCCCTGCTCCCCCACAACCTGATGGAAACATTATTCACCAGTGATCCCATCACCAGCAGAATGCACTTCCTTCTTCCCATGAAGTGGAAATCAATAGCAAAAGAGGAAATATGCATTAGAGATGGATTGATTCAATCAAGGAAGCTATGGCTGCCCTTAATTTGCAAGACCTGAGCTGAGTGGAACTAATAAGGCTCCACAGCCTCTGAATATTGCCCATCCCTGATCTCAGCGTAGGAGGACTGTAAACTATTTAGAAGAAATATTATGTTCTCTGCAGAAAATGCTGCCTTCTGTGCAAAACAAGCCCATAGAAACTTTGTGCAGAAGAAACCCAAAATTGTAAGAATAGACTTTAAAAAACTGGTGTGGTTTTCAAAGACCTTCTTGCAGTGGGAAGAAAACTGTTGAAATGATTTGTGTTTCCTTAGAGAAGAATGATACTGAAGAATTACACCCCTAACTACAAAGCAGATCTCAGGGGAAAAAAAATACTGTTTAAAAAGAAAAGACTACAGTTCTCAGAATTCTCCAAGCAAGCATAGCCTCTGAAAAAGGCAAGTTAATGGTGTATGTACAGTGATGGTGTGGTGCAGTGGTTTGAGTGTTGCACTATGATTTTGGAGATGGTGGAAACCCACTGTGTGACACTCTCTCATTTCCCCCGCTGCAGAAATCTTGCCAAGAAAACCCTGTGATAGGTTTGCCTTAGAGTCACCATATGTCAGAAATGACGTGAAAGCACACAACAGTGGTATACATAGCATTTCCAAGTCAAACATAGGAGATTTTCACATGGACAAAAGTGACAGGAGCATAGTGGGATGCTTCCGTCACTATTTCACAATTGCATGAAAATTTTCAGACAACGTTGTGCAACGTTGCAATAATTGCATCATTATCCCATGGCTAAAGAGGGATTATAGCGTCACTTTTTATTCACAGGAAAGTCCCATGAATGAAAAGTGACCGGAGAATTCCTCTTTATTCACAGGATATTGATGCAATTATCACAACATCGTGCAATGTCGTCTAATTGTTCAATAGTGATGGGAGCATCCCGCTATGCTCCCGTCACTTTCACCCATGTGAATATCTCCATAGTTCAATACATAACTTTCTCTTTTTAGCTTACTGAGGGGTATAGCAATGGAAGGGGAGCAAAATGAAGATCTTGCCCCAAGTAAGCATTCTGCCTCCCCCCCCCCCATATGAAATTTTCCTTCAGTCTACAAATTGGTAGCATTGCAGAAAGTCAGGCCCTGAAAATTGTTCCTCCGAGGATGCATCTATACACTGTAGAAATAACAGTTTGACACCACTTTAGCTGTCATAGCTCAATCACAAAGAATCCTGGGAGGTGTAGTTTGGTGAGGCAACAGCAAGTTTGCATTTGTAAAGAACTTGTAAAACTATAAATCCCAGAAATCCATAGGATGAAACAACAGCACTTAAAGTGGTGTCAAACTAAGTTACTTCTACAGTGTAGATGCATCCCTAGAATGACGTATAAGACTATTTGCTGCATTTGCAATCCCTTAAGTTACTCTGCTTGCCCCCTTTCCTTTGGATGCTTCACATGTATTTCTTAAATGTGCAACTGAAGTTTTAAGTTAATAATAATAATAATAATATTTATTTATATCCCGCCCCTCTGCAAATGCAATCGGGGCGGCTTACATCAATAAAACAACAAAATATACCATCTCAAAACCCACCCACCCCTTAAAATAGTATTAAACAACAAAAGTTACTGCAATGCTATAAATTTGGGGAGCTGAAGAAAAATATCCCTTGTAAAGGGGGATGCCTTTATTCCACACCCATGTTCCTACACCCCAGCCTGCTCCCTGAGAGATAAACCAGTAGCTATGTCTGGAAAGCCTTTCTTTTTAACCTCCAAAGACAGAGAAATCAATTAAGTGGGTTGGGAAAGATCAACAAACTGCAGTCTTTCCAAGGAACTGATTACAGACTAGTCTCCCTTATCCAAAATGCTTGGGACCAGAAGGGTTTGGGATTTCAGATTTTGGACTATTTGCATATACATCATGAGATCTCTTGGAGAGGGGACCCAAGTCTAAACACAAAATGCATGTATGTTTCGTATAAACCTTATACACATAGCCCGAAGATAATTTTGTACATAATCTTTTTAATAATTTTGTGCACGAAACAAAGTCCGTGGACACTGAACCATGAGAAAGCAAAGTTATTATTTCAGCCACCCATGTGGATCATTTTGGATTTTGGAGTATTTCAAATTTTGGGTTTCTCTATCTATGCCAATAGATGGAAGGATCAGGAAATTTCAACTATTAGTGACTGGATTTAAAACTAATGAATATATCAATAATGAGCAAAATAACAACCCACTCAATAATTAATCAACAAAATGCTACCAGGACGACTGGTAGAATATAATTATCTTATGAGAAAGGAAAGAAGAAAAGATCCCAGGAGAGTTTTAAGGGGGATCTTAAAATATAAGGGAAGAAATAGAAGAAACCGGACTCAAAATTAAAGATAAGGAATCGGGAAGAATAGAAGAAAGGACTACAGATCTCTTTTCTTGATTTTTCAAGGTTGAGTGATTAAAGACATGACAAGAATGTAAATGGAAAAATTAATAACTCAATTTGATAGAATAAGGAAGTCAATGAGATGAAAGGGCTATGAATGATTGTAGGATTGATTGAAGGATCAAAGGATTGTAGGAATGAATGTCAAGTATGAATGATAGATTAATTGTGTAACTAATCTAAATATGTCCTTAATATTTAGGTAAGACAACAAAATAAGATGTCCTGGGGGGGCATTGATTTATTGTTTAGAAAATTCTATATATGTGTGTTATATTTTTTATATTAAGACTAATAAAACTAGGCAAAGATTTTGCATTTCCAGATGAGGGATACTCCGTCTATATTTCAAACAGAGCCTGGAAATCAGTGTGGACTCTCCCTGTCCATTACACATATCCCACCAAAGATGCAAGGAAGAACCATGTGCCCAAATGATCTCTTTTGGGACGGTGACAAAAAATGATAGAACTTGCAGAGTTCATCCCTCTGCCTCCTTCTCATGAATAAAGCCCACATTCAGTTTTCCCTGGCGGAGGAACTGCATCCAAGCCAGAGCATTACATCAGCCCTGCCAGCTGATAAGAAAGGAAAGCACAATGGAGTGTTAGATGCATAAGAAAACATTGCATGGATAAGCCAGGCTCCCTGTAGCCTGGGTGAGGTAAAATGCTATTGTCTCCTCTGCTCTCGGTTGAGCCACTGGGTGATAGGGGGTCCCAGAAGGCAATGGAAAGGTCAACCCATGTGTCCGTCTGCGTGGGAAGAAGGTCTCCTTAGGTGGACTTCGAGATGGAGACATTGATTGACCGAGGCTGCTGCCACACTGCAGAATTGATGCAGTTTGACACCGCTTTAACTGACATGGGCTGTATCCACTTTGCAGAGATAATCCAGTTTCACACCACTTGAACTGCCATGGCTCAGTGCTAT
>CM034701.1:390098129-390112950 GCA_020142125.1 Phrynosoma platyrhinos
CTTTGGATTATCTCTGCTTTAGACCCTGTGTGATAAGGTCCTAGGAATATATCATAAGAAATGAATTTGACGCTCACAGGGTTTCACTCCATAGTGTTCTCAGTAGCTCCAGAGTCCATTGGGTGGTGGATTGGCTCTGGGTTTTATTGTGAATTTGAAAGGAGACAGTTAAAATGGTGAAACTATTTTAAGGACCAGGTACTTTTAAAAGTAACTAGGCAAAACTGCAAGTTCCCTAATTTATAAATGATACATTTATTAATAAGAGCCAGCACAATGTAGTGTTTTTTTACACATAGGACTACAACCCTGAAATCCAGGATTCAATTCCCGGCTCAAGCATAAATACCCACTGGGTGACCTTAAGCAAGTCACATTCTCTCAGCCTCAGAGGATGGCAATGGCAAAACCTCTCTGAAGAAATTTGCCAAGAAAACCCTATAATAGGTTTGCTTTAGGGTCACCATAAGTAAAAAATGACTTGGAGTCATACAACAGTAACAACAACAAACATTTAATAACGTCTATAAATTTATAATTTCTCCCTATTTATATAAAGTCAGCCCTCCGTATCTAGAGATTTTTTTATCCATGGATTCAACAATCCATGACTTAAAAATATTCCAAAAATATATGAATTCCAAAAAGCAAACCTTGATTTTTCCATTTTATATAAAGGACAACATTGTGCTACATTATTGTATTCAATGGGACTGGAGCATCCATGTATTTTGCTATCCATGGCAGATCCTGGAACCAAACCCCAGCAGATACCAAGGGCCCACTGTAATTCATTCTCATCTAATCTGTTTCCTACCCCTTCTTCAATGCCTTCTGCAAGTTACTGAATACCAAAAATAAAAACAATTTCCAGTATATATCTTTTGTAATCCCAGATCAGGGGGGTGGGGTGTTTTAAATAATTTTTCTGAGCTTGGCTCATATTTTTTTAGGGATTGTCCATCTTTTTTATTCCTATATTTTCTGATGGTGGGCAGGATAATAAATATTGCTAGGATACTGGTGTGTGTAACTGCATTTGCAGCCCTGTATTGACTTCACACCCTCCAAAATTTCACAGAGGAAAACCAAGAGTCATGTGGCCGAGCAACATCAGAGTATGGTCAAGATGACCAAAAGATATTAATGAGGAAGAATATACAATCTGAAAGAGGCAGCAGCAGTTTGCTTTTCCCTGAGCCTCCCGGGAAGGGAAAGAGACTGGGACATTTAAAAGCAGCTGAAAAAGCGGGATAACAGAGGATTAATCAGGACTGTCTCTGCCAAATTGGGGCAGTTGATAGGGAAGGTGACTTCTTCCATGATGATGATGATGATCATCATCATCATCATCATCATCATAATCTTGCTTAAAATTATTTCAACACAGTCTGGATGTTAGGGTTGTTTATACTGGAGAAGCTTCCACTCATGAACCTTTTGAATAGGAGAACAGACACCCAGCAACAATTTATTTAAAAATCTCCTGTCCAAAATATGTGTGCATGTATATCTTCAAGTCACTTATCAACTTATGACGACCCAATGAATTTCATGGGGTTTTCTTAGGCTGCATCCACACTGCAGAAATAATGCAGTTTGACACCACTTTATCAATGGAATTTCTAGACTTATACATGAGTCTATACAGTAATGCAGTTTGACACCCTTTAACTATGCCAAGGCTCAATGCTATGGAATCCTGGGATTTGAAGTTTCTTGATGTGCTGGGGCTCTCCCAAATCACAGCATTCCATAGCATTGAGCCATAGCAGTTAAAGGGTGTCAAACTGCATTACTGTATATACTCATGTATAAGTCTAGAAATTTTAGTCAAAAATTGACCCCAAAACCTGAGTCAACTTATCCACGGGTCAATGTAAGTTTTGTATTTTAACTCTTATAAAAAAGAGGAACCATCCTCTGGTGCAAGAGCATAATCTGTCCTGGAAGCACTGATCCCCCCCCCCCTCTCTCTCATCCATCTTGCCTTTATTATGAGCTGCTAAACTTTTAGTAGGTTCTTTGGCATTGTTTTCCTTTTCTTTTCTCCTGGAAACTTTACTTTGTTACACGCCTCGAAGTTTTACCTTCGACTTATCAACGGGTCATATCAAAATCCATAATTTTGGCCCAAAGCCTGCCCTCGACTTATATGTGAGGTCGACTTATAGTTGAGTACATATGATAATTCTGCAATGCGAATGCAGCCATAGGTAAGGAATCCTCAGAGGTGGTTTTGCCAGTTCCTTTCTCTGAAATATAGCCTACTGATGGATAAAGAGAGTTGTAGTACGCTAAGAGAACACATCCAGTACTTTTTGTTTGTTTGGACCCACGTTCTCCCTTTGGAGTTCTACGTCATCTGGAAAGGGATCTGGCAAATTTATCAGCCTTCAGAGATGAAAGAGAGCATAAGGCAGATTGTGCATTTTCTATAAGCCTCTTTCACTGGGCAGACCCTGCCACCTGCCTTGACCTTGATGGTTTATCAGCAGGAAGATGCAGATCCTCCAGGTCTTGCATGTACCGCTCCCCTCCCATTATTCAATTCAACCGGACCACCTCAAACCACAAAGCGGTCACTTCCCCCATTCCTCAAGGCCCTTTCAGGCATTTGGGCTTGGGGGAGGCTTTTGCAGAGGCTGGGATTCAGACTAAACTTTCCTTTCTGCCTGCGTCTGCTCTGTCAAGGCCATGAGAGTTTCTTCCATCCATTTGTTTGGAAACCATCAGCTTCTGCTTCCTTTGAGAAGCCTTGGGCTGCTGCCACATTGCAGAATTAAGGCAGTTTGGCACCGCTTTTTAGCGTCCACGGCTCCATCCTGTGAAATCCTGGGATTTGTAGTTTGTTGTGGCCCAAGAGCTCTCAGACTGAGAAGGCGAAATAGCTCACAAAACTGCAAATCCCAGTATTCCATCGCATTGCACTATGGCAATTAAAGCAGTGTCAAAGTACATTAATTCTGCAGCATAGGCACAACCTTTGTGAAGCCTCAGAAAATGAAAAGAGAAGAAAAGGGTTGTCATCGTCACTGGTTAGAGTTGCAGCTAGACATGGCAACAAGGGAGGCCACAAGGCTGGCCCTGTCATGAGGCAGAGGGAGGTTTTTGCCTCAGGCAGCAAATGTTGGGAGATGGCAGCAAGGAGTAAGAGAAGAGAGAGATAGGGGGCTTTTTTGTGACACCTGCCCCCAGCCAGCCCTGCTTTCTTCACAGTGAGGAAGAAGATGCCACTCCCAGTGTGAAAGAAACTTCCAGCTGCCAGTCCAGTTGGCATTTGTACACAGAATAGATGCCATCTTCATCCCTACTCCAGTTTGGCAGGGACAGTCTCAATGAATCCCTTCTCATCCCCCTTTTTTCAGCTGATCTTAAATTGCTTCTAAATGTTCACAGACTCTCTGTTTAATGAACTGTTCTAGAATCTTTCCCGGTATTGATGTCAGACTAACTGGGCAATAGTTGTTGGGATCCTCTTTTTTCCCCTTTTTGAAGATGGGGACAATGTTTGCCCTCCTCCAGTCTGCTGGGACTTCTCCTGTTCTCCACGAGTTCTCAAAGATTGTTACCAGTGGTTCTGAGATTACATTTGCCAGTTCTTTTAATATCCTTGGATGTGGTTCATCTGGTCCTGGAGACTTAAATTCATTTAGGTTAACCAGGTATTAACCTGTACTACCTCTTTACTTATTCTGTGCTGCATTCCCCTATTGTGTCCTCTGGAAAACCAGAAGCATAAAATTACCAGCTTGGTAGATGAAGGGAATGTGGTTGACATAGCATATCTTGATTTCAGTAAGGATTTTGACAAGGTCCCTCACAATATTCTTGCAAACAAGATAGTAAAATGTGGGCTAGACAATACAACTGTTAGGTGGATTAGTAACTGGTTGACTGACCGAACCCAAAGGGGGTTCAGCAATGGAGAGAAGTGACCAGTGGGATGCCACAGGGTTCTCTCCTGGGCCCAATGCTATTCAACATCTTCATCAATGATTTGGATGAAGGAATAGGGGGCATGCTTCTCAAATTTGCAGATGATACCAAATTAGGAGGAATAACTAATACCCCAGAGGACAGGATGAAAATTCAAAATGACCTTAATAGATTAGAAAGCTGGGCCAAAGCTAACAAAATGAATTTCAACACGGAGAAATGTAAGGTACTGCACTTAGGGCAAAAAATGAAATGAATAGATATAAAATGAGGGACACCCCACCTGGAATACTGTGTCCAGTTCTAGGCACCATAATTCAAAAAGGATGTTGAGAAACTGGAGTGTGTCCAAAGGAAGGCGACTAAAATGGTGAAGGGTCTAGAAGAAACCATGCCCTATGACCCTTCTGGCAGGCTTATCCAGATGATTTTTAAATTCTGAATTTTAAATTGGATTGATTGTTTTAATATGTACTGCTCTTATTTGTTCTTTTAAGCTGATGCTATGAGTTTTAACTGGTTTACATGTTTTTAACTGATTTTGCTTTTTAAGAGATGTTTATGTATTGTATATTAAGCTGTTGTTGTTCCCTGTCTTGATCCATGAGGAGAGTTGGGTAAGAAATAAATTATTGTTGTTTTTGCCAATATCATTATTGTTATGATTGCCTTTATTCAACTGGTATATGTGTTTTTACCCAATGTTATGCTTTTAACAGATGTTACGTGATATTATGTGTGGTTTGAGCCAGCATAGCATAGTAATTTGAGTGTTGGACTATGACTCTGGAGACCAGGGTTCAAATCTCAGATGGATTATGAAACCCACTGGGTGACCTTGGGCAAGTCACATGCTCTCAGCCTCAAGAGAAGGCAATGGCAAACCTCCTCTGAACAACTCTTGCCAGGAAAACCCCCTGATAGGTTCACCTTGGAGTCACCATAAGTCGAAAACAGCAGAACCCAGCGTGGCATAGTGGTTTGAGTGTTGGACTACAACTCTGGAGTCCAGGATCCAGATCTTGGTTTGGTCATGAAACCCACTGGGTGATCTTGGACAAGTCACATGCTCTCAGCCTCAGGGGAAGGCAGTGGTAAACCTCCTCTGAACAAATCTTGCCAAGAAAATCTCCCTGATAGATTCACCTTAGGGTTGCCATAAGCTGGAAACAACATGAAGGCACACAACAACAACAAATCAGAAGCAACTTCAAGGCACACAGCAAAGGACAATGTGTTGCATATTAATCTGTTTTGTTTTTGGTTTTCCTTGTCTCAGTCCTTGTAAAGAGGCAAGTAAGAATTATTATTATTAAGTTCAGACTAAACCACAAAACAGGTCCACCACTCATGAAGATGGGAGCCACCAGATGCCATTGGAGATGGCACAGCATGAAGTGTAGATCCCACTTCCAGGTCCTTTAAAATCCTCTTGTCAGGGGAACCCATAGGATCCACCTCCATCTCTCATGGCCTTCATAGCTCCATATCTCTCCACCTTGACTGCCATTTCTGGCTGAAGGCATCCATCTGACGTTTGAGGCAGGCCAGGCGGATGGCTGTCCATCCATCACAGTCTATGGAGGAGTTTGGAGGGGCCCAGCTGTTCCCGATGAGAAACATTCCTTCCACCCCAAGCCCTCCTCTCCATTCGAGTGGGAAGGGGAGAAAGAGGCAGAGATAAGGGGCCCGGCTAATTTGTCTTTTTTAATTGGCTCGGAATACTTGAATGAAAGCGTTTTTGTTATCCTTGGCTGGGTCCTGGCTGGCGTCCAGTGTCCAGGGCTGAGCCAAAACACTCCTGACAAACCAGCCTCTGATGATAAATATTGTATTTTGATTGACTCTATTTCATGTCCTCTGCAGTAGAGGTGTGAGAGGAGATTGCTGGATTTTAATTTTTTTTTATGGGTAGGTGTCCAGCATTGGACAATAACTCTGGAGATCTGGGTTCGATTTCCTGCTCAAGCATAAAAAACAGCTGGGGGACCTTAGGCAAGTCGCACACTCTTTTGCCACAGAGGAAGGCAATGCCAAAGCCCCTCTGAAGAAACCTATCAAGAAAACCCTAGGATAGGTTTGCCATAGGGTCGCCATAAGTAAAAACGGACCTGAAGGCAGAGAACAACAGCAACCTATATATGCATCTGAGGAAGTAGACTTATAAGGCTATGAAAGCTCATGCTGCCAACCTGTTTCTTTCAGTTAGTCTCAAAGGTACTACAAGATCTCTCTACAGCCTATACATTGCATTATGATTATACATTGCCATTGTGCATTGTGCTTGGGCATTGCAACAACAAGTTGTGTCTAAAAAGTCATGTTTGCCATCGTCCCTCAAGTAGGCTCCAAAGCCTTTAGGTCTCACGTAGAGTAAACCCACTGAATCAATGGGATTTATGTAACTTATCGATGTACCCTTCAGCCAAAGATTCAGTGTGTGTTGCTTTCCTTCGGTCTGACAATTTAGGATTGTCCCAGGTCCTGAGGTTTATGAGCCCAAACCGGAGATCTGCTGCCACACTGCAGAAATAAAGCAGTTTGATACCACTTTAACTTCCATGGCTCAATTCTATGGAATTCTGGGTTTTGTAGTTTGTTGGGGCACCAGAGTGATCTGAGAGGAAAGACTAACAAGCTCATGAAACTACAGATCCCACAATTCCATAGCACTGAGCCATGGCAGTTAAAGGGGTGGCAAAGTGCTTTTTTCCTGCAGTGTGGCAGCATCCTCTACTGTAGTTCAGTTGGTTTGGAGGCATCTCAGTCAGAGGCATCACCCTTCTCTTGGCCATGTGGGTACCAAGACCCAGGAGAGTAAGATTTAAAGCCCCTGGTGATGTCCTTAAACATTGTGCACTAAGTACCAGCCACAGTTGTTAACATGGCCATTTGCTCGTGCACACACACACACATACACACACTATATGTTGCCATTTGGAAATTAAAGTTTTAGCTATTGTTCACAGATCAAGGTGGAAAGAGCAGATTATTCCTTCTCACCTATTTAGGGAGATGGGATTTATTGCTATTTCTGTTGTTGTGTGCCTTTAAATCATTTTTCCAACTTATTGCAACCCTAAGGTGGGGTTTTCTTAGCAAATTTGTTCTGAGAGGTATTAGAAGATTTTGTAGCACTTTAGTCTACTTCCTCTGATGCTTTTGGTGGCATTAGAGGGGGCTTGCCATTGCCATCCTCTGAGGCTGAGAGTGTGTGATTTGCCCAAGGTCGACCAGTGGGTTTCATGGCCAATGTGGGAATCGAACCCTGATCGCTAGAGTTGTAGTCCACCACTCAAACCACCATGGTTTATTTACTAATAGAAGTACCCAGCATCATATGGATTAGAAACCCATATGAAACTTGTTGTCAGAGGACATTTGACCAAGGGTACCTCTGCACTGTAGAAATAATGCAGTTTGACATGACTTGAAGTGCTTTAGCTCCATCCTATAGAATCCTGGGATTTGTAGTTTGCTGTGACACCAGTGCTCTGTGACAGAGGTTAAATATACCACAAAAACAACAAATCCCAGAATGCCATAGCACTGAGCCATGGCAGTTAAAGCGGTGTCAAACTGCATTAATTCTGCAGTGTAGATGCAGCCCCCAAGAAATGACTTGCTCAAGGTCATCCAATGAGCTGCATGACTAACTTTAGCCACAAAACTCTTTTCTGGGGGTTTCGGGGCAGGGAAAAGGAGCAGATTCAAATTTTTCAGACGAGAGACAGATGTTGCATACCCACACGGGGACCTTTCTTATCATCTTTTAACTCGGACTGAACTTCCAGAGGAGTTTAATGGTCTGCTTTATGCATCTCAGATCTATTGTTTCTCCTAGATGACTTACGCTAAATCCTGGAGACAAGAATTTTTTTGGCACATAGATAATTCGGGGAGTGGGGTCGAAGCAAATAGAGAAGATGAGGTGCAGGGGAAAAGTGGGCCTTGCAAAATTAATACGCTGTACCCAGACAAAAGAAAGTAGGCGACAGTATAAGTTGGAGGGAGTTCTGAGAAGGGCAACGAGGATGATAGGAGGGATGGAGAATATGGCATCTGAGGAGAGGTTGGAGGAGCTGGGCATGGATTGAAGGGTGCCACAATCATACTCTTGAAAGGTTGTAATCGCCTGGAAAGATGGTGAGCATCTTCAAAAAGAGGCTGGACAGCTACCTCCTGTTAGGGATGCTCTATCAGTGGTCCCCAAAGGTTAGTCCTCCAGGTGTTTTGGACTTCAGCTCCTAGAAATTCCCGACAGTGGGCCAAGCTGGCTGGGGCTTCGGGGAACTGGAGTCCGAAACACCTGGAAGACCGAAGTTCGGGAACCACTTCGAGATCCTGCATTGAGTAGCAGGGGTCGGCAACTTTTTTTTGCCAGGGGCTGGGAAGGGGGGGAAAATGGCGCTGGGGGACAACACACACGTGCGCTTGCCCTCACGCATGAGCATGCGCACAACAGCCACCATTGTGCGCATGTGTGCGCACATGGGGGCGCCATTTTGGAAGGCCCAACGGTGCCGGCGCCATACGAACTTGCACGGTGCCGTCGCCGTTGGGCCTTCCAAAATGGTGCTCTGCGTTGCACGTGCATGCATGCACGATGTGGGGCACCATTTTGGAATGGCGCCGTACGAATTCGCACTGCGCCGTCGCCATTGGGCCTTCCAAAATAGTGCTCGCCGCCATGCGCATGCCGATCCCTGGAATAGAGGGTTGGACCTGATAAAAAGGCCTCTTCCAACTCTTTGATTCTGTAATCATTTAGGGGATATTTTCTCCTGAGCCTTGAAAAACAAACATTTCCCCCCCCAATAAAAAATAGACATGCTTTTTATTTGGGCTGCATCTGCACTGGTGAGATAATATGCAGTTGGACGCCCATTTCAGTGCCATGGCTCCATGCTTTGGAATTCTGGAGTTTGTAGTTTTGTGAGATATTCAGCCTTTTCTTTTAGAGAGCTCTGGTGCCACAACCAACTACAAATCCCAGGAATCCATAGCATTGAGCCATGGCAAGTTGGTGTCAAACTGCATTATTATTAAAATATAGAGAGAGCTTGTAACACCTTTGAGACTAATCGAGAGAAAGAGGTTGGCAGCATGAGCTTTCGTAGACTTAAGCTCATGCTGCCAACTTCTTCTTTAGTCTCAAAAGTGTTACAAGATCTCTCTACATACTGATTCTGCATACTAACACAGCTATATCTTTGAATTCTGCATTATTATTATTTTGGATGTATTTTAATGATCTGATAGTATTGCATTTTAACTGTGGGTTTAATTGTGTTTTGTATTTTAAAATACTATACCTCACCTTGAGCCCTGAGGAGAGGTGGGAATTATTATTATTATTATTATTATTATTATTATTATTATTATTTTCTGCAATGCAGATCAGGCCTTGGTATGAGCCTTTAAAAATTTTGGCTCCATTTATGATTTTTAGTTCCAGCTACAGTTAAACCCACTGAATCAATTGTTGGACATTAAGTCAACACACATAAATAAATTTCATTGTTTTAATGAGTCTATGCTAGTTGGAACAATAGGATGGAGAGTTTTATGATATTTAACTGTACACTACAATGCAACTTAACAAGCAAAACCCATAACCAAAGAAAACAATGGGGAGGATTACAACAATTTATGAACAGCTGGGTAACAGGGGGCAGGTGGATTTATATGCACAACTTCCCCTACAAAAGCATTTCTGTCCAATGTGGAATAGCTGTTTTCGGTTCAAAAGAGCAGAAGCAGAGTTGAGCATGCAGTGCCATTGTGCATGGTTGAACATGAACTTTGTGCACATTTCCATATGGTGAAAGTGTGCAGTGCAATGAGCATGCATTGCATATGGTTGCACTTTGTTCTTTGTACATGCAGATGCACATGTGCAGTGTGCAATATCTTCACTATTCACTAATAAGGCAGCATTGTGCCACTGCCATGTAACTCCATGAGCATAAAGTAACTTTGATATGCCCATTGGTTTCCTCAATGGATTGCAGGAATACTTTAGGTAACAAAACTTCTGACAAGGAAATTGCTTTTTGTAAAGTCTTTTGCCCCCAAGCTTCCTTGTCCCCTGTCCAGCTGGAAGCTTTTTAGCAGCCTCGCTACTAGGAGAAAAATGAAGGAGGGCTGGATAAAAACATTTTCAGTGCCAGATTGCAACAGAGCATCAGCAGTAAACAAACAATAAAGCTTGAGGTGGAAACAGAAATGTTCTACTATAGTTGAATGGTGCAGCTGTGTGTTCCTGGCTACAATAGGCAAGGCAAACAATATCTGCCTCCAAAATCCTTTACTGCATGCATGTGAATAGCAGAGCAGAGACAAAAGGGGAAAGCAGATTTCACCACCTACACTCCGTACGTTGGTTGTTGTTTTTTTTTAAAGGCATAGATCTGGACACCAAAATTGAAATCATAAGAAAATCAGAGGCTAGTGAGAAAAATAAAAATAATAATTCCAGGATGCATATTGGAAAAAACTTTCAAGTGGTCTCTAGACGATTCAAAATATTTTTCTTTACTTATGCCAGCCTTATCTGACCTCGTTGTTTCATTTCACATGTATGTATTGCTAATTTTAAATAAAAACTTCGCTAAAACATTTTGAACGGCTTTTCTTTTTTTAGGATGTAGGAACCTATCCCTCTTCTTTCCTTGTTATTTCTGACTCTAGTGCAAAATTTACTGGTAAAGAAGTATACCTGTGATATTAACAGACTAAAAGCAAGACGGTCTATTAAAATAATATTTATTAAGATGAGAGCTAGTTTGGTGTAGTGGTCTGAGCTTCTGCAGACCAGGGTTCAAATCCCAGCTCAGGTGTGGAAACTCATTGAGTGACATTGAGCAAGTCACACACTCTCAGCTTCACAGGATAGCAATGGCAAACCCCCTCTGAAGAAACTTGCCAAGAAAACCCCATAATGGAACCCATAAATCAGAAACAACTTGAAGGCACACAACAGCAGCAGCAACATTATTAAGATTTATCTTTTCTAAGAACAAAGCAAAAATACAGTAAGCCCTTGTCATTCTCTGGGGTTTGGTTCCAGAATGCCCCCATGGGTACCAAAATCCATGGATGCTCAAATCCCATTGAATACAATGGCATAGTAAAATGGTGTGCATTATATAAAATGACAAAATCAAGGTTTGCTTTTTGTGCATTATATAAAATGACAAAAATCAAAGTTTGCTTTTTGGAATTGATATACTGTATTTTAAAGATATTTCCAAGCTGTGGATGCTTGAATCTGTGGATAAAAAAAATATATATCTGTGGATATGGAGGGCCAGTGGTACTTTGTGAACGTCCCTTTGCTAAAATTTGGTGTGCCAACCACATGGAGGTCCAGATTTTCCATTCTAAACCCTAAGGGGGTCTTTGATCTTTCCTTTCCTTGATGTTTGCAGAAAAACTGTCCTGCTTCCCTACCTTCAAAAGAAAACAACCTTCCCATCCAAAAAACCCTCACTGGCCCCAGATTTGGTTTGCTAGGGTACTTTGCTATGACAGATAAGGAGAAAGGAGAGAGACGTGTCAAAGCGGCAGGTATTAATGAGGCAGGGGTCCCCTTAACTTGGTCCCAGCCAAAGCGGTTAAAGGGTCTTGCTTGCTAATGCAACGCCTGTCATGAATGGGGAATATTGTTTATATCCTAGAGATGTGGATAAAGGGTTCTGTCACTTCTGGCACCACTGTACCTCCCAGGAGATTACAGGGAACTGTGGCTGACACTGGCCAAGTTTGCTTTGATTGACACGCTTGGAGAGGCATGGTTACTGTCAAAGAAGGCTTTGGAAGTGGATCAGGAGGAGGGAGGAGAGAAAAAAGGAGCCGGGAATTTTGGAAGTATTTTTAGAAAACTCCGCAAGGAGTTCTTTGGCCCTGGGAGTCTCTCTTTCTGCAAGGCAGGCTTCTGAAGATTTAATCCAGTAAACACCAGCACCACCATGTCATACCTTCCAACCGTTCCAAATTGGCACAGGACAATCCCTGGAGTCATTCACACATTGGTTTTATTTTTAGTGCGACAATGCAAATCATCTCATTCATACATTCTGGGTTTGTTATTCACACTGTGGAACCGCATCGATCCACATCAATGCACATCTCTGTGAGTTCGGCTGCTCACACTTGCAAGCCTTTGAATAAAGATGTATTTCGACAATGCAAATTAGTTCAGAACCCCTTTTTTGGTATACAGTATTTTATCCTGGGTCTATTCGGCTCTATTTGCATCGGTTATTCACACTACCAACAATGCAGATCCTTTTTAAAAACTTGGGGGGGGGGGGGAAACAATATCGATTATCCCAGTTTAAGTGGTTTTTTTTGGCAGCTCTCTCCCCAAACTTAATCAGGTGCATTCAGGATGTGTGTGAACAACAGAGATTTAAACTGAATTCATCCTGGATTATTTTCACAGTGTGAATAACCCCCTTGTTAATCTTCTGGGCCTCACTTTCCCTGATATATAGTGGGCCCTTGGTATCCACTGGGTTGATTCCAGGACCCCCGTGGATACCAAAATCCATGGATACTCAAGTCCCATTTAATACAATGGCATAGTAAAATGATGTCCCATATATAACATGGCAAAATCAAGCAAGGTTTGTTTTTTGGAATACGGTATATATTCTTTTGGAATATTTTCAAACTGCGGATGGTTGAATCCATGGATAAAAGTCCAAGGATATGGAGGGCTGACTGTATATACAATGGGACAGTAAAACAGAGTCCCTAATAATAATAATAATAATAATAATAATAATAATAATAATAATAATAATAATAATATATCAAATAGCAAAATCAAAGTTTGCTTTTTGGATTTTAAAAAATGTTTTCAAGCCATGGATGGTTGAATCTGTAGATGCCAAATCCGTAGATACAGAGAGCCAAGTGTACATACTTTCATGCTGTCCAACTGTCCTGATTCGACAGGGACGATCTCGATTAATCCTCTGGTTTCCGACTTTTTCAGCTATTTTAAAAATGACCAAGGCTGCATCCGTACTGCAGAAATAATCCATTTTGGCACCACTTCCCAATAAGCTCAGGCAAAAGCAAACTTCCTCTCCAAACTTGGATCTCCTTCCTCATTAATAACTTGACCCATCTTGACCACACTCTGATGTTGCTTGGCCACATCTGTTGCTTTCATCTATGAAATGTTCAAGGGCATGACAGTCTCTTTTTATTCTTGCTCCCACATTGGGGCCTTCTGGCTTGCCCCATAAATGCACAATATACAACAGTACAGGAAAGTGTTCTGCAAGCTTCTTGCTGTTTGCTGTTGGTGTCTTCAAGTCATTTCCAACTTATGGCAACCCTAAGGTGAATCTTTCACGGACTTTCTTGACAAGATTCGTTCAGATGAGGTTTGCCATTGCTTTCCCCTGAAGCTGAGAGAGTGTGACTTGTCCAAGGTCACCCAGTGGGTTTCATTCCCGAGCAGGGAATTGAATCCTGGTCTCGAGAGTTGTAGTCCAACACTCAGTTTCTCACTGTACTTACTTTAATATGGGAAGCGGATGGTACTTCTTTCCAGTTGGTGGCTTCTATGTCTTTGGAACAGTGAACCCATTCTGGATTTTAGTCCAAATTTTAAAGGCACTATCACAGGTACTGAATTCCTTCCCCAAATAAGTCCAGCACATAGGATAGCAGTGTAGTGTAGTGGTTTGAGCACTGGACTCTTATGACTCTGCAGACCAGGGTTCAAATTCTGGCTCAGTCATGTAAACCCATTGGGTGACCTTGGGCAAGTTATACTCTCTCTGCCTCAGAGGATGGCAGTGGCAAACCCCCTCTGAACAAATCTTGCCAAGAAAACCCCATGCCTTTGGATTGCCATCAGGTGGAAAAGATTTGCATGTACACAACTACAACAACACAATATAGGATATCTCCTTCAAAGTTCAAACTATACACCATTCCACAGGTACGGAAGCCACTTTTCTCCAATGCACCCTTCCCCAGCACAGACTACATCTGCACAGCCTAATATAAGCAGAATCGCCATTCAACCTTTCTGATTAGTCATTTCAGCTGTGAGTTTTCATAGCCACAGATCAATGGTGAGAAGCCACTACACAATCTTTTGTTGATGTTTCTTTAAAAAATGCATTCCTGTTTGCTTGAAACCTTACGTTGCACAACAATCCTGGGCTGCAGTGTTTCGTGTTTTTGGCATTTCCACCTAAAACTAAAAGGGGAAGGAACTTCATGGAATTTAAGAGCAACCCCAGATTCCCAGTGCTATGAATATGGGGTTTCTTAGGGTCATGTCCAGAGCTTGGGGACCACCATTCCCAAGACCTCAATTGTGGGGGATTCTGGGGGTGGTAGTCCGGAGCAGTAACTTTTCGAAGCTCCAATCTCATCTTACAATTGCCTTGCATGATCTGACTTTTGCCCCCTGAAAACTGGACGTCTTTCCTATTTCTCTTGCCATCTCTGCATTTTCAACATCCTCTTTTCCCCCTTGTTTATTCCGTCCGTTCACTGCCCTTCCTGTGACCACATGTGGATGATAACCATTTGTAGTCTTCCATATTTTTAATACTGAAACAACTTCATGCGCTGTCTCTTAGACAAGAATTTCAAAGCATTATTTCAAATTTGGCAATGCAAAGAAAACAATTGGAATTGGGGGCCAGTGTTTTAATCCAGCCAACAGAACCAGAGAATCATCTCAAAGAATAATAGAAGAAAATGACTGCATATTACAATCAGCATTTTTGCAGGGCTTGGGAGATGTTCCTTTTTTCAACTGCAGCTCCCAAAATCCCCCAACCATCATGGCCAGTGGCTTTATGGCCATGATGATGTTACCACACTGCTGCTTTTACGCAGA
>CM034701.1:390113050-390132624 GCA_020142125.1 Phrynosoma platyrhinos
CCAGAAAATACGGTATATAAAATGAAACTATCACTATTTGCTTAGTTGTATGTTGTCAAAGGGAATCAGAGAAAAATACCTTGAAGGGCTGTTATCTAATAGAAATAATCGGTCCACCCGCCAAAAGTAGTTTTTTTTTTGGCTTTATAATAAAGATTCTAGTATTACTAGAAGAGCTGCAACTTTTTAAGTGGGATTAGCTAATGTCCATGCAAGTTATTATGAAGCATTCCCCAAAGTCTGAAGTTTTATTGCTTTGTGCCTTTATTTTGTACATCCTGTTCGTTTCATTCTTACTGATAAGTTTAGTCGAATTAGAAATTATATTTGAAATTGTACAGGGGGCCCTCCACATTTGCTGGGATTAGGAGTGCAGGACCCCTATGAAAGTGAGAAAATGGAAAATTTAAAAAATAAGCACTTTTTTTTCACCTATGAGAACACCTCTCTAGGAATCTCTAGGTCCTCCAGCACAACTCTGTGGTCAACATCTGCCAGATGTTGATCATAGAATTGTCCTGGAGGTCCTACAAATGCTTAGAGAATTGCTCCCTCTAGGAATCTCTAGGTCCTCCGGTGCAACTTTTGGCAGAAATTGACCATAGAGTCACGCTGGAGGACCTAGAGATTCCTAGAGAGAACATATGAATCAAATCCGTGAATAATCAAACCTGCAAAAATGAAAGCCGCAAATGTGGAGGAATGGCTGTATAGTTTTGTTGTTGTGTGCCTTCAGGTCATTTCTGACTTCTGGCGACCCTGTCAACGGGTTTTCTTGGCAAGATTTGTTCAGAGGAAGTATCCCCTGAGGCTGAGAGAGTGTGACTTGCCCAAGTGCGCCTGGTGAATTTCATGACTGAGCTGGGAATTGAACCCTGGTCTCTCCAGAGTCCAACACACAACACACAACTGTATAATATACCGTATATGTTTTATATGTTAAGCGTTGTTTGAAATTTTGTACGACCTCTTTATCCCAAATTGTGACAACCTATGGTGATAGGCGATTAAAATAGAATTGAACAAAAAATGAAACAGGCATGGATAGTTGGGTTTCCTTCTCATTCCTCTCCTCGCCATGAAATGTCGGCCCTCCTGTCACAAGAGTGAGACAAATTGGAAAGGGCTTCCATCACCCTCCAAGAGACAAATGGCCTCCCTCTTGACAGGAGAGTGTAATGAGGAGATTAATTCACCTCAGGAGTGGCTTCTGAGGGGAAATCCTTAACAACTTCGCTCAATCGGAGGAAATCCAGGGCCGGCAAAGTTCTCCTGCGCTCTCCTCTGCCTCAGCATTTTGTCTGTGTTTTGGAAGGTGGTCCTCAGACCACCAGGCGACAGATCTCCTGGATTTTTCCTTCCCTCATTTTTCCTAATTTTTTCATTGATTTTCCTGAATCCAAATCTGTCTGTTGCCTCTGTCTGTTTAGCCACTTTCCTCAGTTTGGCACCTCCCCAGATATGCTTGGACTACAACTCTCATAATCCCCAGGACATATAGGCTGTTGCCAAAGTTTGGAGAAGTTTCCTTTTGCCCGTTGTTGTTGTTGTTGCTGTTGTGTGCCTTCAAGTCTTTCCCAAATTGTGTCTACCCTAAGGCGAACCTATTGCAGTGTTTTCTTGGCAGGTTTCTTCAGAGGGGATTTGCCATTGCCATCCTCTGAGGCTGAGAGAGTGTGACTTGCCCAAGGTCACCCAGTTGCTTTCCATGGCCAAGCAGGGATTCAAACCCTGGTTTCACACAGTCATAGAATCATAGAATCATAGAGTTGGAAGAGATCACAAGGGCCATCCAATCCAACCCCCTTCTGCCATGCAGGAACTCAAAATCAAACCATCCCCGACAGATGGTCTGTTTAAAGACCTTCACAAAAGGAGACTCCAGTCATAGTCCAATACTCAAGCCACCACATCTTGCTGGGTCCCTACAGTACCCAGAATCCTACAGGCAGCATGATGTAGCGGTTTGAGCATTGGACTGTGATTCTGGAGACTATGGTTTGAATCCGGGCTCAACATGGTAACCCACTGGGTGACCTTGTGCAAGTCACACTCTCTCAGCCTCAGAGGATGGCAATGGCAACACACACCCCTCTGAAGAAACGTGGCAAGAAAATCCCATGATGAGCTCGTCTTAGGGTCGCCGTAAGTCAAAAATGTCTTGAAGGCACATGACAACAACAACAACACCCAGAATCCTCCACTCAGCACAGCTGGCACAGAGAATTCTAGTAGCTGTAGTCCAAAAAACCAAACCAACCACAAGATACCTAACCGACTGCAGTCCCATTGATGTCAGTGGTTCTACTGGAAGTGTAACAAAGGCTGCATCTACACCTCAGAATTAATGCAGTTTGACACCACCTAACTTCCATGTCTCAATGCTATGGAATTCTAGGATTTGTAGTTCTGTGTCAGAGAGCTCTGGTGCCACAGCAAACTACAAAATCCCAGGATTCCATAGCATTGAGACACGGCAGCTAAAATAGTGCTTTATTTCTACAGTGTCTGTATGAAAAATAGCCGCATGACTCCACCATCTGTCACTTTTTCTTCCTCCTGTATGATTTGTTTTAACTGCTATTCAGCCATGGCATTTAAAGTGGCATCAAACTGCATTATTTTGGCAGTGCAGATGCAGCCTGAGTCTATCTCCAGCCCAGTGGTCAAGTTCCAACATAGGGGTTGCAAAGTGTAAAACACTGCTTGCAGAATTATGCATGAATTGTGCTTTGCAACCCTTGTGTCAAATGCCAATGGGTGTGAAGTTAAACCAAGGCACCGGATGTGCAACCTAAGGTATGCGGCCATGCACAATGCACATCTGCATGTGGATTAGCACTACATGCAGAACTCCACTTCCACACTCCTGACCTGAATGGGACATTGTGCATTGGACAAAAATGATCAACTGTTTCTTTAAGGGAAACTGACATATGGCTTAAAACACTAACAGGCTTCTCACCTTTGGATCCATAAAGACTTTTCCCATGAAAGAAATCTTGAGGACTCTCCTTCTCATTCTTTTCCTCTCCCCTTCTTTCCATCTCTCTAAAGATGTATTCATTTTTCTTAATAACCTTCAACTGTCCTGATTCAGCAGGGACAGTCCTGATTAATCCTCTGCCATCCCACTTTCTCAGCTGCTTTTAAAATGTCCCAGTTTCTCCCCTCTCTTTCCACTTTTCCCCTTTATCCTCAGCTTACTTCAGTTGCTGCAAACTCAGTTCAATGTACAAAAGCAGTTTGCATTCTGTTAATTCAACAGCGGAGAGGAGAGGGGAGTAAAGTCCTTCCCAATAGTCTCAGGCAAAAGCAAACTGCTGCAATGTCTCCTAAGCTGTATGTTTTTCCCCATTAATGACGTCTGCCATCTTGACCCAGCTCTGATATTGCTTGACCATGTGTGCCCTGTTTTTCATTTGTGAAATGTTGGAAGGTTCTTACTTCCTTGTACCCTACATCAAAAATGAACCTGGACAGGTGCTCCAGAACTATGTTTCTCCTAAGACTGTTGTTGTTGTGTGCCTTCAAGTCAGTTGGCGACCCTAAGGTGAACATCTGTCATGGGAGTTTCTTGGAAAGATTTGTTCAGAGAGAGTTTGCTGGGGCTGAGAAGATGTGACTTGCCCAAGATCACCCAATGGGTTCCTATGGCTGAGCTGGGATTTTAACTCTGATCTCCAGACTCCTAGTCCAAACAGTAAACCACTATGCCAGGGGTCGGCAAACTACGGCCTGGAGGCCCATTGATGTCAGTGGTTTTACTGGAAGTGTAACAAAGGCTGCATCTACACCTCAGAATTAATGCAGTTTGACACCACCTAACGCATGCGCACTACTCCCGGTGTCATGCGCGTGCGTGAGCACGGGCGCCATTTTGGAACACAAAATGGCGCCCCGCGCTTGCGCACACATGCGCACGACACCGGGAGTAGTGTGCATGTGCACGTGCATGCACACCTCCGGCGCCATATTTTTCCTTTTGCCCGCCGATGATCTGGGGGACAGCAGAACCGGGGGCCCCCAAAAAAAGGTATGCCAATCCCTGCACTATGCCATGCCTGACAAATCCATCAGCCCACTGTCAGCTTTTGTAACATGCCTTTCATTAGATGTACAGCCTCGCCTGTCTTTCTCATTCCTGCGCAGAAGTCAAGGCCCTTCAGCAGCCATGGTCTCCTCCTCCCTCTTCCTTGCCTTTACGTTCCTGTCCTCCTGGGTACAGGACATTCTCTCCAGAAGAGGAGACCAGACATGGGAACTGGGTGCAGCTGTTCTTCACCGCCACCTTGAGCTAAGGAGCATGAACCTCTCCCTTCCATGATTTCCATGCACCCAACTTGTTTTTTTCCACCGTGCAAAGACATGCAGGAGTTTGTCCAAGAGATGGAGGAGGGAACGCAGAGAGGGGAGGGCAGGATCTCAGGTGCCCCTGAGCATGCAGATGGCTGGATCCCATGGCCTTCACCTCGGCAGCAGGACTGGAAGGAATAGAAGAGAGCAGCCTTGGGACTAGTTTGGCTGCCACATTGCACAGTTGTAAATAACAAAGTCACATATTGCAAAGCAGAATCAGGCAGGCTTGCGGAAAATGAATCCGTCAGACCAGGGGCGGACCAATCTGAGGGCATACCCTCCACCATTTCACAGATGAAAACCAGGACGCATGTGGTCAAATGACACAGAAGTGTGGTCAAGATGGACAAGGTTATTAAAGAGGAAGAACAGACAAGCCAGGAAAGGCTCTCCTCCCTTGTTGAGCTAATGGAGCTCAAACTCCTTTTGGCCTTTCAGCAAAATTTTCAGCAACTGAAGTAACCTGAGGACAAAGGCGGAAAGTAAGAGGAAGAGAGAGAAACGTTTGGTCCTTCTAGGCTCCTGATGGCCACAATCTCCCCTTTCCCCACTCCTGTGTGAAACCAATACTGGGGGATTTCTTTCCACCTGAGGATCAATTTTGGTTTTAGAGGTATTAAGCCATGGAATTTACACTACAGAATTAATGCAATTTGACACTGCTTTAACTGCCATGGTTCAATTCTGGGATTTGTAATTTCATGAGATATTGAGTGCTGTCAGAGAGTGCTGGTTCAAACATTGATAGAAATGGGGACTGCAGTCAGGAAATCAGAAGAAGACTAAGAATGGGGAGGGTGGGCATGAAAGAACCAGAAAAGATTCTAAAATGCAAAGATATACAACTAGCACAAAAGTTAGAATCATACAAGCCATTGTATTCCCTATGGATGTGAGAGCTGGACAGTTAAGAAAGATGATAGGAAGAAAATCCATTCATTTGAGATGTGGTGCTGGAGAAGAGTGCTGAGGATCCCATAGACAGCCAAAAGGACAAACAAATGGGGCCTAGAGCAAATCAAGCCGGAAAACCCCCTGGAAGTCAAGATGACCAAACTGAGGCTGCTGTACTTTGGACATATCATGAGAAGAGAGGACTCTTTGGAAAAGATAATAATGCTAGGGAAGGTGGAGGGAAGTAGAAAGAGAGGAAAACCACATGCTAGATGGATGGACTCTATTATTAAAGAGGCCATGGGTATTAAGGGGTTGCAGGATTTAAGCAGAACAGTGGAGGACAGGGGGTCTTGGGACGTTATCACATGGGGAGTTGTGGGGAGAAAGTGAAAATAAACGGGCACGAGTGGAAGTCTTTAATTTACGGGATTTGTCCCGTTCCGCCTCGTCTGATAACTAAATTCGAATTTAAAAGGGGGTTAATTTGAATGAATACCTGATCTTTTCATTTTTGGGATTTTTGAGGATTTGCAAAGATCAGGTTTTTGTTCGAATTAACCCCCTTTTAAATTCGAATTTAGTTATCAGACGAGGCGGAACGGGACAAATCCCGTAAATTAAAGACTTCCACTCGTCCCGTTTATTTCCACTTTCTCCCCGCGACTCCCCGTGTGATAACGTCCTATGATTCTATGATTCTCACCAATCCCAGTTGGTATAGCTGATGATGAGCCCAACAGCATCCAGAAGGACACAACTCCTAACGGACTCTATCAAGAGTACATGATTTTAGCTGTCTGATACTACTTTACCTGTCTTGGCACCTTCCTGTAGAATACTGGGATATATAGTTTTCTGAAGTGTTTCGCGTCCAGTGCTAGAGATTTCTAGTACTGTAGTTCAGGGGAGAGCAATAAAACTCCCTAGCAGAGGATTCTACCAAACATTAGTCCCACAGATTCCATGGGATAGAGCCATGATTATTAACAATACAGCATGGATAAATTTAAAAGGATATAAAAGATAAGAAGTAAAATTCATGGTGAATATATCTATCAAAGGCTAATCACTGTGGCAGTTAAATTTAACCTCCATAACCAAAGGAAGACTATCTCTGAATATTAATTCCTGGCAGAAAACCACAATGAAGGCTTAGTGCATTCAAGGCACCTTTGCTTTGTTCTCAGAGGCACTTGGTTAGCCTTCCTGGAAGCATTTGTGGGAGGCAGAGTTTGGAGAAGTTACTTTAGGGGCCCAAATCTGACCAAATTAGCATTCTATTGGTCCTAATTTGAGTAGACCAATAGAATCAATTGCTGGATGATGAACCAACACTTATCCAAATTCCACTGATTCAGTCGTCTTGGTCTAGTTGAAACTAGCAAATTGGATGTAGGCTTTGGACTCAGCTTCCAGAATCCCCAGTCAGCATGGGCACTGGATCCTAGGAGTTGTAGTCCCCAAAAAGTAACTTTGCCTAGCTCTGGTGGGATACAGGATGAAAGGTGTGACCAGCCTTAGATCTGATCCAGAGAGGGCTATTTCTGTTTCCTTAGGTTTTTGAAGATGTTATTTCTGCTAAACAAAATTGCAGCATATAAATTCTAAATGGACTCCATGAATCTGAAAACCTCTCCCCTCCCAAACTCATACATACTGCCTCATGCTGATTATCTTAGGAGACCAAAACACATGGAGGAATGGCATAAACTATTTATATTAGGAGAATATAAATTCCAGCACAGGGAACCCTTCCTTACTGTAATTTCATTTCATTTTAGCCTGAAGGCACTGTACAATGTCATTTTTGCTTGAAGACATATTCAAGGCTAGCTGTGTTAGCCATACAGCAAAATAAATTCAGAATCCAAAATCTGCAAACAAGTGATACCTTGATTGGCTTGCCAAAATGCACAAAACACATAATGCAAGCTTTTGATGTTCCATTGGCTTCTTCATCAGGCAAAATTATTATTATTATTATTATTATTATTATTATTATTATTATTATTATTATTATTATTATTATTATCCCACCCCTCTGCAAAGATGTTTAAAAATCATACAGGAGGAAGAAAAAGTGGCAGGTGCTGGAGTCACAGGCCTACATTTTGTATACATGTTGGGTGAATCTATATCATCATCACAATTATCATCATCATCATCATCCCCATCATTTATTTATATAGAGCTATCCATGTACACAGCGCTTTACAAATATTATTCCTACACTGTACAAATAATGCAGTTTGACACCACTTTAACTGCCATAACACCATCCTACAGAATCTTGAGATCTGCAGTTTTGTGAGGCACTAGCACTCTTTGGCAGAGATGGCTCAAGACCTTGTAAAACTAAACATCCCAGGATACAGTAGCATGGAGGTACAGCATTTCAAGTGGTGTCAAACTGCATTATTTCTACAGTACAGATGCACCCATTGCCTCTGCTGTATTATTTATTTATTGATTTCACTGAAGAAGATGTTTATTGCTTAGTCCAAACACCATTGCAAACTATTGATTTATTTATCTATCTATTTATTTATTTTTATGTCACCATTCTCCCGGGTGGCTCACAAGAGAAAAACATTTTGAAAACCTTTACAGTTAGAATTTAAAAACAGTTCAAATCATATATTCCTTTTGTTATTTGGGCAGACAGTGGATCTTCTTATTTAATTGTTTTTAACTGTTCCCTGCTTTTAATTAATTTTGATTTTACCTATTGTTTTTGTATTTTTAGATTGTACACCTTTGGCAGGTTTTTATTTATTTTAATGCTTTGATTATCTCTTTGCACAGCGCTGTGTACATTGACAACGCTTTAGAAATAAACTCTAATAAATAATAATAATAATCTAATTAAAACAATATAAAATGAACATAAAACATACAAAAAAAATAAAACATAACTAAAATACACGCCATAGTTCAGTTGGTTTGGAGGGATCTCGTTGCAGGTAGACGCCACCCGTCTCTTGGCCAATATCCGAGACAAAGGATAGTAAAATTTAAACTCCGTTAGCAGATGTAAAGTACCGTATCTCCTCTTGAGATCCAGGTGTCTCTGTCCCTTGTGAAACCACAGACCCCTTTCCTGGGCATGAACATGATGGTAAGTTCATGCCCGAGAAAGTCTAGGATCCATTTTGCCCAATCTTTCCCAATCCGATATGATAGATTCTTTGCTAGAAATGTGGTATTGCTGGGATGCTCTCGGAAAACTGAAAGGAGGGCAGGGGAAGGAGGGAGAGATAATATATTACCCACCCCAAGCCACTGTCACATCAAGGCAAGGGCCGTTTATATAAGCTGCCGGCTGGGATATTAAAGATCAGAGGGTAACTAGCCTTGGACACGGCTACTCCTGAAGTGCATCATGTCCAGGGATGCTTGATACATGCCCAGACTTTTTGACCTGGAGGCAACCCTCTTTGACCTCGGCTTTATCAGAAGGGAAGCAAGCCCTGAGGTGGGCCTTGAGGACCACCTACTCTGTAACCCGAAGGACACCAAGGAAAGCAATGTAACAACATCAGTCGAAAGGCAGATGCTTGAACGGCATGACTGATGGAGTAGCTCAGCGATGGGCAACTGTGGCCGGTCTTGGAGGGGGTAATTTTCTGCCCCCAGGACACTGGAGCTGGGTGAGGTGTTTGCAAAAGTTGCCAAAGTTATGAAGGTGCATAAAGTAACATGAAAGAGACAGCATGGCATAGTGGTTTGATCGTTGGACTATGACGCTAGAGACCATGTTTTGGATCCCTGCTCGGCCATGGAAAACCACTGAGTGATCTGGGGCAAGTCACACTCTTTCAGCCTCAGAGGATGGCAATGGCAAACCCCCTCTGAAGAAACTTGCAAAGAAAACCACATAATAGGGCCCATAAGTTGGAAACACAGCGACACACAGCAACAAATAAGATGCTAAATAGATTTCGACCTACATCTCTTAAAGACCACCACGTTTGGCCAGTTTTGGTGGACTCCAGCTGGTTCCATCAGATGCATGTAGGGCACAGTCCATGAAAGCTTGCATCAAATATAATCTGTCAGTCTTTAAGTTGCAACAAGGCTCTCCACATGGTGTAATGGTTTGAGCATGGGATTAGGACACTGGGAGACCAGGATTCAAATCCCAGTTTGTCCATGGAAACCCGCTGAGTGACTTTGGGAAAATCACATTCTCTCAGCCTCAGAGGATGGCAAAGGTAAACCTCCTCCAAAGAAAATTGCCAAGAAAACCCTATAATAGGGTTTTCTTAGGGTTGCCATAAGTTGAAAACGACTTGAAGGCACACAACAATAAAAGGTGCAACAAGACCCTTGGTTGTTTGTGCTGAGTCCGACTGCTATGGCTAAACCTTGTCCCATACTAGGAGACATCTTGATGGACCAGAGACCTCCAGTTTGCCACATCTGTAGCCCAAGAGAAACAACTTCTCCAAAAGCACTCTAAGTGGGCACACACCTCTCCCCCAAAATGAGAGATTCCCAACTGACATTTGGTGTAATGCACCCATAAGCCAAGAATACTTGCTTGCTGGAAACATTGGGATGCAGATGCTGTCAGTGGATCCATTGCTGGTGGGGGCTGCAGATCCATTTGCTTTTATGCCCGTTCTTCCAAAGTTATATGGCAACAATCCAGGTATGGGAGCCTATATGGTCTCGGTCCAAGCTATTAGTCAAACTGTATGAGCCTGATAGTGGTTTGTGTGATGGACTATGACCAGGGTTTGAGTCCCATTCAGCCATGGAAACCCACTGGGTGATCTTGGGCAAGTCACACTCTTAGCCTCAGAGGATGGCAATGGCAAGTACTCTCTGAAGAAACTCGCCAAGGAAACTCTGTGATAGGGTCATCTTTGGGTCTTCATAAGTCAGAAACGACTTGGAGGTACACAACAACAGCAGCAACCAAAGCTCTGAACTCCTCAAAATAAGTCCATCTCTGAGTCCAGGTATGGAGATGCCTGCTAGGCTCTGGAACTCCCATTCTAGGAAACCTATAATGCTTCTTTCTTTGCTGTCTTTATGTCAGCTGGCAAAGACTGGGTGTGTGTGTTTGGACAGGCTTTTCAAGAACTGTCTGTTTTTAAAGCAAGGGCTTTGAACAGAGTTCTGGTTCTTATTGCGTGCCCTAAAGTCATTTCTAACCTACTGTGATCCAAAAGTGAAATTTATCACAGAGTTTGCTTGGCAAGATTAGTTTAGAGAAGGTTTACCATCACCTTCCCTTGAGGCTGAGAGAGTGTGACTTGCCCAAGGTCACCCAGTGGGTTTCTGTAACAGAGCAGGGACTCTGAACCCTTAGATTTCCATAAGTTGTATTCCTGCACTTTGGAGAGTAATTGTATCTCTCTTCCAAAAACAGCAATGGCTTTTGATTGCTCTCTGACTACTTTAAAGAGGAACAACTTGAGTCCATCTGAAAAGGCCTGTGCTGATATGTGATGGGAGAGAGACACCTAGTGGACAATTCAAAGAATGCATGCTTCAAAGCCTGGTGCCCTCCACACTAAAATCTGCATCAGGAGTCTGCAACAGGAAGTCATAATGTCCAAATTGCAAAGATGCATTGGCTTATAAATATCTGCTAAAGCTGTAGTCAATGGTTAGTCAATGGTTGGGGCCAGCGGCATCACTAGAACTGGCATCACCTGGTGCAGTAACTCATGGTGTCACCCACCCCACCATTGACCTCCTCCCATACCACACCATACAGAATCCTTAGGAATGTTTTTTGTACTCATGTTATTCTTAAATCCTAATTCCCATGTATCACTGAATCTAATGAGAATAGTTGTCACATAAATGACTAGCACAATTAAAATTACACTGTCAAATTACAATAATATACATACAGCCTAAATGTATTTACATATACATAATTTTATGTGCTTAAAGTGAAAATTGGGTACAATATTTTTAAAATATATATATATACTATTTTTTTAAAAAAAATAACAATTAATTTTTGAAATTTGAAATTTGATTTTTTTTTAATTGAAAAAACAAGCCTCTCGTTTTATTCCCAATGAGCCTCACCCCACTCACCCCATCTCTTCAGCATTTTGAAGGGAGATGGGTGATGCCACAGACTGTTTCTGCCCAAAGGCATATGTTTGGGGAGCAGAGGTGTCACACCTGCTTAGGGTGTCACCTGATGAAGTTCACACACACACCATGACACTACTGGTTGGGGCTGGGCCCACAAAGGATAGTGAAATGGCAGCCATAGGCAGCACATTTTGGACATCACAAAAGGACAGCAGACTGTTAGTGATCTTTGTTTTGGCCAGAGTCCTGTTGGTGTCTTAGAATCATAGAATCATAAAATAGAAAGAGAACCCAAGGGTCATCCAGTCCAACTCCCTGCTGTGCAGGAAGACACAACTAAAGCACTCCCAATATGGCCATTTACCCTCTGTTTAAAAACCTCCAAAGAAGGAGACGCCACCACACTCCTCTGAGGCAGCATCTTCCACTGCCAGATACTGTCAGGAAGCTCTTCCTAATGTTGAGGTGCCATCTCTTTTCCTGTAGTTTGCATGCATTGCTCCATGTCCTAGTCTCTGGAGCAGCAGAAAACAAGTTTGCCCCATCCTCAATATGACACCCCTTCAAATATTTAAATATTGGCTATCATTTTACCCCTTAACCTTATCTTCCCTAGACTGAAACTATCCAGCTCCTTAAGCCGCTCCTCATAGGGTTTGGTGGTTTCCAGACCTTATACCCTATGGAAGCAGTTGGACCCTTTCACTCAATGAGGAACATCTATGTTCAGTCCCAGTTGCCAAAGTGGAGTTTTGCATGTGGTGCAAGAGGACATGGATATGCATTGCACATGAACACACATGCATATTGCTCATGCGGTGCATGGATATGCATTACACATGCAGATACCCATGTATATGTGGATGTACAACAACCCATTTTGCTGTCTAGCCAGTGATGCACAACTGTTTTATAACTCCATGGATGCAATCATGCAAAACTACACTCTGTTGAGTCATTTACCTTACCGAGACCTACCATACAGCTACTGCTATGTCCATTCTGTGCCTGGAGAGATCACAAATGCGTCTGGTTATGAGGACATAGCCAGATGCGAAATGATTATCTCAGATGCTGAGATGCTACCAAGGGACCTCAGCAGACTATGGAATCACTTTGCACCTGGCTGCAGTGGCATAGCCAGATGCTTCTGCAATAAGTAAGAACCCTGTATGTATACAGCTAAGCCAATCAAGGTGCCTAGTTATGAACAAGAACCTTGTATGCTTATGGCCAGGCCAATCATGGTGCCTGGTTATAAGGACGAACCCAATGGGTGCCTAATTATGAGCAACAGCCCTCTGTGCAAATCGCCAGGCCAACTGGGATTATTACTAATAAGTAAAAACCCTCTATGTATACACCCAGGCCAATCAGAGTGCCTACTTATGAACAACAATCCTGTATACATATGGCCAGGCCAATTACAGTGCCTGGTTATATCCTCAATGCATACAACTAGGCAAATCAGGGTGCCTTGTCATGAGTAACAACCAGGCCAATCAGGATGCTTACTTATAAGTAAGAACCCTCTATGTATACAGCCAGGCCAATCAGGGTGCCTAGTTATCCATAACAACCCTGAATGTATATGGTCAGGCCAATCAGGGTGCCTAGTTGTAAGTAAGAACCCTGAACGCATACAGCTACGCAGATCAGGGTGCCTTGTTACGAGCAACAACTCTGTATGCATATCAACAGGCCAACCAGGATGCTTACTTATAAGTAAGAACCCTGTATGCATACAACCAGGCCAATTAGGGTACCTAGCTATGAGCAAAACCCTGTATGCATATGGCCAAGCCAACCAGCATGCCTTGTTGTGAGCAAGACACACTATGCATAGGGCCAGACCAATCTAAATCTGTGAATACAGCCAGGCCAATTAGGGGTCTGGCTCATAAGGAAGAGTAAGCTACATTTCTAGGACCTTTTGTCATGACTGGAAAACATGGGGCCAATGAATTGTGTGGACTTGGGGCATGGCCAGAGAGTTAAATCTACTTATTCCTCACATGTTTTTCTTTCTCTTTGACTTGATTATTGACCAAGCCTTGAAATTTTAAATTCTTTATTTAATCAATGGGAATATGTGTGTTCCTTTCTTAATTTTTCTCCTTCTGTTTGGCATGGAACATCTTGTTTTGTGACTCCAAGGACCAGCTCTGTACACATACTTGAGAGTGGTGAGTCATAAAGAAAACATTGAAGAAAAATCCCAAAATGCATGGCAACATCCAATTAATCAGAAATCCCATGCACCACTCCCACTAGTATTCTGTAATTTTCTCTTTTAAATCTGCCATTTCCTCCAGCAGTCGGTGATCAGGAAACATTAGGCTCTGGCTGGTACTGCCTTTCCGTGGATGTGTAAAAGTCTTCAAGGGTAGTCTGGAGGTGTTCAAATGTTGGCCTTTCTTCTGGATTGTCCTGCCAGCATTTCAGCATCATTGCATAAAGTTCAGGTGGGCAAGAGTCCGGGCAGGGCATTCGATATCCCCGTTCTAGATTCTGGATAACTTCAGGATTGGTCATAGCTGTGGAAGAGAAAGAAAGACTTATAACTTGTGTCCGGTTATGGGCAGCACCACAGTTCAAGAAGAACATTGACAAGCTGGAGTGTACCCAAAGCAGGACAACCAAGATGGTGAAAGATCTGGAAAACAGATGAAATAGCTGGCTATGTTTAGCTTGGAGAAGAGAAAATTGAGAGGTGACATGATAACCATGGTTAAATATCCGAAGGGATGTCACACAGAAGATGGAGCAAGCTTGTTTTCTCCTGCTCCAGACTAAGACACAAACTAATGGATTCAGTCTGTAAGACCAGAGATCCCATCTGGACATTAAGAAGAACCTACTGACAGTAAGAGTGATGATGGTACAGACTGCCTCAGAAAGTAGTGGACTGTCCTTCTTTGAAGACTCTTTTAGCAGATATCAGGCAGCAGTTCATCCCATCTGATCCTGGACCCTAAGCGGGGTCAGCCCTGATTAGTACTTGAATGAGAGACTGCCAAAGAATATCAGGTGCCATGGAGATAATTTCAGAGGAAGAAAATGGCAAAACCATCTCTGAGTTATCCTTGCTTAAGAAAGCCCTATGAAATTCTTGGGGTTGCATACACACACACACACACACACACACACTAAATTCAAAAGTCAAAAGTCAAAAATATAATGAAGCTATTCATATCATTAAAACCAGTTAAAAACACATCTCTAACAGATAAAATTGCCATCTTTGGGATAGTTCAGCTGAGAAAAGGTGGGGTTTGGGGAGATTTGGGTTATTGTAGAAATAGTAGTGAATTCCAACCTCTGCAATGACTTTAAAAAATGAGCTGCAGTGGCATAAGACCCACTTGCACCATTGTAATTCACCAACCAGATGCCAACCTATATTTTTACAGTTTGTAAGCTGAATTGAGTCTTGGTGTTTGAGTCTCACAAGGAGCCCTGGTGCTGCCGTGGTTAAATGCCAGAACTGCAGTTACAAGGTTGTGAGTTCTATCCCAGGGGCTCCAAGGTTGACTCAGCTTCCCATCCTTTCACAGGTCGATAAAATGAGTAACCAGCTTTTGGGGGGCAATTGGCTTACAGATTGTAAACCACTTATGAGAGTGCTGAGTTCACTGATAAGTAGTATAGAAATATAAATGCTATTGCTAAAATGCTTTTGTTTGGGAGAAGGTGAGGTATAAATAAAGTGAAGGATGCTGAGAAAGAGAAGCAGCAGCAGTTATGGATTCCTCTATGTTAGTGGGTTGGAAAATGGCCCACAGACAGACTTATCCAGCGTGGTTGTTAGAGATCATACCTCTCTGGCCTGAACTAGCTGGTCTCTCCACACTGCAGCCGGAAAGGAAGGTTTATGTGTGTGGGAGGTGTTGGCAGCACCTATTTATTCAAGAAATAATATTTCCTGCCACTTGTAGCTGTATCAATTCATGCTCATCACCACCACCTGTTTCATGAACAATAGAAAGGATCTTTTTGAAGGGAGCGATGGACTTGTGAAAAGCAGGCAATGCACCAGGGTCCAGCGACAATGAGAAGCCTGATGAGATCTATGCAAACACAGCTGGTGTGTTGTAGTCTCTGAATTAATAAGTGCATCATCCCTAGACTGGCATTAAAACTCCAGGTTTGAGATAAACATAGGAAGAAGCCTTCTACTGAGACCCAGAGCTTGGATAAGTTACTGTTTTTGGATCAAAGCACCCCAAAGTCCCAGTCAGCACAGCAAATGGCCAAGTAGAGATATTGGGAGTCATAGTTCCCCAAAAGACCATATCTGTACCTGGATAAGGACACATTCCATAAGTGATGATTTCTGTTAGAAGAATCCCAAAAGACCAGACGTCAGATTTGATGGTGAAAACCCCGTAGTTAATTGCCTCTGGTGCTGTCCATTTGATAGGAAATTTGGCACCTGTTGGAAGCAGATCAGTTCAGAATGAGAAACCAGCATAGAGAATTGTAAAAGAACTCAGTCTTTTAGCATACATGTCCAAGCTATATGAAAGTCTGCTTTCTCCTGTATAGATTTGCCCCAGTCTTTCTGTTCAAAACTGGATTCTGATTACTATACCATGGTCTAGCTAGAATTGCCCTGGCCCTTTCACTGCTAAATTGCTGAGCTAAATTAATTCCCCATTGAATACAATTTGTGGGTGCCCTCCTGGGACCCTAGGTTTGGGGGTAACAAGATTGGTGGAGAATGCGGGCAAGCCTTGTAAGGGCTGTAAGCCTTGTGTTACTATGGTACTATAAGCCTTGGGGTAGCATGGGTGCTAAACTGCACATTAGCATTTGTGGTTACAGAATTAGAGAAAGAAAACTAGAACTCCCAGACCACAATCCAAATTGTGTGCAGGAGTGATTGTAAATTCTGTGTTACTGAGCCACAAGGGCTAATTATAACTCCCTTGTTGAAACAGCTCCACTGGCTACCAGTTTGTTTCTGTGCACAATTCAAAGTGCTGGTCGTGACCTATAAAGCCCTATATGGTTTTGGACAAGACTATCCAAAACACCATATTCCCCCCCCCCCGCCATAAACCTGGCAGGGTCCTAAAAGCTATGCTGGAAGGGAGACTTTTATATGGGGTGCGTATTCTAGTTATATATTCTAACTTTTTAAATTCTATACTGTTTGTAGGTAGACGATTTTAATTGTTTTTACATTTTTACTGTAAGGTTTTTAAATGATTTTATCTGTGAGTCACCTTAGATCCCTTTCTGGGAAAATTTGGAACAGAAATGAAATGAAATAACTGAAATAAATAAATAAATAAATAAATCTAATTTGAACATCTTTTTAATGCAGATTATTTCTGGCTTGCACCTCCTAGATTGGATGTGTTTGGTTCCTGGAATCTGCGCATTACCAGATGGTTGCAGTCTTAGACAGACACATACACACACACACAACTCCAAAGAGCACATAAGACAAAAAAGAGCATTTCTCCAAACTGTACAAAAACGGAGTCCCAGTTTCCTTCACCAACAACTTGAATGCATGCAAATAATGTGTGATTTTTTTTTTAAAGGAAGAACGAAAAGGCATTAACATCTACACCACTTCAATTGTACATTAAAAGGAGATTAATTTTTGTCCCATTAAATAAGGGGAAAAGCAGATGGAAGCAAGCACAGAAAGAATGTGAAGGTAATAAAAGGAAGAAATACATATATGCCAACTTCGTTAATGGGCATCTGTTCTCTGGCATGGACATGTATTCCATATTAAGTTTAGGAAAATTAATATCTGTTTTCATGTATAGGATTCTTGAGTTGCATTTCCCTGCTCAGACTGATTTATTCTATATATTTCTGCAGGGTATATTTCCCCAACACACACACACACACACACACAGGATTACAATGTGGTCATGCTAACTGAGGGTTTCTAGGAGTTATAGCCCCAAGCTCTGGAAAAATTCTGGCTGCATCTATACTGCAGAATGAATGCAGTTTGACACCATTTTAACTGCCATAGTTCAATGCAGATGTCCGGAGTAACCTTTCAATGGAGATGTTCCTTTGTTATTGAGCTCTGAACAAAAATGAAAAAGTTTGTCTTGGGCCTTACTGTGGTAAAAATACAGACTTCTAAAGCATTCACAGTCTCATTAGCTGATCTCAGGACATATTTGGGAAGAAATGAAGGATACCCAAAAATTAGAAGTGAAAAGCATAACAACTCTCATGTGGAAGTTATAACCCAGTCCTTGATTTCCACATAGGAGGGGGAAAAAGAATGATAGAATCTTAGACTTGGAAGGATTCACAAGGGCCACTTACTCCAACCCCGTCATGCAGGAATACACAACTAAAGCATGCCGAAAAGATGGCCATCCCCCCTCTGTTTAAAAAATTAAAGAAGAAGACTCCACCACCCTTGGACGCAGCATGTTTTACTGTTGAGCCGTTCTTACGGTATATAAATTCTTCCTAATGTTTAGGTAGAATCACTTTTCTTGTCATTTGAATCCATTGGTTCTTATTCTAGTCATGCCTTCTGGATGTGCACACAACAGTCTGCTTTGGTTTTGGTGACAGCATCATTCCTCCTCCCCCTCTCCCAAAGCACAGGGCTGCTGTGTACACATTCACATACAACCATAGAATCATAGAATTATACAGTTGGAAGAGACCACAAGGGCCATCCAGTCCAACCCCCTGCCATGCAGGAACTCCCAATTAAAGCATCCCCGACAGATCGCCATCCAGCCTCTGCTTAAAGACTTCCAAGGAAGGAGACTCCGAGGGCTATCCAGTTGTCCTATGCTTCAGAAGGATGGAGGGGACAAATGATCTCCGTTGAGCCAACTGCCTCCCGAAGCTGGCTGCTGTGTCCACAGCTACAAGTTGTTGGCAGCTACAATCGCTGCAAAGGATGGGAGGGGGGAGAGGAGCAAAATCACAGCCACTTACATCATGTATTGTGTCCAGTTCTGGGCACTACAATTCAAGAAGGATGTGGACAAGCTGGAGCATGTCCAGAGGAGGGCAACCAAAATGGTGAAAGGTCTGGAAAAAATACCTTAGAGAGCTGGAGTCTGGAGAAGAGACAGTTAAGCGGTGACATGATTGCCCTGTTTAAATATTTGAAGAGATGTCATATTGAGGATGCAGGAAGCTTGTTTGCTTCTGCTCCAGAGACCGGAGAAATGGATTCAAGCTACCAAAAACAAAACAAAAAAGATTCCACCTAAATATTAGGAAAAACTTTCTGAAAAGTAAGAGCTTTTCAACAGTTGAAGATGCTGCCTCATGGAGGGGGGGTTGTCTCTTTCTTTGGAGGTTTGAATAAAAGAAGCTGGATAGCCATCTATCCAGGGTACTTTGTGTATTCCTGCATGGCAGGAGGTTGGACTGGATGGCCCTTGGGGTTTCTTCCAACTCTATGATTCTGTGTACCGGTAACTGCTTGAGAAGTGGAAGAGATCTATCACACAAAGGCAGTAATGGAATAGTAGCAAGACTGAGAGTCTATTGATGAGTTTTACCCATCAATGAAAAGGGACAGTACAAGAGCGAATGGCATGCAAGGCAGTAGCAGGATGGATATAATGTTGTGTGATAAGTACCAGCCAAAGATACTTTTATCCTCTTAATATTCCACTTTATAGCCTTGTGTGATAAAGTCCTCAAGGTTGGGAGAGCAGGCCAATCTTTGAGAGGGTCACCTTTTTGCCTCTTTCCAGTCTTGTCCCATGAAAGATTACCTATAATAGCTTATTTAACACAAACCCCTGGTGCTGGACTCACCTTCTTGTGCCAAGTATTCGTTCTCTATGATCCTAGCTAGGCCAAAGTCTGCAACTTTGCAACAGAGGGTTTCCGAGACCAAAATGTTGGCTGCCCTGAGGTCTCTGTGGATGGAGTTCATTCTCTCGATGTATGCCATCCCTTCAGCAACCTATGAGAAACAAAGGCAATTATTTTAACTGCATATAACCATAAAAAATTCTGCTTATCAACGGAGGGATTCTTTTGCAGTTATGTATGGACACATGTATCAATTTCTGTTTCTTATTTTTTTCCAGTTCTAAATTGATCATTCCCCTATTTCCAAATGAGCTTTTGACTCTTTTAGATAAAGACAATATTTCTGTTTAGATAATACAATCATACAAATAATATATAACATTGCATTTAAAGAACCCAAATAATGAGAACAAGAAATAGAGCAATACAGTGGTACCTCAACATACGAGTTTAATTTGTTCCGTAACCTTGCT
>CM034701.1:390200239-390213245 GCA_020142125.1 Phrynosoma platyrhinos
GTGCCTCCAAGTTGTTTCCGACTTAGGGCAATCCTAATATGACCTTATCATGGGGTTTTCTTGGCAAGATTTGTTTCCAGGGGAATTGCCATTACCGTTCTCTGAGGCTGAGAGAGTGTGACTTACCATGGCCAAGCTGGATTGTAGTCCAGCATTCAAACCACTATGCCACACTGTCTCTCTTGATTTCCTCTAAGACCCATTTATTTGTCCTTTCAGCAGTCCTGCAGAACTCTTCTCCAGCACCACATTTCAAATGGTCTTCCTATCAGTTTTCTCCACTGTGCAGTTCCCACAGCCATACATAGAAATGGGAAATCGGACAGCTTGGACAATCGAAGCTTTAGTATTCAATGATATATCTTTACCATACCTAAAAAAGTAAAAATAAATCACCAACAGGATTCCAGCCTCTGCATTTGCCCACTTAAAACACACTTAAAACAACAGTATATGGGCTCTTGGTATCCGCTGGGATTTGGTTTCAGGATCCCCCCTGGATAACAACATCCGTTGATGCGCCAGTCCCCTTTAATACAATGGCATGGTGAAATGGTGCGATTTTTGGAATTGATACATTTAAAAATATTTTCAAACCATGGATGATTGAATCCGTGGATAAAAATAAATAAATCTGTGGATACAGAGGACTGACTGCAATAAGTAGAATTATAAAGTGGACGCGGAGGAAAGATGGAAGGAGGTCTTACACATAAGGGGACTCCTACAACCCCGATGCGGCCTTGTGTACTCTACACTGCAGTTGTCTTGTTGTCACTGGATCTCTCTACATTCCCCAAAGAGGTTTGGCTTTGCTCCTTTGTCCTGGATACTAGAAACTGAGCCTGAAGCCAGAATGGAGACTCAGCCCCGCTGGCACCTTTCCTCACATTGTACCAGTAATCCTTTCGTCAGGCATTGCAGTCCTTTGTCTCTTGTCATTTTTCCAGGGACGGAAAATGCCAATTCACCTCCTTTGCCAATCTCTTGCCCCCTTGTTATTTTCCAAGAGACCCCCTCTCTCATCCTGAAAGCGGCAAGTGAAAGACGTGGGAAGCTTTATCTTCCTGGGAAAGTTTTATGCCATTAGGCTGTCTCTACAAAAGCAATGATCCCGACTATAAAGAACTATGTAGCCTTTTGGTCTATGGAAAGTATCTTGTACAAGGCCACCAAGACACAAGGACTGTCTTGACAATTGAGAGCATGGTTGGTTTTTATCCAGAATTCTGTTTTCAGCAGCATTTTGCATCCCGCTGCTCCCAACACACATTCATGAAAGCAGGGCACATAACTACTAGTTGTCCGTAATTGTTTTAGCTCTTTAAGGCAAATCTTTGTTGTTGGGTTGTGTGCCTTCAAGTAATTCCCAACCTACAGTGATCCTATCATGAGGTTTATTGGCAAGATTTGCTCAGAAAGGGTTCCTCTGAGGCTGAGAGAGTGTGGCTTACCCATGGTCACCGAGTGGGTTTCCATGGCTGAGTAGGGATTTGTAGTCCAACGCCCAAACCGGTACATGACGCTGTCTCTCATGACTCACTAGAAAATACAATAATGCTTAGTAAAGTTGAGGACTTGGAAAGCTTTCACAAGCACTGCTTTTATGATATACTGCCTCTGGGTGTGGAGGTTTCATCAGACCATTTTGTCTTTACCTCTTTATTGTTTGTTAAAATCATGACTTGCCTTCCCACTAAATGGTGCTCAAAGTTACTAACGTGGGTGCCTACAAGTCTCCTGCCAAACTATGGCAATCCTATGAATTGCGTAGGGTTTTCTTAGGCAAGGTATATTCAGAGGTGGTTTGCCATTGTCTTCCTCTGAAATATAGCCCACAGCATCCGGTATTTCCTGGTGGTCTCCCATCTAAGTACTAACCGGGCCTGACTCTGTATAGCTTCCAAGATCAGAGAGACGTGGTGCAGAGAAATTGTATACAAACTATTTTAAAAATAAAACAAGAGGATATTTTTTAGAAAATTAAAAAAAGTAAGGCAGGCAACAGGGGCATCACTAGGGGAGTGCTGAGAATGCGGACCACACTGGGTGAAAGCTCAGATGGAGGTGTCTCCTGGTGCACTGATGGGAAGGAGCTGCCTTTCAGGTCTGGCAGCGATGTTAAGAAATGAGTTGCCTCCCTTTGCCAGCAGCTCTGCCAAATCCAAAAAAGGCTGTTGAAGAGTAGAGGGATTGTATTAAAAAATTCTCTGCGCTGGGTGTCAAATATACTAGGTGTATCTCTGCATCCACCCAAGCGACCCCCCATGACTGATGTTGTTCCATCATCATATGATCCCTTCTCTTGTGTTCCAGATGGAAATGCGTCTCCAGGATCAGCAACTAGCTCGGCAGCTGATGCGCTTGCGCAGCGATATCAACAAGCTCAAGATCGAGCAGACGTGCCACCTTCACCGGCGCATGCTCAATGACGCCACGTACGAGATGGAAGAGCGGGACGAGCTCTCCGACCTTCTCTGTGACTTCCCTCTCACGTCCTCCTTCAGCCTGTCCGCCCCCCTCAAGCTCATTGGGGTGACGAAAATGAACATCAACTCCCGCCGGTTCTCGCTTTGTTAAAAAGAAGTGGGAGAATGGGCACATGGAGTGGGTATGGTGGGCAAGGTTCTCAAGAACGAGGGAAGAGGAGAGCGTGAGAGACGGAGGGTACATGGAGTCAGAGAACTAAGAAAGAGAGGAATCAAGAGAGAGTGGAACTACCGCGCAGCCGGTCTTCTGCCCATCCCATATGGCTGCACTGTGGTGGGAGTGAAGATCATGTCCCATTTGTGAAAGGGTGGGTGGTGTGAAGAACGGGATGACATTGACACCCACCGAAATCTGATGCTTGCAGCCAAAAGAATCTTCTGTGCTTTGAACTAGGCTGTAAAGCAGGGGTCCTCAAACTTTTTAAACAGGGGGCCAGTTCACTGTCCCTTAGACCATTGGAGGGCCGGACATGCGCACTGCGGACCTGGGACAAGTTGGCTGCTAAGCAGGACAGGCAGTGGCGGCAAAAATACCTGGTGGGCCGCATGTGGCCCATGGGCCGTAGTTTGAGAACCCCAGGTGTAAAGAATGAGTGAGGCAACTTCACAATGGAGGGCTGGACAAGAAGAAACGGCACCATGCCCACCATTGGTGGAGCCTTCTGTCCTACTTCATACTGGACAATTATGGGAAGTCAACAAGCAAAGGATGAAAAATCCACATTGCTACTAGAAAGGAGATGCCAAAGTCCAACAGAAAGGAGGAACCATCTAAGGACGTTATCACACGGGGAGTCGCGGGGAGAAAGTGGAAATAAACAGGCACGAGCGGAAGACTTTAATTTACGGGATTTGTCCCGTTCCGCCTCGTCTGATAACTAAATTCGAATTTAAAAGGGGGTTAATTCGAATGCAAACCTGATCTTTTCATTTTCGGGATTTTTGAGGATTTGAAAAGATCAGGTTTTTGTTCGAATTAACCCCCTTTTAAATTCGAATTTAGTTATCAGACGAGGCGGAACGGGACAAATCCCGTAAATTAAAGCCTTCCGCTCATCCGGTATATTTCCACTTTCTCCCCGTGTGATAACGTCCTAAGATGGGGAGCCATGGTGGGAAAAGTACAGTAAAGTCCTCGGGGCTAGTATTGTGGCTCCTAAACAATTTGTTTTGCCGCCATACTCCCGTATGGTACCTACAGGGTAGAGAGGTTCACAAGTTTCCCCTCTCTGATCTATTGTAGGCCAAGAGATGGTCTCTTTTCCAACAAGAATTGAATCTCCTGGTCAATTCTTTTTGAGAAAAATCCTCTCCTGGGTCTAAAATGATCCAGAGAAGATCATAAATGAATTGGAATTACTGGGGGGAAAGGGAGCATTTAAGGACCACAGAAAGTTCTTTTTCAGGCTGTGTGGCCCTCAAAGGTCACTTGAAAAGGCATAATGTCCCCCTAACCCCCAACAGTCCCTTATTCCTGGTATAGAGTGTTGAAACTTTTGACTGCATCTGCATACAGAAATAATATAGTTTGACACCACTTTAACTGCCATGGCTCAATGTTGTGGAATGGTGGGATTTGTAGTTTGTTGTGGCACCTAAGACAGGGAACAATAAAAAAAAAACTCACAAAACTACAAATCCCAGAATTCCATCCCATTGAGCCAGGGCAGTTAAAGTGGTGTCAAACTGATGCTGCCTTGGCTGGAGTTATTGTACAGAGTGACATACCCTTTTCAGATCAGTTGTTACCAAAGGACGCAGTTGAGTTTTAGACCATTTTCTACACCAGGAATGAGTAACCTTTTCATACTTTTCAACTGTCCTAGTTTGACAAGGACAGCACTGATTAATCCTCTCTCATCCCACTTTCTCAGCTGCTTTTAAAAGGTCCCAGTTTCTATCTCTTTCTCCCACTTTCCCTCTTTGTCCTCAGCTTGCTTCAGTTGCTGCAGACTGAGTCCAAAGTGGAAAAGTAGCTTGCACTCAGAAAACTCAACAAGGGGAAGAGGAAAGGTAGGCAAATTCTTGCCCTTCCCAGTTAGCTTAGGTAAAAGTAAACTGCTGCAGCATCTCCTAGCTTATCTGTTCTTTCACATTAATAACTTTTGCCATCTTGACCATACTCGAAGGTTGCTTGGCCGCTTGTGTCTCATCTTTCATTTCTTGGGTGTCGGGGGCCACAGATTCCCAACCTCACTGAATGTGGGACAACTGTACCTCCTTTCCCAATTACTAAAAAGAAATTACTGCAAAGATGCCCCATGGCCTACCGAGGGTGATAGGGTATAGAGTGGGTCCTTGGTATCTGCTGGGATTTGGTTCCAGGACCACCACAACCACCCCATGGATACCAAAATCCATGGATACTTCAGTCCTATTAAATACAACGGCTGAGTAAAATGGTGCTCCTTATATAAAATGGCAAAATCAAGGTTTGCTTTTTGGAATTTATGTTTTTTGAATATTTTCAAGCCGTGGATGGTTGAATCCGTGGATAAAGAATCCGTGGATATGAAGGCCTGACTGTAATTTGGCAAGGTCCCCCATCCCATGCATCTATGGCCTTTTTAAAGGCCAATACGGCTTTTTCAAAAGGGAGGCCTTTTTCAAAAAGCAGTGACTAGACATAGTCCAGACATAGGTTCATCGCCTAGGTGAGAGAGTAGACAGTCATTGCAAATCCCCCAACATTTCACAGATGAAAAGCAGGACACACGTGGCCAAGCAAAATTAAACTAGGGTCAAGATGGCAAAAGTTCCTAATGCAGAAGAACAGACAAGCTAGGAGATACTGCAGCAGTTTGCTTTTGCCTCAGCATACTGGGAAGGACAAGATTTCACTCCCTCCTCTCCTCTCCCCTCTGTTAAAGTAACTGAGCACAAACTACTTTTGCACTTGGAACTCAGTTTGCAGCAATTGACGTGAGCTGAGGACAAAGAGGGGAAGTGGGAGGAGAGAAAAACTGGGACATTTTTAAAGCTGTTGGAAAAGTGGGATGACAGAGGATTAACTGCAATTGTCTTTGCCAAATCAAGACAGTTAGAAGGTATGAGGACTAAATTCTATTTTAATCCTGATTTGAGCAGACCTATTGTATCCATTGGATTTACCTACAAGGTGACTCACCATTTAATAATTGATTGAATGGGTCTACTCTTGATGGGACTACTGAGCAAGATGCCAGCAAGCCTTTCTATAACCTGCCTAGAGTTTTGGTCCAATGATCTCACTATTCTTTGGCCAAACTAACTGAAACTACCTAAGAAGATAAAAACACATCATTACTGCACCAAAAAAACCCAGCAATTGATAGCTTTAAGATTCTCTAAAAAGTAACTACAGGCTGAGTTGCCCTTATCCGCAATTCCGAAATACTCCAATATCATCCATATGAGTGGCTGAGATAGTGACAGCTTTGTTTTCTGATACATCAATGTACACAAACCGTGTTTCATGCACAAAATTATTCAGGATATGGTGTATAAAATAACCTTCAGGCTATGTGTATAAGGTGTATAGAAAACATAAAGGAATCTCATGTTTAGACTTGGGTCTCATCCCCATGATATCTCATTATGTATATACAAATAATCCAAAATCCAAAACACTTCTGGTCCCAAGCATTTCAGATAAGGGAGAGTCAAGCTGTATTTAGTTTACTTCTCAGAAATGAAAAAGGAAAGGGTTCCTTTTAAAAATTCTTACTGCATTGGCAACAAACTATTTTTGATGGGCCTTGGAATGAATGAACTGCTTCTTGAATTTAATTTCCAAAGTGCTCCTCTTTCCTTGTCATTGAAAAAACAAATCGCTCTTCTCAATCCCTGCCTGTCATGAGAGGATGCTTTGCTCTGTGAAAATGGGAGGTATTTTGGTGACTTTTGAGAGTGAGGGTAAAATTGCAAGGGGTTGGGAATCTTGTTCTTATCTAGTTACTTTGAAAAACCCAGGCTGTTGCAAGACCCCAAGCTGTTGCCTGAAGCAGAGAGAAAAGGAGTTGCAAAAGAGAAGGACAGAGAGGCAGAGAAACACCAAAGAAAAGCCAGTGGCCACCCAAAAAAAGGTGTGGATGGTATTTCCTAGAAGCCTCAAGGAGCAGCAATTCAGTTTAAACAGATCACAGGGGGCTCACTGCACTGTTGGACATAAAATACAGTGCACCCTCCACATTCATGGGGCTTAGGGGAACAGGACTCCTGTGAAAATGGAAAACCCACAAATGTTTTTAAAAAAATCACTTGAAAGAACAGATCTTCAGGAATCTCCAGGTCCTCCAGTGCAACTCTGTGGTCAACATCTACTGGATGTCGATCATAGAATCATGCTGGAGGACCTACAAATGCCTGGAGAAGTGTTTTCTCTAGCATTCTCTAGGTCTTCCATTGCAATGCTATGGTCAACTTGTGACAGATCCGCACTGTAGGACATAGAGATCCCTAGAGAACCATATTACTCAAATCTGTGAATAATCAAAGCTGCAGAAGTCAAAGCTGCAAATGTGGAGAGATGACTGTACAATCCATTTTCCAAAATCAGAAGTGGACTTCCACTCACTTCTGGTTTTGTTGCTTTTTATTTTGGCATTTGTTTGCATTCCATGCAGTCCCCAGAGGATCCTAGGGAGTGCAAACTGGCTTCCACACTCAGCAAAATTGCCAGATTTGATAAAGTTCATGTCACAATATTAGCCCCTTTTGACCTATGCCTCCTCATGGCAATTTACCCTTGCTGTCCTCAATTAATTCTTTGTATCCCCCTTAAGTTTTGTGGTAGAACCATCCTTTGATCCAGGCCAAGTTTGTTACAATGTCCTTGGGATCTTTCACACTGCACAAGTATAACAACATTTGCAATTTAGGGAAGGGAAATGGGAACACTCAGGCAGAGAACTCTAGTGCCTTACCAAACTACAAATCCCCTGATTCTGTGGGATGTAGCCATGACAGCTGGAGTGGAATCAAAGTGGTATACATGTGTAGCATGAAAGGTTCCCTGGTCTAAATGGAGTCCATCCCAGGTTTTCTGTTCAGTGTCTTAAAGGGTTACAATAGTTGGCCTGTGGCATTGGACAGGGAACGAGCCACAGAAAAAATCAAGCCTTCCCATATCCCTCAGCTATCTCAGTTTGGCACACAGAGAAACGTGATTAATTCTCTGTCATCCCATTTTTCAGCTGCTTTTAAAATGTCCCAGCTTATCTCCCTGCTTCTCACATCCCTCCCTTTGATCCTCAGCTTACTTTGGTTGCTGCAAACAGAGTGCAAAGTGCAAAAATAGTTTGCACTCTATTAACTCAACAGGGGGAGGGGAGAGGAGGGGTGCAATAATGTCCTTTCCAGTAGACACAAGCAAAGGCAAACTGCTGCAGCCTCCCCTCGCTGGTATATTCTTTTTCACTTTTGCCATCTTGACTACATTCTGATGTTGCTTAGTCACACGTGTCCCAGTTTTCATCTGTGAAATGTTAAGAGGGTATGCCTGCGTTTAAAGCACTGCATCTCAACCTTTGATCCTCCGGATGTTTTGTACTTCAGCTCCCACAATACCTGACCATTGGCCAAGCCAGTTGGAGCTTCTGGGAGTTGAAATTGAAAAGTGCCGGACAAAAACAGTCGGCATTCTGACTTTGAACAACTCCAGGGATGAGTCAACACCATAGAAATAAGGCAGTTTGACACCCTTTTAATTACCATGGCTCCATCCTACAGAATCCTGGGATTTGTAGTCTTGTGAGGCACCAGCATGCTTTACCAGAGAAGGCTAAAGACCTTGTAAAACTTCAAACCCCAGGATTCCTTAGGATGGAGTGGCAGCACTTGCAGTGGTGTCAAACTGCCTTATTTCTACAATGCAGATGCACTCTCTAAATATGATACATCCTTTTACAGCACCTCACCATATACCACTTTGGACAAAGTATACCCCTGTTTTTTAGGTGTCTGCAGGAAGGTAGCACCCCTCCACTCAAGATTTGAATCTGGCCCCCAAGTTCCCACTGCAATTCTTGCCCTCATCCTTCCTATTGTATGTAGCATGTCACTGTGCCTTTTGCTTTGCCAAAATACTGATATCGCTAATACCACATGTCATTTGTGCATTTGTGCATAGCACATTTGGAAAGACTCAAGTTCCTTTTATTTTAAGAAAGAAATGGGGGCAAATTGGTGTTTTGGTTGTACAAATGCATCAAGTATGCAGGGAATGCTTGATAACTGTTGACATATTGGTGGGAGCAGGTTTTCTTAATTATTTTTATTATGGACATGTTTGGTTTTCCATCTCAATAAGCAACTTGATTCTTGGTGTGTTGGTTTGTTTTTGTTTGCTAGGATGAAAGGGAGAAAACATAAATGGAAAATTCAATAAACATTTTTTAACTGTTTCAAACTTCATTCTTCTTTCTATATAAACAGTGGTAACGATATGAATTCTTAAAAATGTTGTAATAGGAATAATCACATGCTGTGTTTTCACAGACAACAGGATGCAAATATATATATATTCCCAGAATGCTCCAAATCAACCCTGTGTTCATGGCATACAGCAGCAGAGACTGCATCTACAATGCAGAATTAATGCAGTTTAAGACCACTTTAACTGCCATGGCTCAATGCGATGGAATTCTGAGATTTGTAGTTTTGTGAACTATTTAGCTTTCTCTGTCAGAGAGCTCTGGTATCATAGCAAACTACAAATCAATAGGATGGAGCCATGAGAGTTGAAGTGGTGTCAAACTGCATAAATTCTGTAATGTGGCAGCAGGCCAAGATGACATTTGCCAGTTTAAGAATTGCTCCTTCATTTTCATTATTACCATTTTTAAAATAACAAAGGTTATTGCTGCCAGTGCTGAAATTTTCAAGCACTCGCACATACATACGGTAGTTTTTTGTGGGTTTTTCGGACTATGTGGCCGTGTTCTAGAAGAGTTTATCCCTGACATTTTGCTAGCATCTGTGGTGGGCATTTGTGATCCTCTCAACCAAGGGTCACACAGTATATATACATATCCCACTTACTTCCATGCCAGCATTCTCTGAAGATGCCAGCCACAGATACTGGTGAAATGTGAGGAATAAACTCTTCTAGAACATGGCTACATAACCCAAAAAACCCACAAAAAACTATGGATGCCAGCCATGAAAACCTTCAACTTCACACTCACATTCCCAATGTGATGGACAGGGTTTTTAGATCTCAGGACCTGGCCCCGAGTCTCCAGTTATCACAGATCATCTCAACACGGGAAAGAAGGTGCAAATTCTCTAGCTTGGGTGGGATCAGCTCCAGGCAAAAGGAAAGGGCTCTGTGAACATCTCTAGCTCAGCTAGTACAGAAACTGCTTTCTGTAGTTAGCAAGGATTAAAATGATTCATTGCTGAAATTTGCAAAAGACTCTCCATGAGTCTATGTATTTATTTAGCTACCTTTGTCCTTCCCTCCCAGTTGTTGTGGAGCCAGGGTGTCCTATGCTCCAGTCAGCAAGTATCCCAGGAATCAGGAGGTTAGAAGGCAAGAGCCACTGAAGAATTAATTCAGTCCAGGTCAGTCAGAGATATCCAGAAGGATGAAGGCAGTGGTGTCACTAGGGCTGGCATCAACTGGTGCAGTAATGTCTGGTGCCGCATACATCCTATTGACCTCCTCCAATGCTATGCCACACAGAATCCTTAGTAATGTTTTTTGTACTAATGTTACTCATAAATCATATTTCCTGTATATCACTGAATGTAATGGCAATAGTTATGACATATAACAACTAGCAAAATGAAATGCAAAATGATCATGTAGCACCTTTGAGGACGTTATCACACGGGGAGTTGCAGGGAGAAAGTGGAAATAAACCAGACAAGCGGAAGACTTTAATTTACGGGATTTGTCCCGTTCCGCCTCGTCCGGTAACTAAATTCGAATTTAGTTATCAGACGAGGCGGAACGGGACAAATCCCGTAAATTAAAGACTTCCGCTTGTGCCCATTTATTTCCACTTTCTCCCCGTGACTCCCTGTGTGATAACGTCCTGAGACTAATTGAAAGAAAGAAGTTGGTAGCATGAGCTTTTACTTCCTTCCATACTGGAAGTACATACTTCCAGAGGCATTGTACTACAAGATCCCCTAGTCTGATTTTCTAGACTAACATGGTTGTCTTTGAATTCTAGCAAAATCAAAAATTATACTTTTAAATTACAATATCATAAGCACAGCCTAGATGTATTTGCATGTACATTGGGCTGATGCAGATCAGCCATTTGGGGTGGCACAGAGCTACTAATTCTACTAGGAAGGACAAGATTCTGTCCCTTCCTCTCCTCTCCTCCTGCTGAGTTAATAGAGTGCAAACTTTGCACTTTGAGCTCACTTTGCAGCAAATGAATTAAGCTGAAGACAACGGTGGGAGGTTGTTGAAGGAGAGAGAAACCGGGACTTTTTAAAAACAGTTGATGGTAGAGGATTAGTTAGGACTGTCCCTACCAAATTGGGACATGTGAAGGGTATGATGTACCTATCCTCCCATTTCTGTGCACAGTTTGGAGCACTGGGGCCTGCTATTAAAATAAGACCAGAAAGTACTTTCTTGTCCAGAAGCTGAATTCAGATCTGGGAAGAATCTCAGGGACCAGTTTCTAGCAATGGATGAGGCCAAAGAACGGGACAGAGCCAAATCAAGGTGGCTGTAATGATGGGAACAGGTCTGATCCTAATGGGACTTTTCCCTACCAAAAACACACAAAGCACAAGTTCATCTCAGTGCAACAGATTCCATGGCTGCAAACCCTTAAAGCCCTCTCTTTATATGAGCATGCCCAGATGTTAGTGTGAATGTTGCAGCAGTAATAAAAACGAGAACCAGAACTAGGCTCGCCAATTCAATACTATACCAGGCCCTCAGGTTTCTGGACAAAAGCCTGAGACGTAAGGAAACCTCCTGGTGATTTCATTAAGCGTTGTGCATTGTGTACCAACCACAGTTGATCACATTCAAACACACTCACATCCATGCTTTATTTTCCTGTTTGGAAATTAAGACTTAGCTAAAGGGGCTGTTCTCAGAGGAAGGTGAAATGAAGGGTCTTATTCCTTCACACCTACTTAAGGCACTGGAATAAAGTATATTCTCCATCACCATGTACAAATGTGAGAACTGGACAGTGAAGAAAGCCAACAGAAAGAAAATTAAGTTGTTTGATGTGTGGTGCTGGAGAAGAGTGCTGATGATACCAGGCTAGCCAAAAAGTCAAACAAATGGGTTCTAGAACAGATCAAACCTGAAATCTCCCTAGAAGCCAAGATGAAGAAACCTCCCCCCACCTTGTTTCTTCTTCATAAACAATCTTTAGCATTAATAATCTTTAGCATATTGACCACACTCTGATGTTGCTTGGCCACACGTGTTCCAGTTTTCATTTGTAAAATGTTGGAAGGTATAGAATTGGGTTGTGCATTGAACTGTATATTTCAGTTGTATATTCGGTGCTTATTCAGTTTCTCAACATATTGTGATAGAACACCAGGATTGTATAACACAACCCATGCAGAGAAAGTTCATCCAATTTGACAGCTTTTAAAATGGATTGCAAGACTGACCTCTTTAGGATGTGTTTGGGATTAGTTGTAAAAGGCTGTGGTTTATGAAATGTTCCCTTTGGACTTGATATATTTGATGTTTTTTTAACAGGCAATCATGTATATCAGTGGTTTTTAACTTGTGGGCCGAAGATCCCTGTGATGCCACAATGTCCTTACAGGAGGTCCACAAAGACTTGAAGAAATATTGTGAGCTTTAGCTATGAAGCCCAATATAACAAGGCTTGAAAGTGAAATGCAGCACCAGTCTTCTCATTAATTAATGAACTAATAATAATAAGTAATATTAAGTTATGGTTCAATGTTCATGTATTATTATTATTATTATTATTATTATTATTATTATTATTATTAATTTAAATGCAATTGGTTTTATAAAGATCAAGTAGACAGAATATATTGTAAAGAGTCAAAGTCCAAATAACCACAAAACATATGACTTTGTCTGATATTGTAAAGAACAAAAATAACTTTTTGGCCTTGCATCACATATTTTACACATTTTAGTGCAAATGTTAAGAGACAAATAGTGTTCAGTTCAGCAAGTATTGCAGAATGTCATGCCACAAGTCCACTTCAAAGAGGGTCATGACACGCAACTGTTAATAAAATGCTGTAGTATATAAAAAGCCACGTTAAATTCATAACATATATAGTGATTTATTTGGATGATTTTAAACTGATTTTACTGTGGAATTTATCTCAACTGGGACCAACATCCGGAGAGTCTTCATATTTGAAAGTCTTCTTCCTAGGCAATGGCCGTGACTTCAGGTAGGAATTTGTATGGAATCATTGCAATAAAAATATTATAATAAGAGTGTGTGCATTTACTTATTTCTTCCTTGTTTCAAAATTTGAGGACCTCTGATGAAGAACTTTAAATACCTTATTTTCTGGTGTATAAGACTACTTTTTAGCCCTGGAAA
>CM034701.1:390282137-390299672 GCA_020142125.1 Phrynosoma platyrhinos
TTGCCCCCTCTGCGCCGCTGGCACAGATGTCTTCCATTGCTGTAGCTTTCAAAGAGTGTTAGTCTGTAACAATGAAAAAGGGAGAATTGGTATCTGTGTAGGGGCAGAAGAATCGAGCAGCACCCTTAAGACTTTCAGCATGAGCTTTTGCTATGCCCAGTGATGGAGTTTAATGCTATAATAGCCACAGGTATTAAAACATCCTTAAAGAACTACTCACTTAAAACAAGATTTTAGCTTGCATCAACTCTGTCCTCACATCTACCATGATAGCACCATCATGGGTCCTAACAATGTCACCTATAACATCAGAGGTGCATTCACTTCATCATCCTCAAATTTGATACTTGCCATCATCTATCAGTAGTGCCCAACCTTAAATTTGGCTTCGCAAATCCAACATTTTCCAAATAAAAGGCCTGGTAGCTCTTAACAAAACAATGCTTTTCTAGTAAGTGGAGATAAAAATCTCTATGGCATTGAGTTAGCATGAGAACTCATCACTTTGGGAACTGGTCACATGTAAAATTCAAGCATACAAAATAATATCACACTATCATACAGGCTCCTTGTAAAGAATGGCAGATCCTACCTAGAGCCTAATACTGTGTGTGTGCATGTGCGTGTTTGTCTAACTAGGTTGAGGGGAGTAATAGTGCTCCATTCTGCTTTGATCAGACCTCACCTGGAATATTGTGTTCAGTTCTGGGCACCAGAATTCAAGAGAGATGTAGACTAGCTGGAGCATGTCCAGAGGAGGGAGACCAAATTAGTAAAAGGTCTCAAAATGGTACCCTGTGAGGAGCATCTTATGGAGATTGGTATGTTTAGCCTGGAGAAGAGAAGATTAAAGAGTGACATGATAACCATGTTTAAATATTTGAAGGGATTTAAATATTGTTTAAATATTGAGGATGGAGCAAGCTTGTTTTCTGCTGCTCCAGCGATTAGGACACAGAGTAAGGAGTTCAAATTACAGGAAAAGAGATTCCACTGTTCAACAGTGGAATATGGTGCCTTGAAGTGTGGTTGAATCTCCTTGTTTGGAGGTTTTTAAACAGAGACTGGATGGCCATTTGTTGGAAGTGCCTTGATTGTGAGTTCCTGCTTGGGTTGGACTGGATGACCCTTGTGGTCTCTTCCAACTCTAGAATTCTATGATTTTGTAGTTCCGTGGTGGAGTGAGGTGCCTACAGTAAAAAAAAAAATCTATGGGCACTTCACTGCAAATTAGTGGAAAGGCCACTCCATGTCTGTTACTCAGGATCATTAAATGGACCCATCCAAGTTCAGGAACCACTGAATGCTAGTTCATGAGAAGCAACTACAGGAGAGAGCAGTTAACCCTCATGCTAGATACTGGTGGGCTTCCCAGAAGCTTCTGGTGAGATGATGGATTTTTGTCCTGATCCAGCAAGGATGATGTTTGTACTTCAAGTTTTTGTGGCACAGGGTCTGCAATTATTTTGGTCATCACTGCTAAATCCTAAAAATCCTAAATCCAACACAAACATGTAGAGTAAGAGTTGCTTATAGTCATTTGTGTTCTTAATGCTGCAGTTATCTCCCTCCAGCCTACTCTGCAGTTTGGGATTTGGCTGTTTTCCTTCCCTGCATTTGCTCAGGTGGTGATGTAATGTGACATTACGTGGCAAAGCAGTGCTTGGCTGGAAAACTGCAGGGTACATTCATGCATTGGCCCTCCTTTCAGAGGTAGCTGCCAGCTCACAGCAGTCAGCTAAAAGCTCCATGATAGCTAGTAACATAATGGGCATTGAAAGGCCTGTCCAAAACACATTGGTGGGGGTGGAGGGCTTCTCTTTCATCATTTAAGGCAGAAACGGTATCAGTACATGTCTAAGAAACGAGCATGTAAACTGCTCCAGAAACTCAGAAAGGCAAGATTAATTGACTTATGGAAATGGGAAGGGCTAACTAAAGAAGGTTGTAAGAACAGACTTCCTGGATTAGAGCTTGGAAAAGTTACTTTTTGGGGAACTACAGGTCCCAGAATTCCTCAACCAACATGGGCTTCCAAGCAGCAGATTTAATAGCCCCCCCCCTCCACTCTAGGACATAGGACTGTATCAGACCTTAGAAAAGTGAGGGTTCTCTTTTTTCATCTTTCTCTTTCCTCAATCCCACACGATTTTTAGAAAGCCTTTATTCTATACAGGCTGAGCCTCCCTTATCTGGAATTCCGAAACCTGAAATACTCCCAAAACCAAAACTTTTTCATGGGTGCCTGAGATAATGACATCTTTGCTTTCTGATGATTCATTTTACACAAACTTTGTTTGATGCACACAATTATTCAAAATATTATATAAAATTACCTTCAGGCTATGTGTATAAGATGTACAGTAGCCCCTCCCAATTCGCAGGGATCCGTTCCGGATCACCACCAACCGCAAAAATGGCGACTCACAGATATTTGAGTCCCATAGGAAATAATAGTGTAGTTTAACAATTTAAAAAATCATCTGGATAGGCCTTTGTATTGAAGCGGATCTTCCTTGTCCCTCTGACTGTACAATTGCTGAGATATGAGTTAGTTTCTGTTCAACAATAATTAGAAATAGAGGTAGAATTAAAAGATATAGCCGTGTTAGTCTGGAAAATCAGTATGCAAGGGAACCTTTTAGCACCTTTGAGTCTAACTGAAAGAGAAGTTGGTAGCATGAGTAGCATGAGCTTTTGTAGACTTGAGCCTACTTCCTCAGATGTATAGAAGAAGATGCATCTGAGGAAGTAGGCTCAAATCTACAAAGGCTCATGCTACCAACTTCTTCCTTTTAGCTAGTCTCAAAGGTACTACAAGATCTCTTTGTGCTAGAAGTAGAGGATTTAGCTTCCAAGGAGGCTGCTGATGATCAGTATTCAGAGAGGACTATGGAAAAGGAATCAGGAACTGCTTCCTCTTCAACTCTACCCATGCTTGTCACAGCAGCTGCAGTCCCAGTTTCTTCTGCAGTGCCTCTGAACCCCAAAATAGTGTTTGCAACTTCTCACAGTGACCATTTTGAAGCCCACACCAGAGAGGCCAACCATTTTGACCAAGCCAGTACCATGCCTGGTGCAGTGCCTATACCTTTGCCTATGCCTATGTCATTGTTTAATCAGGGTACATTGCTTCAGCAGATTTTCTTCATGGTGGGAAAAGAACCTAAAGGAATTTATCAATCTCCTCCCATTAGCCATGATGCCTCTAAAAGGCTCAGACATGATGTTCCCCAACAGAAAAATAGCTAGCAAACAGCCTGCAGTGCCAGTAAAGTCTTTGGTAGCTAAAAACTCATCTGATGAGGACTCAGTCACTTTGCCTGGATTACACAGTCAAAACTCCTATGCTATTCAGGACTCAGATGTTGTTTCTCTTTATGCAATCTCCTTGAGAGACTCATCTGATTTAGGAGAGGAGGAATGGTCAGATACTGGGGAACAAGATGAAGCTAAAGGGAAAGGCATTTCTATTTATGGTAGATTATTTTGTTCCCCTGTTATCTAAAGTCCTTGGTTTGCCTGAGACTGAGACTGATTCTGCTTCCAACATTGATAACACCTTCAACACTGATACTTCAAAGGAAGGAACTGGCAAAACCACCTCTAAGTATTCCTTGCCTAAGAAGACCCTATGAAATTCATGGGGTCACCAGAATTTGATAGGAATCTTGAAGGCACACACTTTACTTTATACAGGCTGCAGGTTTTCTTCAAGCATAATATTTTGGTGGCTTGTGCAAGATTTCTGTTTGCTTTTACTGCCTCCTTAACTTACTCCTCTGAAGTGTTCTCTGTTTTGTACCTGCAGGCTGGCCACCCATTCCAGCAGCGCTGTGCCCAGTCGGCCTATTCAAACAGCAAGCAGAAATGGGAGGCCCCCATCTTCCTCCTCTTCTTGGACTGTGTTTGGCAGATCCTCCGCCAGTTTCCTTGCTCCTTCGAGTTCAATTATCACTTCCTCATCATGCTTTTTGAACATTCCTATGCCTCACAGTTTGGCACTTTCCTGGGAAACAATGAAAATGAAAGGTAAGTCTGAGTTTTTTTCTGGGTTTTTTTGAGACTTGAGGGGGGCATGGATCTTGGAACTGAAGCAGTCTCTAGACTGATCTAGAGAAGCCTGAGCTCTTGCTATAGAACTCCTTCATTTTTGCCAGGTTCTGATGATTGTTGTCACATCCCTATCCACTTATTCTCTGTCAGTGCACCCTTTTCTGTTATTTTGGAGGGTCTGTTTTGTTGGAGTTGCTGGACATAGCAATTTCTTTCATCCACACTGTACAAGATTTTGTTTAAACTGGGGGCATTGTTTCCTGAAGTTGGAGTATGTAACTTGTTTTTGAAATGTGTTTTCCCCCTTAGAGTGGTAGTGCACCAGTGAAGTGAAATTGTGTAGTGAAACAGCATTTCTGTGCAAAAGTGCTATTTCACTGATGCAATATGATTCTAGAACTTTTAAAGAAATAGGACAATAAAGGAGAAGATCTTTGGTAATATTCAGAAAAAGAGAAAACTACTGTGTCACTTGACAAACCTTGACAAAGGAGAGAATGATTCTTCTGGGTTGTCTGTTTCATTTTTTAAAAAAAAATATTATCTTATGTACAGTATAAGGATATTCAATAAAGATCTCAGTTATATATTATAATATTCCAACATTACAAAGAGAGAGAGAAGAAAAAAATAGTTTTTCAAAGATTTCAATAGAGGCAAACCAAATGTCTAAATATAAGTCCATTTGCAAATTTCATCTGTATATCATTCCTTGCAAGCATTGTTAAGTCTTCTGTCCATTGAATTATGGGTGGGAGAGAATTATCCTTCCAGTGCTGAATCTTTTGACAATCAAGAGGTTGCAAAATAATCAATTTCTGCTGATCATGAGTTAAATTCCAAGAAACAGTTAAATAATTTAAAGGAACATGTCCAGAGGAGGATGACCAAAATGGTGAAAGGTTTGAAAACATGTCCTATGAGGAGCATAGGGTCTGGAAACCGTGCCCTATGAGGAACAAAATATCACCTCTTAAGGTGATATGATGGCCTTGTTTAAATATTTGAAAGGATGTCATACTGAAAATAGAGCAAGTTTGTTTTCTGCTGCTCCAGAGGCTAGGACACAGAGCAATGGATTCAAAGAGATTCCACCTCAACATTAGGAAGAATTTCCTGATAGTAAGAGCTGTTTGACAGTGGAACATGACTCCCTCAGAATGTGATGGAATCTCCTTCTTTGGTGGTTTTTAAAGAGAGACTAGATGGCCATCTGTCAGAGGTGCTTTGATTCTGTGTTCCTGCATGACAGGGGGTTGGACTGAATGGTCCTTGTGGTCTCTTCCAACTCTGTGTATCTCTGAACATGTGCAGGGCATTGCTAAATATCAACAAGCTTTCTGATTTCAAATTTATTTGTATAATGACTCTTACCCAAAATGAGTCTACCATGAGACGTTTCCAAAACATACGGATAAGAGAAACTTTAGTGGTGTTACACTTCTAGCACTTAGCTGGTTGTCTGTAGCCTAGGCATTCATGCCCATTGCTGATCTTTCTGCCAGGTGTAAGCTCAAGCTGCCTCAGAAGACGATGTCCCTGTGGTCCTGGGTGAATCGACCAGAAGAGCTCAACCGGTTTAAGAACCCTCTCTTTGAGGCCAATAGCCTTGTCATCTGGCCTTCTGTTGCACCCCAAAGTCTGCAGCTCTGGGAAGGTAAGTTGACTCCCAGGCATCTCTGCAGCTTCATGTTACTTTTTTTGGATCCAATGCTATTCCTCAGAAGGTGGCAGTAGCAAGCAGTGATTTCTGCAAGCTTTGAGATGCCATCTCAGGTGTGCATATCAGGCGTGCTCTTTCTAGAAGAAAAGATACCTGGCCACACACTTTGCAGTAGTGGGCAAAGTGTAATTTCTGGGCCACATGTGGGCCACCAGTGCAGCCCACAAGATCTTGCCAGCACCCCAGACATTATTGTTTCTTTTCTTTAAAAACCTTTGGAAGTGTGGTGAGGCACATTTACAGTACAGATTGAGTCTCCCCTGTCTGAAATCTTAGGACCAGAACTGTTTTGGATTTCAGAATATTTGGATATCTTGGACATGGGACCCACAACATGAAATTCATTTATGTTTTGTATACACATAACCTGAAAATAATTTTATGCATAATATTTTTAAAAAATTGTGCATGAGAGAAAGTTTATGTACACTGAACTCACAGAGAGCAAAAGTTTTTTTTTCCCCAAAACTGCAAGTCACATTTTGATCAGTTTCAGCTCCAAGAATGTCTCTCCCATCCCTGTGCAGAAAACAGTTCTGGATGTGTTTTGAAAACGGAACCCCTACATGCAACACCTCCCCATAAGAAGTCCCAAATACTTCTGGTTTACATTGCACTCCTTCTCAAAATAATGACCAGAAGTATCACTTCCTGTCACTGTTTTCAAAGGGACTATGAAAAAGCAAGTTTGAGGGGGAGGAGTTACTAAAGGGTGCTTGGATATGGAATCCAAGACAGCTAAAGTACAGATTGAAACTTCTTTTTTTAAAAAAGCTATCATATTGAAAATAGCACTAACTTAAAATTTTAAAAGTAGTTCAGATATAACTAAGAATAAAACTACAGCACTTCCCATTAAAAGATTCTTCTGCAACTATAAAAACCTTTGTCTGCTATTGAAAAGAGAGCAAAGAAGAGGGCCAGCCTACCTTCCTGTGGGAGAGAATTCCCCAAGCTGGGAGCACCCACCAAGAAGTCTGATGTCATGACCAAATGTGCCGATGATGATGATGATGATGATGATTATTATTAATACCCCGCCCCTCTGAGAATAATCGGGGCGGCTGACAAGTTAAAAATACACTACATCCCAATCCCAACCCACTCCCTATCCCCATAAAAGAATATTAAATCAGATAAAATTAAAACCAATAGAATAAAAATACAGCAATTAGCTGCAACAAAATTAATAACAGGAACAGAAAGCAGAAAACAGCGACCTTCTGCCACTTTACATGAGACTCTAAAAGGAGTCTCTAGGAAGAGTTCCCAGAAAAAAAAACCCTGAGAATTCCTGAGGCCGGGATAAACTATTCTGGAAAGGCCTGCCGGAAGAGATCCGTCTTGACAGCTTTTTTAAAGCTGTCTAAAAATATCAATTGGCGGATCTCGTCCGGCAGGCCGCTCCATAGTCTGGGGGTGACAACAGAAAAAACCTTCTGTGAGGTAGTCGAAAGCCTAGATCTTTGTGGCTGCAACAGATTCCTCCCAGAGGACCAGAGTGCGCGGGGAGATTGTAGGGGAGAATGCGATCCCGGAGATAGTTTGGACCCAAGCCATTTAGGGCTTTATAGGTGATAACCAACACCTTGTACTGGGACCGGAAACTAATAGGCAGCCAGTGGAGGGATCTTAGTACTGACGTAATATGGTCCCTCCTGGATGTTCCCGACACTATTCTGGATGCCATATTCTGTACTAACTGCAGTTTCCGAACCAAGCACAAGGGTAGCCCCATGTAGACCACATTACAGAAGTCCAACGTGAGATTACCAGTGTGTGCACAACAGTCTCGAGATCCCTTACTTCTAGAAAAGGGCGCAGCTGGCGTATCAGCTGAAGCTGATAACAGGCGCTCCTGACTGTCGCATTCACCTGATTCACCATCAGGAGTGACGAGTCGAGGAGCACCCTAAGACTGTGAACACAGTCACTGGAGGAGAGTGTGACCCCATCCAGGGGTATGATGGTGTGGGAACAAGATAAGGCCTTTTCTTGGGAATCCTGACCTGGGCAGATGCAGTTTTTCAGGTAGCCTGAACCCAAACTGTGTATGTATTTGGAAATTGGTGGTGTAGATTGGTGTAGTTACATAAAATTAGGTTTCCAAACAAGGGCACAGATTGAGCTACTGTTCTCCCTAACGTCTGGTGGTATTAGATGGTGTTTGGATTAACCTACTATATTTTTTTGCTGCCCCAGGAGTCTTCCTCCGCTGGAACCGGTCCTCCAAGTTTCTGGATGAATCCTATGAAGAGATGATCAATATCATAAAGTACAACAAGGAACTCCAAGTGAAAGTCAACATGCTGAGGCGGCAACTGGCTGAGCTGGAGACAGACGACAGCACACAGGATGATGGGATATCTGAGAGTCCCTGAGGTCTTTGCAGGGCTCCTAGTCCAGGTCATTCTGTCTGTGTTGGGCAAGTCATCTGTACCCACCCTTGAGCACTAGACACCCACCAGACTTGCATGCGCTCAAGCTCCTTTTTGGTGCGATTGAGTTGAACTTTTTGTTTTGTTTTTTGGCTTCACTGTTCCTCACTTGGCACTATAATCCCACTCCCTCCATTTAGGATGGGAGTGCGTGGTTTCCTTTTTTTGTTATTGTTGTTTACAGGAGCAAACTCTTAATTTAATCCCAGCCCCTGCCTGATTCTGGCAGCGTTTCTCATCTCTAATAAACTGTGTGCGCAGTTCCTGTGTCCGCTGTGGCTTTTAACCACCACGGAACCCCCTCATCTATGTTATTTATGATTGGGGTGCTTTGGCATTGACTTGGGAGATTCTGGACTCAACATATGTTTTCAAAGCTTGGGTGGCCTCCAACAAGGCTATCAGTGGGCAGAAGAAATTTAAGTACTTCTTCCAAATGCCCCTCTTTTTCTTTCCTCCTGGATTAGGCAGCGTACCCTTGGCTTTACTTGGGCCTTCAGTCCCAAACCAAAATAAAATCTGTCCATGCTCCTTTCTTTGCACCATTGCATGCAGTGAGGAAAGATGGAAAAAGTCCCTCCAAAATGCCAGACTACACTAAACCCCATACTGCACTACATGGTCTGGTTTGATCCTACAGTGAGGTCTTGTTTCACGTGTCCCAGTGTGCTCAGAACAAAGCAAAAGCTACAGCCTTACAAGGTCTGAACCACTTCATACCACAAACCACATGTTGGAAGAATGACCCATACTGATATGCCTGAGGAAAGGTGGTGGTTGTTTTTAAGCATTGCCTATGGAAAACTAACAGAAGCCATCTGCTTCTGCTGTGGAGGGAGCATTCAAAGCTGTGGTCCTCTCACTAGTGACCACAAGTGGTGCAGAGTTAGGTGGGTTATGTCTGGTGCTCATGACATGTCTTTCACTTTCTCAGACCAGCCAGAGACTCCCATGTGCACAGGTACTCTGGTGGTGCATATTGTAGTGATCAATGCTGTAATAGGAGATCCAGTCACCTGAAGCAGAGTGCCCTACAAGTTGTGTGGATCTATGAGTTAGCCAGAAAACAATGGTTAACCTGTGATGGGCAAGGAATGCACACAGTACTGTAGTTGATAGACTTGTTTCATCAGCTGTGTCTCTCAAGTTTGGAAACTTTTCCCCAGAGGCTTTGCATGGGATGCCAAGAATTCTAGTCCATTAAGTTGAATGTGGACCACTTAGGACCTTGATAAATCTTTCTGTGCTCTCCTTGGGGTCGTAAAAACAAGAGCAAGGATGTTTCCCAGGTTTGCATTGATCAGATCACAAATGAGATAGGTTGGAGCTAGAAAGTGATCTCCCTTGATCCTGCGGAATGAAGGCCAGCTAAGAGATCTCTGAAGCAACACTGCTTAGGAAAGGTATCATTATAGGACTGCAGTTCTGAATCCCTGAAACAGCAATGGCCATGATGGCAATGGAGGATCCTGGGAGTTATATGGTCCAAATCCGGGACCTTCCCAAACTGATAGTACACACATAATGCTTGGTGTTGACAGCTGCCTCTTGTGAAACCTTGTGATAAGTTAAAGCCCTTTGGAGAATATGGCTCTCCCCCTTGCAATACAACAGGGGTTCCCAAACTTTGGTACTCAATATGTTTTGTACTTCAACTCCCAGAAGTGCTAGCAAGCTTGGCCAACAGTTAGGAATTCTGGGAGCTGAAGTCCAAAATATGTGGAGGACCAAAGTTTGGGAACCACTGCAATACAATTCCCTCCTGTGCATAGCATCTCCGCCTACTTGAGATCTGTACCAGATTTCCTGCCAACCCCATATTTTGGTGGCTGTGATCCATGTTCTCTGGCTGTTCATGCTTCAAAGCAGCACCTGTTTGATTGCTTTGCAATGTAGTATCCAAATGTTTTGGATGAGAGAGGCTAATGCTGGAAAAGCTGCTTCTTTCTTTTGCTACTAGTAGCCTTTCCTGATCTGAAATAAGGAATACTCCCCACTAGCAGCTTCTCATTTTGAACACTCCCAAATGGATTGATGAGTTTTGCTTCCTTCCCAGAAGCAAGGTTGCAAACAGTTTAGTTTTGCTAAGCAAATGAATGTTATGTGCTGCCAATCAGAAAATACAATATAGGATATATGATGGGCTGTAACCGAAGGCCCATCCTGGGTATCTAGTGTTTTATTGGAAAGGCAAAATATTTTTAAATAGACTTAATTATCCTTTATATTACTATTGTGTGCTTCCTGGATAGGTCCGGCTTGCCCTTGGAATTAAACTGGAGAATTAACCCTAAATCAATTATAAGCAAATTCACAGTTCTGTCTGCTCTGCTCATCTCTCTCACTCCAGTTTCTTTCAGGAGAATGGAGAATGCATGCACTTACTTTAAGGCAGGGCAACTTCAGATGGGCAGGGACTATTCCGCCCCTGTGCTGCCCCATTGCATTGCCCCATCACATTTCAGTGCACTGGAAGTGATATTATAGCATTTCAGCACCTCTTATGGTTTCAGGTACATGAGTGAAGGAAGTAAACCTCCAGAAGCAAACAGCATTTGTGGCTGGTCTGGGGTGTATTAGACATATTTGGGGATAAAAAAATTAACCTAAAAATCAAATCAGTACAAGATTTTTTTAAAAGGGGGGGGCTGGAGGGGGGCTCAGGGTCCACACTTTAGGACCCCAAGGGCCACACTGTGCCCACTCCTCCTTTAAGGAGCATTCGGGGATTCCGTTTGTGTGCAACTCTTGGTAGTTCCCAATAAGACACTTTTCTGTCCAGGTGGATGCTAATGTTCAGCTTTGCAAAATAGGTTGGAAGCTACAAACCCAGCCTTGGGTGTCCGCTAGTATTTATCTTGACTTGCTAGTCAGCTGTCATTGGTATTTTTTCCTTTAAAAAGCAACAAGAGTTCTTTTGGGCAGTGAAGCTTGTATTAAGTGAGTAGTTAGATTTCCTCAGCTTGCCAAAATTACAAGATGTCCTTGTCTGATCTGAACCGTAGGAAGACTCTGTTCCTGATCTTTCTTCGAGGCAGAGAATGAGCCATTTCTGCTGCCAAACTAGCAAGGAGACTCGCGTATACCTAGCCACTCCTTTTGAATTTGGGGTCTTCTAGTTTTGAGGTTACAGACCGTGTTGGCAAGCGTTTCATATGATAGGGTAGCCCAATCTGGGCTACTAATATTAGGTCTTAAGTGGGATTTGTTGCCTCCTTCTCAGGGTTTCACAGGGAAAGAGTAAAATCTCAGGCTAAGGGAACAGAGCAGAGAATTGGGGTGGTGGGTGGCAGGCAGATTTCTGTATGGTTTAAGAGCGCTACACAGTGTTCATCAGACTTCCCCTTAAGCTTGTAGACCAGTGTGTGAAATATATATTTCACACCAAAACTGGGGATTCTGGGAGTTATAGTCTTTTAAAAACAAACAACAGATGTAGCCAGGCTGCATCCACTCCTCTAGACCCTATTCTCTAACATGCTTTGTTCCCCATGTACTGGATGAAGGGACTTCTTCCATCCAACTTTATCCTCCTTCAGAATGAGTCTCCTTTTATTTAGTCAGGATATTTTTTTTACAGTCTTGAAAACCTTTTTCATAATCTCCGAAGGCTGGCTTTTAAGATTCACAATCTTGATTGCACTGATTAAAAACTACTAACTTTTTGATGTTTTTTTTTAAAGCGTCTTTTTTGTTTTTTTAAAGAGGATTGTAAATACCATGCTATATTTATTTATGTCATACTACAGTATTTGCATAGTTTGGAAATTGTTCAGAAAGTTGTTGCCTGCCGAAGCGTTGATCAAGCACATTTCAGTTGGGGAAGAGGTGTTTTGAGCTTCCTTGAGACCAAAGATTTTGGGAGGGGATAACAAAACATGTACATTTGCAGAGTTTACAAAGGTTCCTCCTTTTTTGTACCACAAATTCTAGAAGCTACCAGTCATTCTGGCTATTGGCCATCATAGCTGGTGGGTTCTGGGAATTGTAGTCCAAAAAAAAGAGAACTTTTCCCTGCTCTGATTTCTACACCACAGAGGATTCTGGCAACTGGAGTTTTGGGAGGGTGCTAGAGTCCTAGAATTTTCACAGGACTACCATTTCCAATGATTGGGATGATGCTATGGTTAAACTTGGCAGCCTTTTCCCTAGTTATAATCTCTCCCCCCGCCCCATTGCCCCATGGTCATGCTGGCTATGAAATTCTGGGAGTTCACAAAAACCCAATCCTACATTCCCATTCAGTTAATAGCATTTGGATCACAAAGCCCTTGTAGTCTAAATTAGCAGCGCTGATTCGTCTTGCCGAAGAATGTAGGAAGCCACAGTTTGGCTTGCCAAAGCAAGTTCTGCTTTATTGGATTGTCCAATGCCTCCCTGTTAGAACATCAGACCTTTCTGATTGTATTTGACTTATTTTCCCCCACTCCTGTGCACTCTACACTGTCTTGGATAGAGAGACCCTGCATCTCAGGGGGATATAGAATATGCCCACCAAGCCCCACAAAGTGTCTACAGAGGTGGCTAAAAACATTTGCGTATTTTTGAAGCAAATGAAAAAAAATTAGGGTTGCGGGGAAAGAAGTAGAGTTTTGATTGTATTTGGGATAGAAAGTTTTCATGAATGTGGCAATCTGTTTTTATGTGCACTATTGTCTGCATCATCTACATCTCCTGTATTTAATGGGTATTTTGATGTCTTGGTGCTTTTTTAAAGCCTTGCAGAAGAAGAAACCCTCAGTGCTTTTCTTATTTAAAAAGGACAAGTGTCAATACAAGCAGATCTCTTTGTATGGCTGAGTAGCATCCTTTGTAACCAAGTGTCGCACACTGTATCCAAGAACTACAACCTGTATCTGGTAAATACAAACTCATCTGTATTTACTGCATCTCAGTCCTAATTCAGGACCTGCTACTGTAATATTTAAGTGTGCCTACCTGGGAGCATTGTGAAAATTGTGTGCTGCCATGTTGGAGAGAATGTTTGCCATTTTCTGTACCAAAATCCCTAAATATTGCTATATGGTCTTTATCAGAGCAGTCAATAAACACAAGGCGGAGGCGAGAGAATCAGTTTATTCATCTGTTATAGAAATACTACCGTGAAAAATGGATGTCAGCCTTGCTTTTAAATTGCAGGTGTAGCATAAACAAGCTCAATTAAAACTTTTAAAGACGTTGGCATTTGTTAGATTTGTATCTTTTCAGTCAGCCTTTCCAGTGAATTTATTCTGTGGCCTGAGTGAGTGTTTTTTTTGTTTTTTAAATTCATCATATTGCGACAGTTGTCCAGATTAAACTAATATTTATTAATCCTTGGAGATTAACCTCCTCCCAAACGTAATTCAGGGAGCTTGCAAAATAGCACCAATTACTGGCTTAAATAACTTTCTAACAGTATTTTAGGTGGGGATGCCAACCCCTTAATGGGCATAATATCAAATTACACCTCCATAGGTCAGGGGGATTGTCACTGATGTTGTAATTGATCTTTTTATGTCATTGCAGCTCCCAAAGAGATCACAGAAGACTCTTTATTGCTGTATATTCAGTTACAGGATCATAGCTATATGCTTCTCTGCTTTCCCCATTCCAGTTCTCTACTAGCCAGTAAATGTATGTGTTGAAGGGATAAAGCAGGTAGAAGTGGGATTCAGGGCATTGTTGGAGAAAAGGCATGGCATAGCCCCATCAGGCAGAATTTTGCACTATGGGATTGTCTTTGTCATTGTTACGTGTCTTCAAGTTGTTTCCAATTTATGGTGACCCTAAGATGATCCTATCATTCTTGGCAAGATTTATTCAGAGGAGGTTCGCCATTGTCTTCCCCTGAGGCTGAGAAAGCGTGCCTTGCCCAAGGTCACTCAGTGGGTTTCATGCCAAGCTGGGAATCAAACCCTGGTCTCCAGAGTTGCTGTCCCAACACTCAGAATCACTATGACAGGTTGGATCCCTATGGACTTGTCTACATTTACTGTAAAATCCAGATGGTTGCTGGGGTTTTTAGATTTGCAGCAACATTGGTCTTGTCTACACTATTACTATGGACCTCAAAGCAAATCGCGGCAAATTTGGCCTAAGCAGCCACACGTCCCTCCATTTATAAGGTTGCCTTATTCTTGTAAAATGGTGGTTTGCTAACTGGTTTCCCCAAATCATTTTCAATGGCACGTCCATAGCTGCTCCACTTTGTTATTTTTTTCCCCTTTCGATCAAGGATGCAAACACATGCGTTTCCGCTTTTGTTGTGACACTCCCATTGGCTATTATAGGCAGGAACCTTGCATCTCTGCCTCCTTTTTTACCACAGGAGGGCTGGTCTTTGCCATTGCTAAGCTAAACTAAGCAGTTACTTGGTGGTTCGCAGATGCAGGTATGAATATCATGTTGTGTGCCTTCAAGTCATTTCCGACTTATGGTGATCAGAGGACTTGCTTTCAGAAAGGGTTTGCCATTGCCATCTTCAGAGGCTGAGAGAGAGTGAATTGTCCAGTGGGTTTCATGGCCAAGCTGGGAATCGAACCCTGGTCTCCAGAGTCATAGTCCAATGCTCAAACCTCTGGCTCCCTGCTAAGCAAATTACTGATACCCAGTTATGTGGACAAATGCAGCACCCTTTTTAAAAATGGCAAATGAGCTGCTGAACTTTTCATGTCTTGATAATTGTCACTTTCTGGTGGAAACGTTCATGGGACTGCTGGTCCCTGTCCTTCCCACCCCAAACACTGCCAATGCAAATCCGCAGGTCACACATCTTCTCATCCAAATTTTCCAGGAAATTCTGGATAGAACTGAGATTCATTTTTTCTGCAAATTAAAGCCCTACACCTGCTGCAAATTGGTCCCAATTCAAAGTCAGTGAGGTTTTTTTTTAAGTAGTGTAGACAAGCCCCATTTCTCCCTTATCCAGGATCCTGGCCACTGCTTTTCAACCACAGCTTCAGCAATAAAATATAAAATGTGCTTTAAAGAAGCTAAGGCTAAATAAAGCTGCTGTACAATCAGAATGGTGGCACATGGTTCTCAAACTGTGGTCCTCCAAGGGTTTGGGACCTTAGTTCCCACAATTCCTGAGCACTGGCTGGGGCTTTTGGGAACTGAAGTCCCAGACTACAGTTGCACCAAAGTTTTGAGGACCACTGGTATAGTAGTACATTTATTATTATTATTATTATTACTATTATTATATTTATTTATATCCCACTTCCCCCCCCCCAAAAAAAATTGGGATACAAAGTAGCTTACAAATTAAAACAATTAAAAACATATAAAAGTGAACTATAAAATAGAAATAAACTAGCACAGTATTAAAACATATCTCTCATTAAAAGAGTAGATGCAATTAATAGCACTTAAGACTGTACATATTAAAACAGTTAAGAATAAAACGCATTAATACAGTAAAAATAAAATTATATACAGACCCCTAAAAATGTTCAAATCTATCACCACACAGCATTAAGAGCCCAATCTCAACCATCTGTAAAGGACTGGCAGCACAACATTTTCATTTGCCATTGGAAGGATGGCAAGAATGGGACCATTGTGTCCTCTCTGGAGAGGGAATTCCAAAATGCAGTATCATTATAATAATACCACCACCATCCCTGTAGGTTTTAAAAATGCATGCAGTTGGATTGCTCTGCATCAACAAGGCAATTCAAGCAATGCTCGTTTCCACCAGGAACAAGTCTTTTGTAAATGTAATGGATCTTAATTGTGTGTTCAAGGACCCACAGGGGTAGGCAACCTTTTTGAGCCGGGGACCGGGTTGCTGTCCCTCAGACAATTGGGGGGCCGAAGCACCAAAAATAAATAAATAAAAATAAAAAATTTAAAAAATATTTTAAAAATTAAAAAATATATGCATGCACACTCTCTCAGCCCCAGAAAAGCCATGGTGAAACCCCTGTGGAGATTTTGCCAAGAAAACCCCAAGAACAAGTAACAACAACAATAATCAATATCATCATGGCGGGTGGCGGCGGAGGGGGGTGGCAGCGGTGGCGGCAGTGGCAGGACCGGCCTGTGGCTGGTCCAAAGGCCTCGGGGGGCCGCATCTGGCCCCCGGGCCTTAGGTTATCTACCCCTGCACTACACACAGATGCTTTGCACAACAGCAGGGATGGCTCTCAACAATATATTGTTAAGAAAACCCATCCTCCTAATGAGGATTGCATCAAAGGGAAAGTTAGAGGTGATATCTTTGTCCCTGCTGATAAAAAAAATCACCTCTCCTTCACCTGACAAGCCTCCTTCTACTACAAAATGGCATATGAGAGGCATGAGGAGAGAAAGGAAGAATAACCCCTGCCTGGGGCATTGTTTGGTAAGAAAGTGGGATGCAAACATAACAGGTAAGAAAATCCAGGTATCTATTTTTCCATGATGAGTACCGTAGGTGAGGTAGTGATTGCCATAGGGAATTCAAAAGTGAAGCAACATTTGTCAGCTTTTAAAATGACTATACTTAAAACCATGTACATTTCAAAACAAATGACTCCTCGAAGACTTCAATTAATATACCACAAACAGAGAATCTTAAGAGTTGGAGGGGACAACAAGGGCCATCTACTCCAGCCCTGCTGCCCTGCAAGAATACACAACTGAAGCACTCCTGAAAGATGTCCATCCAGCCTCGGTTCAAAGATGGAGAGACAACCACCTTCTGAGGCTGCCTGTTTTACCGTCAAACCTCTTGCAGTAAAAAAAACAAACCACTTCATAGTGTTCAGATGGAATCTCTCACAATTTGAATCCACCGGTTTGTATCCTAGTCCCTGGAACAGCAGAAAACAAGATTGCTCCATCTTCTACATGGCATCCTCCCCCCCCCCAGGTATTTAAAGATGTCTATCATATCACCTCCCCATCCTCTCTTCTCCAAGCTAAACATACTCTATGCTGTTCCTCATAATAAAATAAATAAACTTTATTTTTATATCCCGCCTTTTGCATGCGCGATCAAGGCGACTAACATCATAAAAATGATATAGCTAAAACATACCTTATAATAAACAATAATGGTGATCAACCCCCTCCCCTTTTAAAAAATAACTACGATATTAAGATAAAAGCATAAAATTAAAACTGCCAGCATTAGAGCACTAATAGGTGTATAAAAGGGTATATAGCAAGAGAGGGCACAGATTGAATAAAGTGATCTAATTAATCAAATCTCGTAGGCTCTGGATCTCACAACATTTACTATCTTGGTCATCCTCTGGACATGCACCTGCTTGTCCATATCCATCCTGAACTGTGGTACTCAGAAATCACAGAATCATAGAGTTGGAAGAGACCACAAGGGCCATCCAG
>CM034701.1:390308643-390323461 GCA_020142125.1 Phrynosoma platyrhinos
TTTTTTTGTCACCAGAGATCTCTGTAATAGACAAAACTACAAATCCCAGAATTCCATACATTGAACAAATTTTTAAAAATCCATTGGCATATTAAGTCTGGAATTGTCTTTCTCTATATGTTGTTCCCTATGTTTTGTAGATTCTACCTGGATATTTAGCAGTAGCAATGTACTAGGGAGATCCAGTGTGGTATAGTGGTTTGAGTATTGTACTACAACTCCAGAGACCAGGGTTCAGTTCCTGGCTTGGTAATGAAACCTACTGGGTGACCTTGAGCAGGTCGCATGCTCTCAGCCTCGGGCAAAGGCAATGGCAAACCACCTCTGAACAAATCTTGCCCAGAAAATCCCATGATAGGTTCAGGGTTGTCATAAATCAGAAACAACTTGAAGGCACACAACACAGAGTTCTAGTAAATCTCCTTCTCCAGATGTAGTAGCAGAATGGAAAAAATAAAATGTGGCTGCTGAAGTGGTTGGCCATTAAAGATATGACAATTATATCATCTACTGTAGATCCATATGAAATTGTGATGGACTCAGAGGATATCAATTTAATAAGTAGATGCTCATGAAGCTCTGTTACTTCAGTTATACAGGAGCATGATTACGCTGTATACCTATATATCACTGTATACTTATATACCTCTAACATTACCATTCAATGCCTTTGCCTTCTACTTTCTGTACAGCTTTCATTTTCTGAACTCTGAAAAGCCACAGCAGCAGCATCATGTTCCTGCAGCAGCTGAAAAGTCAAAGGGAGGCCAGAATGCCAGTTTTAGTGCCTATCATGCCTGTTAACTGCTGAACAAGCAATATTGCTCTACGTAGTGTGTGAGCCAGAGGTTACCATAGTCCTTGGCTGTCATGAGTCAAGAGTTACAAGCTGTAATTTAAGAGCGTCTTTAAATTTAAAAAGGGAATTGCAGTGCTACAGCAGTTTTTAGGAAAGCAGCTTGCTTTAACAGATTCAAAGAAACAACTGTGTACACCTGTGTGAAAACATGAGCGATAGTAGCATGCAATTCACTGTTGCCAAAGGACTACAAATAAAATCCTATTACATCAATTATATACTGGGCTAAGTGATCTTAGTATATAATAAATATGTGTTGTGGTAGCCTAAAGTCAGTACCGTATATACTTGACTATAAGTCATCATGTATAAATTGACGGCATATTTTGGGACCAGAATTATGGATTTTGATATCACCCATGGATAAGTCAAAGGTAAAACCTAGAGGCATGTAACAAAGGATCTATATGATGAAGGAAAGGAAAACAATGCCAAAAAAGTTATAGAATTCCAGCAAGCATAACTGTTTATGCCTATCCTAAAAGATGGATTGATGTGATAGGAGTTAAAGTACAATACTTACATTTATAAGTTGACTCAAGTTTAATCAATGAAGTCCTAATGCCATATCTGTAATGAACAAGTAAACTTAGGGGGCTGAAACTTTTTATCAAAGAGCCTTCTTGGGTCAGTCTGCACTCAGCTGGCTTCTTTTATTCTGTTCTTAGTTACTTTGGTAAGTCAGAACCAGTAGCTTTAGCAAGTTCACACAAAAAAGTTTTGCAATAGAATTCAGAAAGGGAAAGCCTACATTGACAAACTCAAAACCAGTTTGTGTAGTTCACTAGCACAGGAAGAGCAGATAAAATGCTGCCAAAAGGGCTTGTGGCTAGGCACTATTGCTGTCCTGCTGTCATGACAGGCCTTTAGTGGAGAAAGAGATGATGTAAGGGCTGAATTAGCAACCTTCATTTTTATAATATGTGTCCTATGTAAGGCACAGTTGGGCAACTGGTGTGGCAACTCGAGATGTCACTGAACTGCATCTCCCATCATCCCACAGCATCTTGGTTAAGGCTTATGAGACCAATGGATGGTTTCACTCCAGCAACACCTAGAGGGTCACAATTGGACCATCTTGTTAGACTATTGTGCCTGCCCACAGGCACATAGTGTACTCCACATAGTAGTAAACATTAGATACAGCAATTCTTCTTTCCTGGAAAAGGTCTGTATGCCAATGACTCAGATAGAGGATGAGTTGGCCAAGGTGACATTAGGGCCTTCCTAGCTTAGTATGGACCAACCAAGAAACCTATCTCTATATAGCAAAGTGCAGAGGCAGATCTGGATCTGTTTATTGTTCTGGGTGAACCTTGCAGATCTGGATCACAGTTGGATTCTATATTTTCAGAAATGAAGGAATTCTCTCTCTCTTTTTCCATGGAGTCCTAGGCAGTAACCATCACTGCAGCATATCTGTGTATGTGCCTTCAAGTCACTTGTCGACTTATGGTGACCGCATGAATTTCATAGGGTTTTCTTAGGCAAGGAATACTCAAAGGTGGTTTTGCCAGTTCCTTCCTCTGAAATAATAGTCTAAAGCACCTGGTATTCCTTAGCAGTCTCCCATTCAAGTGTTAACCAGGGCTGACCCTGCTTAGCTTCCAAGGTTAGACGGGATCTGTTGCCTTGTATTTAGCCCCTATTGCAGAGTATATGTTAGATCAGGGACCAGCAACCTACGGCCCGGGGGCTGGTTAAGGCCCCGGTCCCTGGACTTACCGGCCCAGGCCGAAGGTTGCCACAGAGAGCGCAGTACTCTTGTGCATGCGCAAACGCGTTGCGGCTGCCATTTTGATTTCCAAAATGGCGGCCGTGACATGTGGCGCGGCAGCTGCTGCGGCCGTGTGCGCGGGGGGGCGCACGTGGTGGCGGAGGGCGCTCCGCCTTTCCCCCACCCTCGGCCCAGCCGAGACCTGGGCTACGGGAGACCGGCCCAGGTCTTAAAAAGGTTGCCTACCCCTTGTTAGATCATAATCTGAATGTCTTCAGCATTCTTAAAACATCCTTAGAAGACTTTGCTCCTTAAAACCAGGGCTGGCTACTCTGGCTGTTCTAGATGCTTGTAGTTTAAAAATATTTTTAAAGAGGTGCTTTAGTCTGTTTTTTATTTGTGTGTGTTAAATCTTTGTATTGGTTGAACATTGCCAATCAACCCATCAGTACCTTTCAAGGCAATAAACATGCTTTAAATGATAAATAACCCCTCTTTCTACTAGACTTGGATCCCACATCTTATAAACAGCTCCCTTGTTTTGTTCTCTTATACAGTACTTTGCTTGCTGTCTGATCTGTTGCTGAATTCTAGAGGACCTGAAACCTTGTGACTTTGTGGATGGCCTAATACATGGGTTGCCTCGGTGTGGCTTTTGAAATCTTTAATAGAGCTGCAGTCAAAATCCATCACTGGCTAAAAAGAGTTACGATAGATTGCTAGAATTCCCTCCTGTGTTTCTTCATCTGTTGGCTCCATCCTCGAAGGGCCAAGTAGAACTTCTTTTGAAAATATACTACCACACATATATACCGTCTGTTTCTCCTTCTAGCTGATTTTCCTTTGCTGTGAAACAGAAGTTACAGATGGTTCTTCCGTTAAGGCTGCTTTTGAGAAACCACGTGGTATTAATACTACAGTAGCACCATTCTCTAGTAATAGGTTTGTTTAGTTTCCATTCTTTTCACCTTTTAAACGCTTTGTTCCATTTTAATAGGGCTTCTGGAGACTGGAAAAACTTGCTGCAATAGAAAGCCACAGAGTTCCTTATCTCATTCTTTGAAATCCATGGAATTGCCATAAGTTGACAGGTGACTTGAATGTGTGCACATACACACACACAGAGACACAGGAGAGCCAGCATGATGTGATTTGAATGTTGGTCTATGACTCTGAAGACCAGACTCTGAATCCTTACATAGTCATGGAAACTCACTGGGTGACTTGGGCAAAGCACATTAGGTTGGCCACACGTTTGTGTGGTTTTATGTGTTGGGTGGTATTGTTACAACTCATGTTATTAGTTTTATCTGGACAGCATCAAATCTTACCTTTAATCGTTGCTTCCTTTGAGTCAAGACTCTATTAGTACTGGTTACACATTTTCTAAATGGGAACCATTGCAGCTATGGACGTTTTCACACGGACGGCTCTAAAGCTGCCTGGAAGCTGCCTGGAAGCAAAGAAGAGCCATTTCGGCTGTGAAAACAGCAGCCGCTGGAATAGCTCCTGATTGCTTCCGACAGCAGCCCCTCTAATTCCTTTTTTAAAAAGGAATTAGAAAGACGGGGCTAAAGCCAGCCAGCGCCGGGGATGGCGCAGGGATGGCGCTGGATGGGGCGGAGCTTGCTGCGACGTCGTATGAACACGCGCAGCAAGACCCCGGACGGACGCCGGATAGCGCCAGGGATGGCGCTGGATGGGGCGGTGCTTGATGCGACGTCGTGTGAAAAGTTTGACAATGGAGCCGGAGTGGGGCCGGACAGAGGTAGGATTGCCTCCGTCTAAAGCCCCGTGTGAAAACGTCCTATGTGTGTTTGACCATTCTGACAGATGAGACTGTACTGATGAATTTAAATAGCAAGAGTTTTACCATAATATAAAAATCTCAGAATTTAAATAGAGTTTTAAAATAAAAATTAAAAAACACAGAAGGAAAAGATATAGGAAAAACTAATTTTGATTCTTAATAACTAAGCAGTTATCTGAAAGGACAAACAGGGAAGGTTATTTATTTCAGTTAGGTATCAAATATCCCATGGGTATGGAGTGGCAAATGAGAATACAGTTGGGTATTGGATAATATGGAGTCATTGACTGCATCCACACTGCAGAAATAATCTGGTTTGGCACATCTTTAACTGCCTGGCTCAATGCTGTGGAATTCTGGGAATTGTAGTTTGTCATGGAACAACAAACTACATTTCCTAGAATTCCATAGCATTGAGCCAGGGCAGTTAAAGCAGTGTCAAACCAGATTATTTCTGCAGTGTGGATGCAGGAAGAGATTTGGGCTAGAATCACACTTGCATGGGAATAAATAAGTGGGGCAACACTTTTAGAAGTCTACCATTTTGTTTATTGTTCTGGGTGAACCTTGCATTTGTCAGAATGGGATTTTTTCCTCTAGGTTAGACAGACTAGTGAACTGGAGAAGCAGTTCTTGATTTGTCACACAAATTTCTTTTGCCTCAAACTTGATGTATGTATCCAGGGTGACCAGATGTCACAACCGCAAAGGAGGACAAGGCACCATAAAATGTAGGGCATTCAAGAAGAATGTAGGTCATTACAAAATAAAAGATTAAAGCCACTAACATAAATATAAATTTATGCTGCTTAGGCTACATCTGCACTATAGGAATAATAACCTCTTTAACTGCCATGGCTCAATGCTGTGGAATTCTGGAAATTGTAGTTTTATGAGACACTGAGCTTTCCCTCAGAGTGTTCTGGTACCACAACAAACTACAAAACCCACAATTCTACAGCATTGATCTATGGCAGTTAAAGTGGTGTCAAACTGGATTATTTCTGCAGTGTTGGATGCAGCCTTAGCCATGCTCAAAATGGAGGACCTTTTGGAATTCCTCCTGGACAGAAGGCTGAAATGTAGGACAGGTCCTGGAAAGGGAGGATGTCTGATCATCCTAGCAGCATATGCTTTGTAGGCTGATTTTTTTTTTCTTCTCTCTGCAGGGGTGGCTAAGCCTTAGTAGCTGTATCTTAGTAGCTACCGTATTTCTTCCATCCAGCTGTGTGGTTTGAAGTACTGTACTACGAAGTGTGTTTAGCTTTCTATTTAAGCTTAGCCTATAGTAGTGAGTTCTGTGGATTTTAGAGTATCACTTCAACTTGCTGCTGTGCCTGCTGTTTTTGTCAACCAGCATGTGCTAATTGAGCTTTCTCCTACCAAAGAGGAGAGCAAATATAAACCCAATGTTCCTTGCAGCATTCCTTTATACCAGAAAAGCAGCATTCCTCTTGTTCCCTTCAGGATTATTCTGGGGTGACGCTATTTTAAATCAAAAAAACTGATGTATCCATCTTGCGGTCATATCATGGGCACACATGCACACACCCATTTGATGTAGAGGACAACTCCCACTCCCTTGCAGATTCTAATTGGCTTAGCAGAGAGGCTGTGCCCCATAAATACCCTTCTTTCTTTTGCTTTGCCAAGCCACTGCCAGAAAAGAAGGTAAGCTGAGAAAGTATATTGCATCACATTACTGCCTGGAGGAGGGAAGGCGCAGGAGGAGTCATTCTCTGGAAAAAAATGTATTGTACAAAAATAAGGCAATGTCAGAATTCAGCTCTCTTCAGGATTTTAGTAACAGGGCAGAATGTTGTTTTACATTTTGAATGCTAAATGATAATTATGCTTATGATATGCTGCATTTCTGCATGGCAGCAGGTTGGACTGGATGGCCCTTGTAGTCTTTTCGAACTCTATAGTTCTGTGATACTAAGAAATCCAACATCAGGTGTCTACAGGAAAACAGTTTTCATGTTGCAGTGCTGGTATTTCCCCTGTTTGTGAGAAATAGTGCTACGGTTTTATCAAAAGCCTAAAACTACAGTTCAGTTCCTTACCCATGCACTAGATTTATAGCCAAGAGGTGTACTAACAACCTTGCTAATTCTGGATGTCTCCAAGGACTTGTAATACTGCGCAGTAAGCCCATGGATGTGGTGAATGATGAAGAATTGTGCATTTCAAAATGTATCTTAACCACAGCTGTACAAATTTATGGCAGAAATATAACTGGTTTGTCTAGACACTACATTAAAGTGATACAGAGTTAGTACAGTATTGTGTTATAACAAATCTTCATTATGGTCAGGGTTTTTTTTTTCATTCTGGTTGAATCGTTTTACAGTTATCTTGCTGTTAAATCAAAAAATCAATTGCATTAAACTAGTGAGTAAAGTAAGGTGTATAAGGTCTGACAATTGAAACTCTAAAGCTGGGGATAAATTTTGTGTAACTTCTGAAAGATTTTTCTATTCCGCAGTGCTTCATTTAATTGAGGTTTATGCTGAAGGATTCTTGGATTGGGTGTTGAGTCTTAGGTATTTTTCTGTTTCGATAGGCCCCTTCTCACATTTGCAGAAGTCCAGGGAACAAGTGGCAGGCTTGCAGAATGGCTCTGGTCTATGGAAATTGCCTGCCACATTGAGTATTAGCTCTGTATAAACAGTTATCACTACAAAGACCCCTAGAACAAATTAGATTGTTGGGATAGAAAAAAAATTGGGAAACATCCAGTGCCAACTCTTTGTTGGCTGAGACATGCCCCAGTTTGATGGTTACATGCCCAAGTTCTGAGGACATGGAAACCAATTGTTGTCCCATCTACTTCAGTAGTCTCTAGACTGATAACATCTGTAGAGTTTGACAGGAGTCATTTTCAACCTTATGTAAATACTGGGGAACAATCATGAGATCTTTTGCATGCAAAGTAGGGGCCCTTTCTATTGTAGCCAACAAGAAATGTGTACAGAACAGTTCATTATTAATTCAGAAACCGTCTTTGCTTGAACAGTCTCTGTTAGGGGAATATCTTACTACTCACTTAAATACTTTCCATTTTCGTTTAGCACTCTTGAAAAATGCCAGCCATCAAGAGCTTGAGCCGTGCTGTCAGGCAGGTGTTGCAGAAACCCGGCTGCGGCTGTCAGATTGCTGTTGTGCCTGTTAGGTGTGTTGGTTTCTCACCCCGGCAGGTAACCTCAGACGCCAGCTTTCATTCAGTGTCTTTCTCTGAAACAGACCATCCACGGGTACTAATTACAGGTCAGTCTGCTTTGTACCTCCTACTCTGTGATTTCTTTTGTGTGTGGTATTTACATTTCTTGTTATTCATTGCATCAAGCCATGTGTATTGATATCCTGATCTTAGGTAAACACTGAATTAAGGAGGCACTGAACAATTTTGGAGGTCTGTTCCTTCCCTTTATCCCAGACCATAACAAGTGCCTAACTCCAGTGGTATATAAAGGGATCTTGTAGCACCTTTGAGACTAATGAAAAGAAAGAAGCTTATAGCATGAGCTTTCATAGACTCTACGAAAGCTCATGCTTCCTGCTTCTTTCTTTCAGTTAATCTCAAAGGTGCTACAAGATCCCTTTTCTCACTGATTTTTCAGACTAACATGGGCAGCATCCACATTGCAGAAATAATCCACTTTGACACCACTTTGTCATGGCTCAGTGCTGTGGAGTTCTGGGAACTGTAGTTTTGTAAGACATTGAGCCTTCTCTGTCAGAGAGCTCTGGTGCCAAAACAAACTACAGTTTCAAGAATTCTATCAAACTGAGCCATGGCAGTTAAATTGGTGTCAAACTACATTATTTATGCAGTGTAGATGCAGCCATGCCGATGTCATTGAATTCTAATTCCAGTGGTAGTTCAACATTCAAGTGGGCAGATGGTAGCCTTCTGGAGTCTGATTTGTGCTTTATAAGAACACTGAGATCTGCAAACCAGAGCCAGGTACAAAACAGTGGCTTAGGCAGGTGGACGTATTCTGAGAATGAAGGAACAGAGTGCTATCTCATGCTCAACCCAATTATTATCTTGGTTCTGATACTGATCAGAAACCTTTTTCTCAGGAAAATACACTCTTTTTCTATCCAGACATTCTTTTTTTCAGTAACTAGTTCTAGCTAGTTGGATAACAAAACCACCCCCCCCTGCTATAAATGATTCAGATTTTTTGGTAAATCTCAATTTACCTGGTGTGCATAACAATGCAGCTTTATAAAAAGAAAAGTTGGTTTCTGTTGGATTACTTGGCATAATTGATTGTTCACCACTGTTGCCTGGAGCCAGTCTCCAAGATGATAGAAGAGATATTTGTCTCTTGTAAGATAGTGATTTATGCCTAAATACCTGAAGCCAGCAGATCTTGTCTGATATCAGAAGCTAAACAGGGTCAACTACTTGGGTGGGTGACTGCCAAGGAAGATCAGGTGCTGTAGGCAATATGTCAGAGGGAGACAGTGGCAGACCTCCTTGCCTAAGAAAAGCCTATGAAATTCAAAGGGTCCCTAGAAATTAACAGATGACTTGAAAGCACACACAAAGAAACAGTGATTTAGTATTGAGCTAGTGTTTTCTTGTCCAATTAATAGCTCATCTTTATTGCAGGGCTCAAACAGAATAATAGTGATTTCCTCTTAAAATAGAACATTTTATTATCTCCCGGTTTCTTCCCCTGGCTTTTTCCACCAGCACCCTGTCCCTTGCTGAATCAAAGGAACTCCAAAATGCCACCTGATGGGTAATTAGTGTCTTAAGCATGGCAACTGAAGGTGGTGGGTGTAAGAGGCCAGTTGCGCTTGGAGAAACAGCAGGCACAAGGCTCACAAAGAATTTCCTTAAGAGAAGATTGAAAACCTTGGTTCATACAAGGTTTATTCCCAGCCATAGAAATAAGTCATAAGGGAGTTTGTGATTACTATCCTATGAACGCATGACACTTTATGGCTTAGGTCTAGGCTCCAAAGTATATTCAGCTTATTTCTTCAAGGTGGCCTTCCCCTGAATAGTAGAAGGATCCGGCCTCCCCTGAGACAGGGCAAAACACCAGACTCAGGAGATGGGGTTCAGGGAGTGGTGAACAGTGTGTTCCCCTGTCCTTCACTGAGTAACCCCCATCATTGCTGTGAAGAGCCTTGATGGCTGCTGCAGGAAGTACTGCAACTGGAAAGGGATTGTGTAGTATCTCCAGAGTGGCACATTGGCATCAGTCATTACAGAACTGCATTAACTGCTTCCTTTTGTGATAGTACTGCAGCAGATAAATGGGCTGCATGGCTCTCTACATAGCACCCTAGGCCCCCAGGTGCCTTTCTCTGAGGGGCACAGCAACAGTTTCCACAGCCATCTTGCTCCCAATCCTTCCTCAGAGGAGTCCCTCCACAGAAGTACAGTTGGCCCTGTATCGATTGATTCTGCATCCACAGCTATATATTAAATTATATTATATATTAAAATTCCAAAAAGCAAACCTTGATTTTGCCATTTTATATAAGGAACACCATTTTACTACACCATTGTATGTATATCCATGGGGGTGGTGGTCCTGGAATCAAAGCCTAGTTGATACCAAGGGCTCACTGTAGTACAGGGGTCCCCAAACTACAGCCCGCAGGCCGAACCCAGCCCGTCGAGGCCTTTCAACAGGCCCATGGCTGGTCCTGCTGCCGTTGCCGCACATGCACACAACTCTGGACACCATTTTGGAACACATTGTGTTCCAAAATGGCATCCGGAGTCATGCACATGTGTGTGTGATGCCGGGCGCATGTGCACGACTCCAGGCGCCATTTTGGAACACAAAATGGCACCCAAGTAGTGCGCATGAGTGTGTATGCGCGTGCGCACCCCTCCGGCACGATTTTTTTTTCTGGCCATCCGAATTTCTGGGGGACAGTGAACCAGCCCCCAGATAAAAAAGTGTGGGGACCCCTGCTGTAGTAGAACTGATAGAAGAATGGGGTGAAGTAGGAACAGTGGTCTGCCTGCCTTGGATAGTGGTGTATCCTGCACCTCCCTTACCTGAGTATATTTTTGTGTGGCTTTATGTGACGCTGTTGTTGTGTGCCTTCAAGTTGTTTCCGACCTATGGCAACCCTAAGGTGAACCTAACCATAACGGTTTCTTGGCAAAATTTGATCAGAGAGGGTTTGTCATTGCCATCTTTTGAGGATGAAAGAGTGACTCGCCCAAGGTCACCCAGTGGGTTTCTATGGCTGAGCAGGGATCCGAACCCTGGGCTCCAGAATTATAGTCCATAGATCAAACCACTACATCACGCTGCCTCTAGGGGTGCTGAGCTGTTCTTATTTATTGGAATCATAGTCCATAGGTTTACTTCATGGGTAGGTGTTTAGGTGTTGCTAAACTGGAATGCCCATCTGTCTTTGCTAGCATAGCAAGTGATAAGGAATGCTGGGAGTTGCAGTCCAGCAAGATCTAGAAGGTCAGTGCATGAGCCAGCCTTAATTTAGATGTATGATACTAAAGTGATGTTCCTAACCTCTCTTTTGTATTATCATAGTTGTATCTGTGATGCAGAAGTGTGGTGCAATAGCCGTCTCAATAAATCTAATGTATCTATGTATCTTGCTTTTTTCTTGGCTGCTTGTGAGGAGGTCAGGACTCTGAAAGGCAGCCCACAAAGATAATAATTTAAATAAATAGGATAAGATATAGTTCACTTTTCTCATAGTGCATCATGTCTAAAACATTCCTAAAGGCTTTGATGAAAGCTAACTTGCTACTTGCTCCCAAGTTCTTAGGCAGAGTTCTATGTTCAGTTTTTTATTTCAAAAACTGTTTAGAACAAAATGTCTGTTCTACTTGTTCATGTTTTATAGTGCATTAATTTTGTTTTCTAGGTGGACTAGGCCAGCTTGGAGTAGGGCTTGCTAAGCTCTTGAGGTAAGCTAATTTTAATTTTAATTTTAACCTGAATTGTTGTTTTAAATTGTCTTGATTTAATACTGTTTTAAGGGGGGGAGGGGGCATGTTGTATTATATGTTTTATCGTGGACTGTATGTTTTAAATTTGTAAGCCGCCCGGATTGGATTACCATTGGGCGGGGTATAAATAAATATTATTATTATTATTATTATTATTATTATTATTATTATTATTATTATTATATTAGCTATCATTTTTGTTCCTTTCTACCAGTAATGAAGAGTTGTGCATTTTTTTAGAGGCTGAGGTTTCCTGGGAATTATCAAGTTCACTTGTAGCAGAAAGGTAGCAATAATCTGTGATCTTTTCCCACAAACAGTACATTTTGTACACACACGTGTGTGCATGCGCACACAAATGGAAAAAGCTGGGAAGTCTAAATTAATTAATTAATTAAATTGATATATTGCTTTTCTCCTGGTATGGGACCCAAGCTGACTCTCAAACAAACAAAAAACACCATAGTAATACGGTAATTTTGAGTAACAGATGTATTTGGGTTAACATTTAGTAATGTTCGGATGAATTGATATCTGTCTGACTAACTTCTAATGAGATTGGGGAGGGAGTGACAAGATATTTAATAATACAGAAATTTAAGACTACACATTGTATCTCACAGCAAAATTGACTTTTGCTTTGGAGTTCTGTAGCAAACTAAGGTTTAAAATGAATGAAAGGACTGCTCAGAGGATTTGCCTGCATGGGTGATTTACCCAAAATTCCTCCTGAGCTTGCTGTGTCCTGTTTACATGATGCAGGGCCAAACCCCCAAATCGGGTCCAGACTGTTTTCACGACACATGCACCTGATTCAGGGCTTTCTTCCTAACCCAACCTTACATAACTCAACCGTTTGCTGTGGGTTGTCGGCTCTCTTTGCAGCAATGCCAGCAAATGCCTTTTTGCTGGGCTTGTGAGCTGCCCACCATTGGTGCTACAGGTGTGAGTTGCTCTGAGGTCAGAACGAGGCCAAAATTGATAGTGTGGCTGGGTGTCTTTTTCTGACCTCAGAAGTGCCACTTGGCAGTGAACTGTGGGAAGGCAATTGCAACAGCCATAAACCCACAACAATAAAAGAGCCAGTAAGGGGTAAACCTGGGGAAAATTTGGAGCCAGAATACTCTGGGGGCAGCCCGGAGTATTCTGGCATGTGTAGACCCACCCTGGACTAACTGTGATCTCTCTCTCCTAGGAAACGTTTTGGAAAGAACAGTGTGATCCTATCTGATATTAGGAAACCACCTGACAATGTCTTCTACAGTGGTAAGTGACCAGATTATAATGGAGCAATGGAGTGCTTACTGTGGTAGTCACCCTCTGCAACAGCATGGTTCTCTTCTGTTTAACTTGAGGTTTGCATATACAGTATTTATAGCTGTCTTTGAATGTCAGCTTCTGGCTTATGAGCTTCAGTTTTTAAAGCTGCTTTCTCCATTTGAAATGAAGGGATACTCCAACATCCAAAGTAGGATGGTCATTAACATGGAATGTAAGCCTGGAGACACTAAACTGGATACTGTGAAGAAAATTCAGTTCTTGGCTTTTTCTTTCCATGAGAGGAATCTAAAAGAGTTCCTCAGCCGTCCCTCATCTATAGCCAGTCCTAGGGAGCAAATAAATGCCTGCACAGGCTTATTCAGTGGTTCCCAAACTTTGCTTCCCTAGATGTTTTGGACTTTAGTTCCCAGAATTCCTGACTGTTGACTATGCTGGGTGAGGATTCTGTGAGCTGAAGTTCAAAACACATGGAAGACCAAAATTTAGAAACCACTGCTCTTATTCATCTGCACTAAAGGCTCAAGTTAATGCAGGTCTAAAAACAGACATTTATAAGCTTATCACACCAGTACCTGTAACATTCCCATTGAGTCCCTAGAATGTAACTATATGGGAACGGGTGTTACCGCATTAGACTACTGATAACGCGATAGTAACGTTATGAGAACATATGTTATCGCACAGCATTTACTGTTGTACCGGTACCAGCGCTAAAAGTAGTTCCTCAGCCATCCTTCATTGGTGCATGCTCACTGTTGCGAAAACCCCTATTTCTGCATTGGAAAGAATGATGTTGAGAGGTTTAGGTAGTGAGCATTCATTTTTTTTTCTTGTAAACATGACGCAATTCAATCTACAAAAATTTTAAAAAAATATTTTTTAAATTGCTTGTGGCACCTTCCTTGCATCAACACTGGAAGAGTTGAGTTGAGTTGGTGGACGTTCTAGGACAGGAGGGAAGGAGGTTGTCTTAGCCAATCAGAACATGAGGACAGATTGAGACTGGGTAGGTTTATCGCACACACATCATATGGAACCGTCCGAAAGCATTCTTGCTGGCTAAGGATGCATTTTTACAGTTCTCCTGCTGGAACGGGCTAGGGACTGTCAGAGCACGAAATGGGAACTCAGTGAGGATCATACCGTGCGATAAAATACGTTCCGTTCCATTCTCATCACTTACTCATTACGTTACGAGAACACAATGCAATAAGCTTATTAGCTTCCTAAAAGTATAGCATAACTGTTTTGAACAGATACTCATCCAACTTTTTTGGAAATCAAATCACTCTTCCTTTTTCCACATGACTACTTTTTCCATGCAGTAAAGCAAAATTATTGAAGTAGAGCTGAAACAGGTTTATATTTGGTGCAGTGGCAGATGAATTGACACTTTATTCTGCATGAACTTACATGGGTCAAAACCAGCATATTTCTGTTTGAAAGAAGGAGGAGACTCTCCTATTCTGTCAACTTCTTTGATTTGTCACCTTCCACATGCTCCTGTTTTTGATTTATACTTTTCCCTTCATAGGGCCTTTCATCTACTCAGACATTCTGGACTACAAGAATCTCCGTGAGATAGTGGTGAACAACCGGATTACATGGCTGTTTCACTACAGTGCATTGCTCAGTGCTGTTGGAGAAGCTAATGTCCCTTTGGCAAGATCTGTGAATATCACTGGTAGATGTAAACTTACTTACTGTTGTTTGATTAACTGTCCCTTGTTATCAGAGCTCAGTGTTTTGGTTTTTTGAGTCTGATAACTCTGTTTGCTGTTCCTAGGATTGCATAACATTCTTGATATTGCTGCTGAGCACAGCTTGCGACTCTTTGTCCCCAGCACAATTGGAGCTTTTGGACCCACCTCTCCTCGGGACCCGACTCCTGACCTCTGCATCCAAAGGCCAAGGACAATCTATGGTGTCTCCAAGGTTCATGCAGAGCTCATGGGAGAAGTAAGCATTGCCCTTTCAACATGTGTGTGCCCTGTCATTTGAAACTGGTGGAGCAGCTTCCTATCTCATGGGTATTTGTCCTGCTCAATCTGTGTTTATTTGAATTTCAATAGGACTTTTGACAACGTCCCCCATGATATCCTGGCAAACAAGATAGTAAAATGTAGGCTAGATAAAACAACTGTTAGGTGGATTAGTAATTGGTTGACTGACTGAACCCAAAGG
>CM034701.1:390338783-390352016 GCA_020142125.1 Phrynosoma platyrhinos
GCTGTTTGAAAAAATGGAAGGCGTGGTGAGTAGAAAAGACTTTTGAGGTAGAGTAGTCCTCCCTTATCCGTGATGGACACGTTCCAAGACCCCCAATGGATGCCTGAAGCCACGAATAGTACTGAACCCCATACGCTTGGACTTTGGACCAATTCTTTGGTCAACTATTGACCACGTGTAACTGAAATCCAGAGAGCAAAACCACATATTGGGGGAAAGGAGACTACGTTATCCAGTCAGCCCTCTGTATCCATGGATTTTTCATCCATGGATTCAAACATCTATCTATCTATCTATCTATCTATCTATCTATCTATCTATCTATCTATCTATCTATTCCAAAAAGCAAACCTTGATTTTGTCATTTTGTATAAGGGACACCATTTTACTATTGCACTGTATTTAATGGGACTTGAGCATCCACGGATTTTGGTATCCACGAGGGGTCCTGGAACCAAAACCCAGCAGATACCAAAGGCCCACTGTATTTTTGGACCATGGCTGACCACTGGTAACTGAAACTACAGAAAGCAAAACTGCAGATAAGGGGAGGGTTATGTTATATTTTTGGACCATGGCTGACCATGGGTAACTGAAACTATGGAAAATGAAGCTGTGGGTAAAGGGTGGAGGTATGGGACTATGTTATATTTTTGGACTGTGGCTGCAGTAACTGAAACTAAGGGTGAACTACTGTATTTCAGGGAGGCTAATGGACTCTGAAGACCAGGGTTTGATTCCCCACTGGGTGACCTTGGGCAAGTCACACAGTCTCAGCCTCAGAGGAAGGTGATGGCAAACCTCCTCTGAACAAATCTTGCCAAGAAAAGCCCATGATAGGTTTAGATAGATTTGCCTTAGGGCCGCCTTAAGTCGGAAACAACTTGAAGGCACACAACAACAAGTAACTATGATAATTCCAATGTGATTCTGCTGGAACGTAATATTTTTTTAGTGACAACAGTTTTGTGTGTGTGTGTGTATGTGTGTGTGTGTTGATTTCTACATTGTTACATTTTGGTATTTATTTCATTTTCGGATTTATCTCATGCATTTTATACCCCAGTTATATCTGGTACCTCAAATGTTAGCTGGAAACTTTTTTTCTTATTTCTGTTCCAGCTGACATAACATGATTATCACTGCAGAAAAAATGTTGAAGAATTACAGTAAACAGCATTTTAATCACGGAAGAGCAATAGTTTCAACTTCAAAGGAATCTTGCCCTTCCCTGTCGACTCAGGCAAATGCAAACTGCTGCAGCCTCCCTTGGCTCATATGTTTGTCCTTATTACCAACCTTTTTTTTGCCATCTTGAGCCCACTCTGATGTTGCTTGGCCCCATGTGTCTCAGTTTTCATCTGTGAAAGGCTGGAAGGTATGCACTTTTAACTTTAATGATTTCATCCAGGGAAATCCTGGGATTTGCAGTTTGTTATTATTCTTGTGTGCCTTCAAATAGTTTCTGACTTATGCTGACCCTAAGGCAAACCTATCACAAGATTTTCTGGGGCTGAGATGGTGTGATATACCTAAGGTCACTCAGGATGTTATCACACGGGGAGTCGCAGGGAGAAAGTGGAAATAAACGGGCACGAGCAGAAGTCTTTAATTTACAGGATTTGTCCCGTTCCGCCTCATCTGATAACTAAAATAAAAGGGGGTTAATTTGAACAAAAACCTGATCTTTTCATTTTCGGGATTTTTGAGGATTTGAAAAGATCAGGTTTTTGTTCCAATTAACCCCCTTTTAAATTTGAATTTAGTTATCAGACGAGGCGGAACGGGACAAATCCCGTAAATTAAAGTCTTCGGCTCGTCCGGTTTATTTCTGTAGTGTTTCTGTAGTTGAACAGAGAATTGAATACTGGTCTTCAGCATTGCAGTTCAACACTCAAACCACCATACCATTGTAGTTTGGGGAGGGACATTTGGCATTCTTAGCCAGAGAGCTCCCATAGGATTCCAGGATTCCCATAGGATTCCAGAATGGGATTCCAGGATTCCATGTGATGGCATCATGACAGTTGAAGTGGAATTATAATGCTATACTTCTGCAGTTTGAAAGGTCCCAGGGATCTTCTGAAGTCTTTAACCTTGGCAGAATCCCTCATCTCATGTAATTTAAGGCAGGTCTCATATGCATTGTGTGCTCTGGCTAGTTTGGAGCTCCCCTGAAAAACTGAGTGGGCTGTCCTATATCATTCTTTGCAAAACCTGGCAACTTTCAGTGGCCCCAAGAGCCCTTTCATAGCTCCTGTGACTTTATGGGGAGCCATACAAACTTCCAAGAAACGCCCCTGAAGTGTTTGAAAGTGAGTTTTGTGGGTATCTTTTGATACTAAACAATGTAGCTCCCCTGATTGAAAATGCAAACTGCTGCCCACATCCAGAAAAATGGAAGCGCAGAGAATCAAGCAGGGTTAAGGCCAGAAAAATAGCTGCGAGGGCAATATCCCCAGCCCCAGCCCTGTTTTAGGTTGATCTAAAAAGCATTCAAGAGATAGGACAGATATTGCAGAATCCAGTAGATTCCTTCTCTTAAGTATTTTTTTTCTTTTTTGAAAATACATCCATATTCAACAATCATACAATAACACAAATCACCTACAATCCATATCCCCACACAATCCCCCCACCCCTATACATACATCATACCTAACATTAATTACATTTAAAAACATTTAAAGACAAACAAACAAAAAAGCATCACACGTCTAAAGAATATTGAATTGATTTTCTTCCTTCCCAATCAGAAATATACCTTAATTATTTCTTCTAGTGTAAGTCTCCATATCTTAATTCTCTCTAGTAGTTGCTATATCTTTTTAGTTTTTGTATTCTAATTCTAAGAATATGGATATATTAGCAGCTTTGATACAGAATAAATCAGTTGGAAAGATAGAGGAGGAGTGGCATAAGATAATGGCTCTATGGAATGAAAATTGGGAACCTACAATAAGAGAAATAGGATAGTTTATAAATGATAAAATATATAATCAGCTCAGAAGAATCAGAACATATGCGACCAAAAGTCAGCTATTTTTCTATAATAAAAGTTTTGCAGATGCTAGGAAAGTGGTTAACTTTAAAACAATTAAAACAAGAACAAAAACGAGGGAAAATTAGAATACATCTCTTAAGTATTAAATGGCTGTGGTTGGGTAATTATGCACTCAAGTTTCTTCGGGACTGGGAGTATACAGTACAGTGACCTATCCTTTTGGCTAAAATATTTTTCCCCACTCTGCTCCCATCCAGTTGCTGGACTTTGCTCATAAAAAAGTGGAACATCCTGAGCTAACTTTGGAGGTAAGTATTGATGCTTCCAAACTATGGTTTCCAGGTGTCCCTTTGATCCGTAGGGAGAGGCGGGAAATATAAATAAAAATTATTATTATTATTAAAAATTATTATTATCATAGAATCCTAGAGTCGGAAGAGACCCTCCCCAAGGCCATCCAGTCCAACTCCATTCTGCCATGCAGGAAGACACAATCAAAGCACCCCCAGACAGATGGCCATCCAGCCTCTGTTTAAAAACCTCCAAAGAAGGAGACTCCACAACCCTCTGAGGGAGTGTGTTCCACTGTCCAACAGATCTTTCTGTCAAGAAGTTCTTCCCAATGTTTAGGTGGTCTCTCTTCCTATAGCTAGAATCCATTGTTCTGTGTCTCTGGAGCAGCAGAAAACAAGCTTGCTCCATCCTCAGTGTACATCCCTTCAAATATTTAAACATGCCTATCATGTCACCCCTTAATCTTTTGTTCTCTAGGTTAAACATACCCAGCTCTCTAAGTCGCTGATCATAGGGAATGGTTTCCAGACTTGTCACCATTTTGGTCGTCCTCCTTTGGACACGCTCCAGCTTGACAATATCCCTCTTGAATTGTGGTACCCAAAACTGGACACAGTGGTCCAGGAGATGTCTGACCAGAGCTGAATAGAGTGGTGCTATTACTTCCTTTGATCAGCCTAAAATTGCATTGGCTTTCTTGTAATGGATACCCCTTATTTGAAAACCAGAAAGCTTGTCACTTATAGGGCTGGAATATATACATGTGCATGTGCCTTCAAGTCGCCTGTCAATTTATGGTGACCCTATGAGTTTTTCTATGGGTTTTCTTAGGCAAGGAATCCTCAGAGGTGGTTTTTGCCAGGATCCTTCCTTTGAAATAGAGCCTACAGCACTTGGTATTCATTGGTTGGTAATTTGCCTTGGTTTTTCCTCCCAGAACCTGCAAGATCCTGAATTCAAGACAAAAGCGATTGGACAAACTGAGGCAAAACAGAGTGGAGACAGCTAAGCGGATATTGGCCCCTAAAGATTGTCAGGATTTTGCCTTTCGTAAAAGCAAGCAGGGAATCTCTCAAAGAACTGCCAAGGAAAGTTTTCAGTGATATTCCAAACAAAAATTTATCTCATCAATTTAGATGAAAAACCATTCAATGGATTGCAATTAAATGGCATTCCTTCTTTCCTGTTTTGGCTCTGCTTCAGTCTTTGGTGAAATATAAGGATAATTTCTCTATGGAGCAGGAATTTTCAGAGAATGGGTATTGGGGGTGCTTTGCACGCTTAAAACCATTAATAGAAAAAAAAACTCAAGGGAAAATTAGGTTGCACTTTCTAAAGATGGACAAGCTCTCCAAAGTTGTAGATTATTGTGGAAAATTATATCTCATTTTCTCTCTGAGATTCCTGAAAGAAAATAGGGGGAGGCAAGCTGAATAACAAAACTTGGGAAAGTTACTTTAAAAATTTAGTTCCAGTCTCAATATAACTAGAATAAGAAGTCATATTATTTAGTACAATGTTAGGACGAGGCTTGTTGCATTCCTAGTTGCTTTTTGTTACCTTTTCAGGAGAGTGGAAACCATAGAACGGTTATCAGAAGGGGCTGACATGCTGGAATACACAACTAAGGGCTGATGCAGACCAGCCTAAAGGGCTGGCCTGGGGGTAGAGTTAGGGTAGAGTGATCGCACACTGGCTGCTTCGACTCTGCTCCGACGCTGCCGTCATGCTGCATGCCCGACTGCATGGCGTACAGCATCAGGGTGCCCCATTGGTGCAGCGTGCACACACGCTGCACCAAAGGGGTGCAAAAGAGCCATGGCAGCAGATTTAAGGGAAGCTTTTTGCCACTCTAAAAAGGAGCGGCATTTGCCAAGTCTTTTCGTAGTGGCAAAAATGTGGATTGGGGCCGCAGCATGTGGTTGCTGTGGCCCCAATCCAGTGCTCCCAGGGGCGGCATAGAGCTGCCCCTTAGGGGCCATTTGCATCAGCCCTTAGGCATTCCTGAGAAATGCCCATACACCCCCTGTTTAAAGACTTCCAAAAGAAGGAGACTCTCCAACCAGTAGGTTCCACTGTCAAAACAGCTGTTACCATCTGGAAAATCTTCCTAATGTTTAGGTGGAATCTCTTTTCCTGTAGCTCCATTGCTGCATCTCCTAGTCCCTTGAACAGCAGAAAACAAGCTTGCTCCATCCTCAACCTGACACCCCTTCAAATATTTAAAGAGGGTTATCATATCACCTTTTATCTGTCTCTTCTCCAGGCTAAGCATACCCAGCTCCCTAAGTCGCTCTTGATAAGGCATGGTTTCCAGACCCTTCACCATTTTGGTTGTCCTCCTCTGGACACGTTCCAGCTTCTCAACATCCTTTTTGAATTGTGGTGCCCAGAACTGGATGCAGTATTCCAGGTAAAGTCTGACCAAAGCAGAATAGTGTCATTCTATTACTTCCCACAATCTAAACAAAAATCCATGAGTGATGCCTTTATTGGCCAACCAAAATGCACAATATACTTGTTGCAAGCTTTCGAAGCTCCATGGGCTTCTTCATCAAACCAAAACCATACAGGAGAAAAACAATTGGAGATTCCCACAATCTAGCCATTATACTCCTATTGATACAGCCTACAATCGCAGTGGCTTGTTTAGCTGCTGCAGCACACTGTTAACTCGTCACATGTCATTTGTGGTCTACTAAATCCCCTACATGAAATGATTGATCAGTTAAAATCAGATGACTGAAAACCATTAAAAAATAAAAGAAAACAGGAGTGAACAAAGTGCACCTGTGGGATTCATGTGCCTCCCCCCCTCCCTGGTGCTCTTGAGGGTCATTGTTTTCTAATTTTTGCCCCCAAATGCCCTCAAGGGGCATAGGATATTTTCACTACATTTTTACCCCCACAGGCCATTTTAGACCTAGGAGGCCCCTGGTTTTTTGAAATAGGAAATGAACAGAAATAATGACTTTTGCTCACTTCCTAATGCTTAAAAAGGCTTTTCCTGGTCCTAAGCACATGACAAAATGCTCCCCACACCTCCTAGAAGATGTTTGTGGAAATTTAGGGACAAAAAACTTTGTTTTATATATTATGTGATCATGTGCAGTAGGGATGCAGCCCTCCAAGATCTCCCGGGGGGCAGTAATGCATCCCCTAACCCCAATTTAAAATAATGCCAACAATTGCATGTGTGCAAAGCGGCTAAAACCAATTAAGTCCTGAAGGCTTTAATCTTAAAAAACAAACATATTTTGACTTGGCATAGGAATGATACCAACACTGGTATTATTCAGGCCTCTGAGGGGAAGTTCTTCCATAACTGGGGTGCCACAGCAGAGAAGGCCCTCTTCCATGTCCTCCTAACACACCCTCCAACAGTCCTGATTAATAATTAATGAATACCAATTAATCCTCTGTCTTCCCACTTTTTCAGCTGCTTTTAAAATCTCCCAGTTCTCTTCTTCACTTCCACTTCCCTCTTTTGTCCTCAGCTCACTTCAGTTGCTGCAAACTGAGTTCAAAGTGCAAAAGTACTGGTAGTTTGCATGCGATTGACTTAGCAGAGGTGAGAGGAAAGGTAGAAACCTGCCCTTCCCAGTAGACTCAGGCAAAAGCAGGCTGCTCCAGACTCTCCTAATATGTCTGTTCTTCCTCATTAAGAACTTTTGCCATCTTGACCACTGTCTGATGTTGTTTAGCCATATACGCCTCAGTTTTAATCAGTTAAATATTGGATCTTCCTACAATGTATTGTTGCAACTGATCTCTCCAACACCATTATGTGTACTTTGTTACACCCAAGAACAAATATCAGGTGCTGTAACCCAGGATTGATCTCTCAGTCACCCCTGTGTGACCCTTGATATCAAATTAATATCAATATCAAATTAATACTGATAACCCCAAGGGGCTCCCCAGCACAGGAGGACAACCATACCATATTGAGACATCCAGATGGCTCGGCATGGGAGAAGCCAGAAACACTTAGCCAAGATTGCTTAAGATCAGAATCAGCCTAGTCCCTTCACTGAGGAGTGTAATGGCGGACAGCTGGACTTTGAAATTACATGCAGAAAACAAAGGGTGTTTCTTTCTAGGAATGAAACACTTTTTGACTGAGGACATTCATGCTGATTGTCTGGACATTCCTGCATATCACACCCCATTCTTCTTCCCTGGGAAAGACATTTCACACTTGGAAAAGCCATTGCATTCCTGAAACACTGCCCTCAGCACCCATTTCTTGCTATAAATACATGTGCCCAGACAATAGCAAATTGATCTAGTTTGAAGCTGGACAGCACCTCTGTTCAATTTCAACTGGACACCTCAGTAGCTGGCCACCCATGTGTCGCAGGCGGCTACTGAGCCATCCTTGTTCTGGTAACCCTGTAATTGGAGCTATGCTTCAGAATTAGTACAGTATTACCTTTTAGTCACCCTGCAACTCACTATTACCACTGCATCTTTAGTTCTTGTGTGTGTGATTGAGAGAGTGTGCTTGTGAGTGTGGGTTCTCTTTTTATAAATAAACTAAATTTGGAACCTGCTTCTGGAGTTCTCTAGGTTTGGAACTGATATACACAGGTCTAGATCCCAGCTTTATGCTACCAAAGCCTTCTCGCTGCTTCCTATTGAGCTAAACTAATTACATCATTGAATTCAAACTGTGGGTGCTCTCTTGAGACCCCCTGCAATTTGGGTAACAGTGCTGTAGGCTATAGCCTATTTCAGAGGAAGGAATGCGGATAAAAAGACCTCTTGAGTATTCCTTGCCTAAGAAAACCCTACGAAATTCAACATACTTTGGCAGGCAGCTTCAAGTCACAAACACACACACACACAGGTATGCAAAGAGATCTTGTAGCACAACAAATTATTCTTGTTGCACTGTAAAAATAATGCAGTTTGACACCACTTGAAGTGCTGTAGCTACAGCCTATGGAATCCTGGGATCTGTAGTTTACAAGGACTTGAGCCTCCTCTGCCAAAGAGTGCTGGTGCCTCACCAGACTATAAATCCCAGCATCCTGTAGGATGGAGCCGTGTCAGTTAAAGTGGTGTCAAACTGCATTATTTTTTACAATGTAGATGCACCCTTGAAGGCACATACACACCCACAAGCATGGTTCAAAAAGCTAGGGCCTCCCTGTTTCCATATTGTGAAAAGCCATCTTCCTTGTTCCTTCCCTTAATTCTTTGGTAACACAGAGGAGAGAGGACCTGGCAAATGCATCTTTTCTTAGTTTGTCAGGCCATGCTTTCTTAGGACACCTGTCAGAGGCCAAAGAGAATCCAGCTCACTTCCCCATCTGCTTATCTCATCTGTTCCCTCCTTGCTCCATTTCCTTCTGCTTCACTTTTATCTCCCAGTAGGAAAGGACAAATCCAGGCCTTTTGCACCAATGGCTGGGCTGACCCAGCTCACACACCCCACCGAGGCTGGGTTTCTTGGCAGGGTGAGATGTCTGGCACTCAGATTTCATGAATTCCCAGCAGAGAGGGGAAGGGGGGCAGCTTAGACAGGTGAACCAACCGGGAACACAGCTGCTGCTGTTTCTGCAAAGGAGGTCAAGCTAGTAAATAAACCCCTGGGGAGTCTGTCCCCACTCCCCATCCCTCTATGATCCTAGCTGCTTGTCATCTAGAAGGAAAGAAAAGCCAGCCAAAAGCTCACCCACTCTTTCAGCAGCTGTGGCTTCCTCATGTACAGCTTGCCAATTCCAGATCTCAGTTTCACTGCGAGTGGATGGAAAGTTCAGCAAGTCATTACCACAGTCTCAAGCAAGGATGGGCAAAAGGTCAGCCTGGGGATGCATGTGATTCCTAAGGCTTTTTATTCTGGCTCCTAAGCCCTCCTAATTCCCCAAAGCAGCCTTTTTATTTCTGTCCAAATCACCTCTTCCAAAAACTCCCAGGAGTGCTTTTCACTTTTTAAACAGATGCGCAGGGTCCCTTATACTGTTTAATTTTTTTAAAAAAGAAATAAAAACAAAAACCTCATTTTTTTTCAACACCAGAAGTAATTTTCGGGCCATTTCTGGGTTGGTTTTGATGCCATTTTCAGCAGTCTATACAGACTCCCAGAAAGTCCCAAGGTTGCCACTGTCTGCCGTTGTTGTTGTTAACCCCCTTCGAGTCGATCCTGACTCATGGCGAGCCTCTGGATGAGACATCTCCAAGACTCCTTATCCTCTGTTGCTCTGCTCAGGTTCTGCAAATTCATGCCCGTAATAACCTCCTTAATAGAGTCCATCCATCTAGCATCATGCAGTCTTCCTCTCTTTCTACATCCAGCATTTTAAAGGGACATAAGTGACGGCTTGGCTCAGACTCAGAAGATGGCAGTGGCAAAACCCCTGCAAAGAAACCTGGCCAAGAAAACTCCATGATAGGGTCTACCCCAAGTTCTTATTGCTTTTGCAATCTTGTTTTGGCAGTGTTTGGGAGGCCATAAGTCGGATGCTACTGGAAGGCACACTACAACAACAAAGGCAAATGCCACAGCCCATTCCTGCCCAAAGGCAGATATTTGGGGAGCAATGGTGTCACCCCACTCTTAGGGCATCATCTGGTGTGGTCCACACTCCCAACACCCTCCTAGTGACACCTCTGGCCTCTCTAGGTTGCTCTTTTCCCAGTTTTTGTAAAAGCTTCTGAATCCCCTTTTCTGGAAGCCCCCAGGTGAAGTAATTGACCTTTCAAATAATAGCAGTTTCCCTGTACTGTTAACACTTAGGACCTTATCACACGGGGCCAAAAGCAGCAAGAATCCACTAAGAATCAGGCGCTATAGCGCTATATTTTCCCGCGTGATCACACGACGTCGCTCAGAATCCACTAAGAATCAGGCGCTATAGCGCTATATTTTCCCGCGTGATCACACGACGTCGCTCGGAATCCAGCGAGAAACCGCTCGGAATGTAGCATCATTCGCATTCTTTTGAATGTTGGTTTCAGTGGGCATTGCAATAGCGCGAGCTGATCCATAGCGCTATTATAGCGCTAGCGCCATATTTATACTAGCGCTATAGTACTGGAATGATGCTCATATCGCTTTCTTGCCACTTTTGAGAGCAGCGTGTGATAAGGTCCTTAGAAAACAAACTACATCCATTTTCCCCCCAAAACAACAACAACAACAACAACTGGATATGGATCTCAGGACATTTTGTGGGGGGATTAGAGGAGTATATTTGCTTATATATTTCTGAGTAGTCAATTCATTTCCTGGAAAGGCTTGAGCATAGAAAATGGGCTCCTGGAAAAACTCTACTGTTGCCCAACCTTGCCTTCTGTGATGCTTTGTTTCTGCTTTTCCTGCAATGCCAGCCTGACCAGGCGCAGTGAGGTAATGGATTGCTCTGAAGAAATCTTCTTCTTCTTCTAGCTGCACCGTCATGATGACTGTGTTAAAATGTTAGGCTGAAGTTGGCAGCTATCAGGTTGCAAAATAGTTACCGAAACAGGTGAGACACTTTGCTTAACAAGAGGAAATGCATCAACGACAAAGCTGTAAATCCTTGACTGTTTTCCCCAAGCATATGGGATGAATAACTATTATTGTAGTTTTTCCACTGCTATGGGAGAAAATAAACATTCCTATGCAGTATTTTCTCCCCACGTCCAAACGTTCCAAAGTGTTGTAAATGAATTATTCTCCATGGAAAACAGAGTGTTTTTGCACAGAAATCCTGTTTTCTGCCCAGAAACCCTGAGACACCTCTTTTCAGGATGAAGAGAAGCCATTGGTAATTATTCTTTGATTCTGGCTTCATCTGCACTGCCAAAATAATCCAATTTTGACAGCATTTTAACTGCCATGGCTCCATGCTATGGAATTCTGGGATTTGCAGTTTTGTAAGATATTTAGCCTTCTCTGTTAGTGAGCTTTGATGCCACAACAAAGTACAAATTCCAGGATTCCATTGCATTGAGCCATGGCAGTTAAAGCACTGTCAAACTGGATTATTTCTGCAGTGCAGATGCAGCCGCTGTCTTCCAACCAATTACAGATCTACCTCACTGTAATATGGTCTAGCCCACTGTTCACCAGCTTGCCTATAAGAATATCACAGGGGACCCTGCCAAATTTTGGACAACTTGATTTTTTAAAAGTCATCAGTTTGAAACCACACGTGGTAGTGACTGCTTGCTTTGGAAAACCGCGCCAGCTATGATGCCATGGATTTAAATATGCTCACTTGTTCAAAGCATCCTGTACATTACCTTACACTGACTGTTGGCCTTAAATGACCGGGCCAGTATGTGCGTGTGTGTGTGTTAGCATTCTGCAACTGTAGGGATTTTCCTTTCAAAATTTTGCAACACTTTTTCTGAATATTGCAATGGCAAGATTGCAAAACCAACAAGTCCTTGATGTAGTGGTCTCTGTTGCAATTCAGAATCAAGGCTGTGTTACATTGCCACTTCTTTAAAAGTGACCTTGGAAATGTTGCTACAGGGTAGTGGAGGATAAGGTCATTGCTACCTCCCCAAATAAGAATTCACTCCCGTGAATTTTTTGTTCAGTCCCACAATGAGATACTGAAAATTGTTCACTTTTCTGTTTTCTGTTTTGGCATTCCCTTGGCCACCCCGTCTGTCTTTTTTCTTTGGTTCACAGAATCATAGAATCATAGAGTTGGAAGAGGCCCCAAGGGCCATCCGGTCCAGCCCCTTTCTGCCATGCAGGAACTCTCAATCAAAACATATCTGACAGATGGCCATCCAGCCTCTTTTTAAAAACCTCCAAAGAAGGATGTTTGAACTCTGTTTGCAAATGCTCAACAGAAATGCAATGCTAAAAACTTAGGGACTGAAAGAAATTGGTGAGACAGAATTCAGAGGGCAGTGAGCTAATTTTGTTCTTCTCCTGTGGCTACAACCCAACATGAAAACAATATTCAATCTCTCTCTCTCTTTTTTGTAAATGGCACTATTTTCAGGCAGTTTTGATCCCAAACTATGAATAACCTTCTCACACCCACAAATACCCTAAAACCTTGTATTACCTCACCAATACCTTCATTGTTCTGTGCAGTACCTCTCAAAATGGTGAAAGGAAGAGATGTGACTGTTGCCATTTTAAGAGGCACTGCAGAGGAAAATGGAAGTATTTGGGCTTCGAGGGGGCAAAATTGGCTCCTGAAACACACACACACACACCATGTTGTTGGCCATCCCTGACAGTCATGTAGAACACTGCATGGTTAATTCCAACTGTTGCAGAGTCAGGGAAATTCTTTGTGAGAGTAATTATGATGCTAGTAGTTGTTCTTATGAGGAACGCTCCATAAACAACAGCTGATCCGAATTCTTTTCTTGCTCATAAAACAGCATTTTCTGCATAGACTCATAGGATAATAGAATCATAGAGTTGGAAGAGACCACAAGGGCCATCCAGTCCAATCAGTGTGTGACGCTAAAGACAGTTTGTACGTGCTCAGAGAACCATTCTCATGCAAGGCTGTATTCTGTCACCCTATCTTTTAAACATATATGCCGAAAATATCATATGTAAAGCAGGATTAAATTAGGAGGCGTGAAAATTATAGGGAAAAGTATCAACAGTCTAAAATATGCATATGACACTATACTACTAGTAGAAAATATCAAAGATTTGGAAAGACTATTCAAGAAAGTCAAGGAGGAAAGTGCAAAGGTTGGTTTATATCTGAACATTAAGAAAAATACTAATACTAATACTAATAACCACAGACAATCTACATAATTTTAAAGTAGATGAAGAGATTGAACTAGTTCAAGATTTTTCACACTTGGGGTCAATAATCAATCAGAATGGAGATTGCATTGAAGAAGTCAGAAGAAGACTTGGAAGTGCAGCTATGAAGGGATTAGACAAGATCCTGAAGTGTAAAAATATATCACTGAATGCTAAAGTTAGGGTGGTCCATGCCATAGTATTC
>CM034701.1:390373698-390384314 GCA_020142125.1 Phrynosoma platyrhinos
TTTTTTTTGCCTTGGACAGGAAAATGCTTTGGGCTGGCCCAGGGGAGTAGCCATGGCATGGAGGGGAATGCCATGTTTCTTATTAGAGAAACATATGGGCATTGTTTCTCTAATAAGAATTTTGTGTCACCAAATGAAATGAACATGAAAGTTCAGAAACTTATTTTGGAACCTGAGAACATATGATTACAACTAGAAGAGAAGGTTAAGAGGTGATATGATAGCGCTGTTTAAATATTTGAGGGGATGTCATACTGAAGATGGAGCAAATTTGTTTTCTGTGGCTGGGATCTGGAGCAATGGATTCAAACTACAGAAGAGATTCCACCTCAGCATTAGGAATAACTTTGTAGCAGTAAGAGCTGTTCAGCAGTGGAAGATGTTGCTCGAGAGTGTTTTAAGCAAAGGCTAGACGGCCATCTGTTGAGAGTGCTTTGATTGTGTCTTCCTGCATGACAGATTGGAGTTGGACTGGACAGCCCTGGAGGTCTCTTCCAACTCTATGATTCTATTCATTCCATGGCTAGTTCAGAGACAAGTGGTTAGATGTGTGTAAAACAAGTCCCATGATGAAAGGTTGTAGGAACTGGGGGTGTTTAACCTGGAAAAGAAAAGATGGGGTGGGATGGGATGGGATGGGGAGAGACATGATGCCATGCCCAATACCCTCCTGGCCTGTTGCACATAAGACAGGAAAAATCCATTTATAGTTGACCTGTTGGGAAAAGAATTGTGTCTATGTCTCTCCCTTCAAGTTGCCTGTTGACCTATGGCAACCCCATGAATTAATGGCCTTGTATTATGGAGGATAGGTTTTGGATAAATATTGGAAAAAGCTTCTTATGAGAAGTTACATGAAAAAACTAGTTACCTAAGGAGTGGTGGGTACTTGAGGATGTTTCATTTTATCTTTTTTGATTGGTTTGTGTCCTGTCTTTTCAGTAAAGTCAGGGATTCCATGCCAGAAGAAAGATGGAAACAAATAAACATAGAGTCTTCCAACTCTATGATTCTATGATTCTATGAATATAATATAATATAATATAATATAAATATATAACTGCTCCAGGCACCCCAAATCAATACAAATGGTTAAAGTAGAAGAACACTACACATTAATACTAGCAGAAACCAACAAAGACCTGAAGAAGGTCAAACTAAGTGCCAAGATGGGCTTTCTGCTGAACGTTAAGGGAACAAAAATAACAACCACAGAAGATCTATGAGAATTCATCCTAGATAATGAGAAAATTGAAATAGTCATAGAGTTCCCATACTTTGGATCAAATATTGACAAGAACAGTGACAGCAGTCAAGAAATCAGAAGAAAACTGATATTGGGAATGGCAGCTATGAGAGACCTGAACAAGATCCTGAAGTGTAAAGATATAACTCTGAACACAAAAGTGAGGATTGTTCAAGCTATTGTATTCCCCATCACCATGTATGGATGTGAGAGTTGGACAGTGAAGAAAGCTGATCAAAGGAAAAACAACTTGTCTGAGATGTGTGCTGGAGAAAGTGCTGAGAATGTTGTGGATGGCCAAGAAGACACACAATTGGGTTCTAGAGTAGATCAAGCTAAACACTCCCTGGAAGGCAAGATGACTAAATTGAGGCTATTGTATTTTGACCACTTCTTGAAAGGCATGAATAATTGGAAAAGACAAGGATGCTAGGAAAGGGAGAGGCCTGTAGAAAGAGAGGAAGACCACATGCCAGATGGTTAGACTCAGTCTAAAGGCCTGAGCCTTCAGGACCTAAGCAGAGCAGTGGAAGATAAGGGAGTCTTGGGGATGTCTCATCTACAGGGTCACCATGAGTCGAGGTTGACTCAAGGGCAGTTAACAACAACACTAAAAACAGCAATTTTAATTAAAGTATTTAAAGATCAATTGAAAATCAATACAGTAAGACTTCAACCAAAACCTGATCTGGTGTATGAGCATTCTGTCCAGCCCTGAGTCTGGGTGGAATTGAACTAGTTGCCTTACAAGACCTCCCATCAGTCTAGAATTTTAAGGAGAAAATGAGACAGTATGAACCACCTAAGAATGATGGACCCTACTATCAAGACTAGGAAAAAGTACTTTTCAAACAACAGCTTTTGGAATCCCTAGGCAGCATGGCCAGTGGCTATGCTTGTTTAGGGATTCTGGAAGGTGTCTGGTGGTTCTTGTTGGGTGAAATGAACCCTGCAACTAGGTTTTGTTCTGAATGAATTATGTACTTCTCAAACCAGAACCAGGATCTGAAATCTAACCCAGCCCCCATGAAAAGTCTGCCTCTTACCAAACATGTTTTCACATATTGGACAGCAACTAGGAACAAAAGTCCTAACAGCAAAAACACCAACCAATCGCAGTTGCCTGAGATCACACTCAAGAGGTCCATCATGGCCTTGGGTGTGGGCAACTACACTGAAAGTGTCCTTCCAGGCTGTGATATTTAAGGACTCCTCCCCACCTCTTTGTGCTGAGGTCACACTTGCATCACAAATGTCTTTTGCAGCTTGACCAGAGCCCCTCTGTGACCACCACCATGACCAAGAGGGACAGACTAAATGCATCCATATCCCCACTTGGTCTAGATGAAGGACTCATTTAGGCTACCCCAAAGCCTTGGGATTGGACAGGAGTTGTATCTGAATTTACCATAATTAAAGACATAAGATCCATATGATGGACATCCTGTTTTGTCCTATTTCTTCTGAATTTACAGGGCTACTCAAGACTTTTTAAACCTAGGCATGTTATTTTTTCTGTCTTAGGTGTTTCTTAGGCAGGGGTCAATTCCCATGTCTGTATCCATTATCTCGGTGGTTCCATTGATGAGTTTGAATGGGGGCGTTGGTAGTGGTGGTCTGACCTTTGCTAGGAAGTTTCCCTCTATCTAACCTGTCTTTTTTCATTACATTTCTGCTTCCCAAATGTTTATTCTTTTGCTTCCTTTCTTCTATAGTTATAGTGCTAAAGTGGTATAATGCTATTTTTTAAATTAAATGTTTAAAAAGGGAATGTGTTGAATTCATGGAGGTGATATCAAGGTGAGAAGAAAAACCACATCATAAGCAGTTTTTTTTTTAAAAAAAGAGGGGACAGATCCCACTATATTTTGGCCATGCCTTGGAAGTGGGAATGGGAACATCCATTCCAGAATATAAAATCCAGTAACAGAATGGCCTGCATTGGTCCATTTAGAGGTGCCCTGAGAAGCAACTGCACATCTAAAGAAGGGCTTCTACTGTTCCCTAGCAGTAGCCTGGGCTTTAATTCTGATACAAGTGCATGGAGGAGTTCCTTTCTTGGACTATAAGATCCAGAATCCCCTTGCCATCATGGCTAGTGACTATGCTGGTTGAGGGAGTTAAAGTTCAAGCTGTGCCCTGATTCAGAAAACCTTTGTCCTATCCCAGTTTTTTCTCCTTGCCCAGCAGGGAAAAACACCCCAACGTTGCCCAAATGCACTCTTTTCTTTATTACATCACTTGTTTCCACCAACAGTCTCTGGTTGAGTTGTCTTATCACATTACAAAAGTAAACCAAGACAGAGCGATGGAGAAGCGACTTTCTTCTTACCTTTTCACTTGACGTTGTACCACTTCCATTCTCCTTACAGAGGGAGATGGTCATAAAATCATATCTTTTGTTGCACTGGGGAAATCAGTTTGGCAAAAGGCACACATTTACAATGAATTCTTCTGTGGTTTCCAATTAAAGAACAAAACAAAAACCTAAATCTAATCTAAGGCCCAAGTAGGGTAGACCCTTTGAAAATATTAAAGCAGTGCTTCACAGGCTATCTGATATGGGGGACTGGCAATTACTGTTTTCCAATTTGTCAGAACCAGCACTAAGTTTGTGCCCATTGAGAATAACTGCTTCTTCTTTTCCTGGAATCTTGCCAGGGTCTGGCAGCTAGCACCTCAGCAATCAACACCAGTCCAAGGACCACCACTTTGAGCTGTTGTTGTTGTTTACTTTCAAGTTGTTTCTGACTTATGGTGACCCTACGGCAAATCTATCATGGGGTTTTCTTGGCATGTTTCTTCAGAGGGGGTTTGCTATTGCCATCCTCTGAGACTGAGAGAGTAAGGCTTGCCCTAAGTCAACCAGTGAGTTTCCATGGCTGATTCAAGATTCGAACCCTCAAACCACACTGGCTCTCACCATTTTGAGTAGCATTGCATTAAAGAATCAGAGTCCAGTGGACTTTTCTGTTAGTATAGAAAATGGTGGCTTGGCTAATTCAAAAGGCTGAGATGATCCAGAAGGATTGAGATGGTAACTGTACTGGGGACTTGAATGGGTCCATTAACACATTCAACATGCACACTAAAATAAACAAAATGTGTCAAGAGCCATTCCATGAAGCACTTCTTGTCTGAAGCCATTCCCCAAACACTGTGGCTATTTTGTATTATTTATTTTGATGGCTTTAAACTATTTATGCTTTGCCTTTTTATTATACTGACATGTGAGGCAGTGAACAATGCAGAACTGGAATGAGATGAGCAGTTAAAACAGTGTCAATAATTAAATCAGACAGCAAATGATGGTGAAGTGAAACAAACACAGCAAAGAACAGCAGGAGCAGCATTAAGTTGCATTAAAGAAGAACAAAAACTCAGTCGCCAGTCTAGAGGAACCTGCTCTTTTTTGAACTAAATTCCAATTTATTGATGCTCATCCATACCATTACCAATTCCGGATACTTGTTTGAATGAAACGGTATCCAGGTTTCCAGCATTAGTTTTGGCAGAATGGGCCCTGTCAGGGGACTAGTTAATAGCCAGGCTTGCATTTGTAGTTGTGTGCTCCCAAGTCATTTCTGACTTTTGGTGATCCTAAGATGACCATATCATGGAGTTTTCTTAATAAGTTTCTTTGGAGGGAGGTTGCCATTGCCATCTTCTGAAGCTGGGAAAGTGTGACTCGTCCAAGATCACTCAGTGTCAAGAACTGCCACACTACCTTGTTCAGTCTCCCTGATTGCCTATCCATCTGGGGATGATGGGCCATATTCATGGATTGCTCTATCCCCAACAATTTCAAAAAGGCTTTCCAAAATTGAAAGGTAAACACAGTGCTTTAATCAAAAACTATTCTTGTTGGCATCCCATGTAACCTATAAATCTGGATTCTGACACCCAGTGGGCTTCCATGGCTGAGCAGGGATTTGAACCCTACTCTCCAGAGTCATAGTTTAATGCTCAAACCACTACACCATGCTGGCTCTCCATACATGATTATTCCATGCTCTTTTCAATGCAGTCTCTTTCAGCCATATTGAGTACCTGCAGGTGTCTGAAGGAAAAATGTGCTAACTGAGCAGTTGAACAAAACCTCCAGTTTCACAAGCTAGTAGCCATGACCATCTCGGTATTGGTTCTGAGGGGAACACACAGTGCTGGAGAATGGCTACCTTCATGGTGTTATTGTGAGCTTGTTAGAGTATCTGATGGGTTTACAGTTGGATGCTGGATGGGGATTTATCTGATGTGTGTGTGTTGGGGTTGCCAGGTGTCCCATATTGTAAGAGAAGTCTCTTATTTGAGTGCTAGAAAGCTTGTCCCTTACAGGACTGGCACTTGTCTGTTATAGTACTAGTATCTGTGTGTATATGCCTTCAAGTTGCCTGTTGACAACATCCATCAGCACCAAACCCAAGGTTTACCCCTCCCCTCCCCTTAGAACAAATGTTAACACCTCACATTTTGCTCTGGAGCCCTCCATTATGATGTGGGGTAGGTGTTTCCATTGTGTTCTGCTGTATTGCCTGCTGCCCCTGCAGAGATGGCAATGCATCACTCGCTCTGAAGTCAGAACAATGTGCCCAGCCATGTTATCAACACTAGGCACCTGCTCTCAGAGGGAGTGATGCACCATGGCATTGGCCTTGCCAGGTTGCATAGTAGGATTATGTGTGTGAACAGCCACAAGGGATCACTACAGGAATGTCATAGAAGGATGTTGGGGGAGCTCCGGGGCCAGAATACTCCAGGCTGCCCTGGAGTATTCTAGACCATGCAGATAGGACCGAAGACTATCACTTACCCACATCACCCAGTGGGTTTCTATGACTAAGCAAAGAACTGAGTTCAACATTGCAAATATATAGTTTGCACTCAATTAACTCAGCAAGGAGAGAGGACTAACTCATGTGATCTTCTTGATGAATAATCTCGGCCATTGTGACTACACTCTGATGTTGCTTGGCCATACGTGTTCCAGTTTTCATTTCTGAAATGTTGGAGGATATGTAAACCAGGACCTCAGAAAGGGATAATCAGTTTGTCCGCTCTCTGCATAACTGAGCAATAGGGCCAACTGCCCATGTTTGTTGCTAAGTCTTAATCCTTGGAATATACTGAAAATGTAAACATCTTTCTGAGACAATTAATCAACTAGCCCTACTCCTTGGTGGACAAAAGACCAATTGTGCACTAGTTCTCGACCTTTGGTCCATCAGATATTTTACTTCTTCCTTGCCACTGGGGCAACTGGGACCCCTTGGACATGAAGTCCAAAACATCTGGAGGACCAAATGTTGAGAACCATTGCATTACAGGACCTTGTTGGGATAATGGTTAATATTTATCTGTCCCTCTATTGTTGTTTATATCTCCAGGACCACTGGAGGGAGCACTTGGACTTATATCTATGCTCTTGTATGTGTATATGTGCCTTCAAGTCACTTGTCAACATGAATTTATGATGACGCCTTGAATTTCAGAAGATATTTTTCGGCAAGGAATACTCAGAAGTGGTATTTCTTCTTCAAATGAAGTTCCTTCCTCAAATATACCCCTCAGCACCTGGTATTTGTTTTGTTGTTCTTAATTGCCATCAGGTCATTTTCGACTTACAGCAACTCTATGAGTGAGAGACCTTCGAGTCATCTCATCATCAACAGCTCTGCTCAGGTCTTGCAGATTCAGGGCAGCCATGACTTGCTTGATTGAGTCTATCCATCTGGAATACAGTCTTCCTCTTCTCCTAGAAGCTTATCGCTTGGGGTTTTAAATCGAATCAAGCCTCCTGGGCTGCATCTGGGAGGTGAGGATTATCATATGCTAAATTGCTGGTGAATTGCTGGCCGCCATCAGCCTGGAGAAACCGGAGATTTCTAAAAAGCGCCAGCTGAGCCTGGCTGGGACCCGGGCTGATGGCGGCCAGTGATTCAGTGGCAATTTAGCATGCAATAATCCCCATCTCCATCCTGTCTCCCAGCTGCAGCCCAGAAAGCTTGATTCGATTTAAAAACTCAAACGATATGCTCCCTATTGTCTTCTATCTTACCAAGCAATATTGTCTTTTCTAGTGAGTTATGCCTTCTCTTGATATGTCCTAAGTACAATAGTCTCAACTTAGTTATCTTGGCTTCTAGGAAGAGCGCTGGCTTGGTTTGATGTGCACATGTGTGTATGTGCTTTCAACTTGCCTGCCTCCATATGGTGACTCCACGAATTTCATAGTTTTCTTAAGCAAAGAATACTCAGAGGTGGTTTTGCCAGTTTCTTCCTCTGAAATAGAGCCCACGTCATCTGGTATTCATTGGTAGTTTCCCATGCAAGTACTAACCAGGGCTGATCTTGCTTAGCTTAGAAGATCAGATGGGGTCTGGTGCCTTTAGGGTATTTAGCCTGTCACTATCCTTCCATAGGCAGATGCAAATGACTTTTGCAATTTGAACTCAGTTTGCACCAATAAAAGTAAGCTGAGGAGGATAAAGGGGGAAAATGGGAGGAGGAGAGGGAAACTGGGCATTTTAAAAGCAACTGGGGAAAATGGGACGACAAAGGAATAATTGGGACAGTTTTTGCCAAACTGAAACAGGTGGAGTGTATGGGGTCTAAATAAAATATAATACATAACAATAATACTTGATGCCAGTAGAAATGATTGCTTTTAAACATTTTTTTAGGGCTTCCCAGAAATCCCTGACTCATCACTGTTGGAAGGAGGATGCTGGATTAGATGAAGGGCTGCTACCACACTGAAGAAATAAAGCAGTTTGATACTATTATAACTGCCATCATTGAGTGCTTTGGGATTCTTTGATTTGTAGTTTTGTGAAATAGTTAGCCTTTCCTGTCAGAGCACTCTGGTGCCCTACCAAACTATAAATCCCAAAATTCCATCACATTGAGCCATGAAAGTTAAAGTGGTGTGAAACTGCTTTATTTCTGCCATCTCTGAAGCTTATTGCATTCTTAAATAATATAACTTACCTGATCTGGTTTAAAATTTAAAGCTGGCAGCATCCTGATATTATCAGAAGGATTAAGCTGCCGAAATCACCGCCCAGGTCCATCCCTTGTACATCCCCGCTCCCAGGGATGCTTAGTGCGCCTCTTTTCGAAGCCAGGAGTTTTCCAACATAAGAAAATGGCTGCCGGAGCGGCCCTGGGAGCGGGGAGGGACCCAGGATGGACCCGGGCGGCAATTTTGGTGGCTAAATCCTTCTCATAATATCAGGATGCCACCCAATTTCAATTTTAAATTGGATCAGGTAAGTTGTACTACTTAAGAATGCAATAAGCTTATCTGTCAGAGAGCTCTGGTGCCACAGCAAACTGTAATTCCCCAAATTCCATCGCATTGAGCCATGGAAGTTAAAGTGGTGTCAAACTGCTTTATTTCTGCAGTATGGCAGCACCTGAAGCCCTAGGTTTAACCTGTGGTCAGAAGGCCTTTTCTGCTTATGCCTGTATGAAGAATGCAATATCTCTTTTTAGTGGTCCTGCCTGCAAAAGTCTCCATTATTCTGTTCATAATATATCATGCTGCATTGGTTACTTGAGTCATTGGCCTAGTTCTTGCTGAAGCAGAAAACCCAAACCAGTTCAGCATGCAGGTGCTGGGATGCAGGCATGAGGGGATGCTCTCTTGCGGAAACATTTCCTGCACATAGAGATCACCACCATGCTAAGAGGAAAGCAGGGCTTGGTGGAATCTTTCACCCTGAAACCTATTTTTCTGCCTCCCAGGGCTTTTGGTATACAGGAGCTCACAACTTTGTGATTCTCCCCACACTAAGGGTAATGGGAAGTAAATCCAGGTGATATCCACAGAAAAAGGCAGAGTGGCATCTTGTTTAGGCCTCAGTCCTCTTGTTAGTCTTGACTAGAATACACCTTTTGAATCAATGGGATTTACCTATCACCATTCAATGATGGACACAGTAGGTCTCCTCGAGTTGGGACCAGGTGCATCACTAGGGTGATTTGGGGTGCAAGCCCCACCAGGTGTTAGGCACCCCCGGCATACCCTGTGCTGTATTTTGGGATCCTCATATTTTTGTATCTCATATCTGGAGACAGCATGTTTTTGGGAGATGGATGATCTTTCAGGTAGTCTAAGTCAGGTTCCCAGGAAAAAAGGAACATGTCCCCAAGGCATGTGGGCATCCAGGTAAACAAAAGCATCAAATCTAAAGTGTGCCTTCCTTCCCCCAAATAATCTGCATTTCCTATTGAAACGCGAGACAAAGGATCTCTTTGCACTCAAGGCAGTAAGCCAATCCCTCTGCCTATCCCCGGTTGTCTCCCTAGCCAAACTTCCCTGTCCATCCATCTCAGAGATATCCTGATCGGATCACTGTTTTTGTCATGCTAAAATTAAAGCCACCAACCAGTCCAGAATCTCACCATCGATTCCTTCATTTGTTTCCTATCATAGGCTTTTTGGGGGGCAAGATTTGTTAAGAATGCCTTTGCGGAGCGGCAAGCGATGAGGAGAGTATGGCCTATAATCCAGCTAGTCTACTCAATGGGAGAAATTTGGGGTTTTTATAAGGGAATCTCAACCTGGGGCAAGGTCCAGGTGTCCAATGACCAGTAGTCCGAATTGTATGAGGTAACCCTCAGAGGTAGGGACTTCGAAGGCGAGAATTGGAATGCAGCTGGGCAGATTCCTGCTTTAGATAGCCTGCAGGACCTGATAGACAAGAACATATATAACACTGGAATGGTGAATTGTTCCTTGATAGGCTTTTCCCATCTCCCTTGATAGGTGTGGGTGAGTCAAATCCCTCTGGCGACTCCTAAGCTAGTCGACGTGACCCTCATGCTTGAAGTTCATGGCATCCACAGGTTGGGTCATGGAGGAGTGAATCTAATTCTTGATATTAAACGGGAGACAGCCATATACTGTAACACCTTCTTTGAAGGTTTTTCAACAGAGGCTGGATGGCTATCGGTAAGGGGTACTTTGATACTATGTTCCTGCATGACAACGGTTAGACTGGATAGCCCTTGAGGTCTCTTCCAACTCTATGATTCCATAGTTCTGAACCCTGGTCTCTAAAGTTACAGTCCAACACTCAAATCACTGTGCCATGCTGGCTGTCCTATGTATCTATCTATCTAGTTGGGGATTTCATTTGTTCCAGAGCTTGGGGCTTTCATCAAGAAGTCCCTGTCTTGCATCCACATCGGTGGAATTGAGGCCTTCCACCTAACTGGTACAGGGATGTAAGATATGTAAGATATATACAGTGTGCCCTTGTTATCCACAGGGGATCAGTTCCGGACCCTCCTGTGGACAGCAAAAAATTCAGGACTTTAATGACGTTATCACACGTGGGCCAGAAAGCGATAATAAAGTGGAAAT
>CM034701.1:390412100-390422960 GCA_020142125.1 Phrynosoma platyrhinos
GATGGCCCTTGTGATCTCTTCTAACTCTATGATTCTATGATTCTAAGTAAGAGAACAATTAATATCTTCAATGTCCCCATAATTTCCCATGTCCTCCACCCACCCACCCATCCACCCACCCCTTCCCTTCTCTCCCCCAAGGAAGGACGCAGGAGATGACTGGTGAATTCACATGCATTTATTGAAGAGGAACGAACAAGATGACTTCTTGCCAGCTGGGCAGTGGTGGCAACTCCTCTTTGGCTCTTTTCAGATGGTGGGATGGCACCCTTCCTCTTCTTCAACCCTTCTTAGTCATGGTCAACATTATTATGTTGAAGCCTGTTCTGCAATACCTTATGTTGAAGCCTATAACTCAACTGCAACTGACTCCCCTTGCTGGAGTTGCTGGGTTTTTATGTTCTCTTCTGTATTTTGAATATATTTTGAATACAAGTGTGTGTGGTGGGAATGTTTCAGCAAGTGCTTATAATTAAAAAGGAGGATTTCAAGGATGTACAAGAGTCATGGAGAAGAATACCCTCAATGACAGCTCTGGGAATCCATGTAAAGAGGTGGGAAAATTATGAACTCAAAGTCTTGTGTTCACCATGAGATAGTGGCATGGACCATGCAAAGAAAGGAGGGAGGACAAAAGTTTGGATGGGTCGAAACAGGTCAAAGTTATGCCTTGGGGTTGGTACTTCCAGTCCCTAGGCCAACACAGTGGCAAAAAGGGGAGAATTCTCAGTGGGAGATACTGGACTCTTGGTGGACAGTTGTCAGAAGATGCTTCTCGGTCATGGGATTCTCTGTGGCTAATCTCACACTTAGAAACTTCTTCTCTATGGAAGTTAAGATGGTTCCTTCCTCGTTTTCCTTTCAGGAACAGATTAAAACCTTCCTTTTCCAGTGAGCTTTTGGAAACTGATTTTAAGCCCAAAAAAGGGAGGGGGGCTTTTATGATCTGTAAGCTAAGGGCCTAAATATTCTTAAGGAACCAGATTCTGTCTGATCTTGGAAGCTAAGCAGGGTAGCCCTGGTTAGTACTTGGATAAGAGACGGCCAATGAATACCAAGTGGTGTAGGTTATATTTCTGAAGAGGGAAGTGGCAAAACCACCTCTGAGAATTCTTTGCCTAAGAGAACTGTATGAAATGTATGGGTTCACCATAAGTTGATAGGTGACTTGAAGACACATACATAAAATGAATCTCATGGCCTGAATCCTACTAGTTGTCCCAACTAAAATAGACCTATAGAATCAATTGCTGAATGGGGATTCAGCGCTTATTTAAAATCCACTGATTCAATAATGGGAGTACCAATAGGATCCAGGCCCTTGTGTTGTCAATTTTCCTCTCGAAGGAGTTGTTCCAACAACTTTCCTGGCTCCTTCTGCACCTTCTCCATTCTTACAATGTCCTTTTGGGATGTGCTTGGCTAAGAGAACCCTATGAAATTCATCATCATAAGTCAACAGGAGACCTGAAGGCACATGCACACAAAGAATCCCATGGCCTGAATCCTAGTAGTTGTCCCAACTAAAGTAAACCCATTGAATCAATTGCTGAATGGCAATTCAACACTAATTTAAAATCCATTGATTCAAGGGGTTTCCTCTAGTTGGGAATACCAATAGGAGTCAAGCCCATTCCTTCTTGAAAGAGTTGATCCAAGAATCTGGTCACTTTCTGTATGGTGGTCTTGAGGTGTGCTTACCAGAACTCTAAACACAGTTTTAGCATGGTTACCTTTAAGATTTCTATCAAGGCATTTTGGTACTGGCAGCTTTACAAGTGATCAATTTCTTTGTCAAATCTAATACTGCCCATTCTTCCTACCCTGTAGAAGTTCAGTGCCTGCCTTCAACATTCATGGCAGTGGCAACCAACATTGTGACAACCATCACAAGATAAAGAGCCCGCATGATGGACTGATGGGTTGGATCTCCAAATCTCTGGGAAATAATGAAGCTCAATGGTGGTTATGGTTGGGTTCTTTTATAGGAAGCTCACCTAAGAAAATGTAATGTGGATGTTTGCAAAATCTGCATATAAATGTCATCATGAAGCTGATGATGTAAATGTTGTCCTTTTTGTAAATGCCTCTTTTCACCTGCTGTTGCCCAAAACAATGCATACCACTCGTATTTTCAGCTGCCATTGTTCATGGCCTTATTTCCTCTTCTTTTGTGCTAGCTCTGCTCAACTGATTCAGGCAAAAGAGATACATGTGACAAGTTTGCAAATTCATTGTCAAAGGATGCAAAATCCACTGAAAGCAGGCCACGTGATCCCATATGATCTGCCTTAAGTGGCCTCAAAGTGGCTTCTGGCCACTTCAGGGCCATGTGTCATCTTCATGCCATGACCTCCAAGTGGCTGGAAGCCACTTTTTTTGACCGTGTGTTTTGGGGCTTAGTTAGTCATACTGTACTGATTTTCCAGAATAACATGGCTATAGCCTTGGATTCTATGCTGGCTTTTCATATTCATACAGTTTGGGGTGTGTGTGTGTAAGTGCTCACAGATTGATTGTTCAATGATGATGTCTAGAATTTTTTTCCCCCTGATATGGTATTTACCTAAGTTCTCCCCTCGGCTTTTTTGAAAATGGGACCAACATTCATCTTTCTCCAGTTTGCTGGGGTCTCTCCTGTTCTCCAGGAGTTCTCAAAGTTTATTAACAGAGGCTCTGAGATTGCATCTGCAAGTTCCTTTGGTATCTTTAGGTGCAGTTCATCCAGCTGTGTAGATTTGAATACATTTAAAGTAGGTTTCAGTGTTCCTGTACTACCTCTTTACCAGTTCTAGGCTGCAGTCCCCCTCTTGCACCATTTGTTATGTTTTCTGCATTTTATTCAGAAGAGATGCCAAACTACACACTTCCTATTTTGGATGTGTGCAGTCCTTTCCAGAGCAACCTGCTTATCAGGTTCTCAGGTCAGAGGAATGGCTATTCAGGTTCTATCCTACCCAGATTCAGCTTTATCCTAATAGGCTGCCTTGAATCCCATCTTGGGACAATGATGGGGTATACATTCAATTAATAAATAAAATTATTTATCAGCCCCCATCTAGTCCATTGCAGTATCTAGACACTTGTCCAGCCTAAGCACAACCTTAACTGATGACAGAAATATAAATGGGTATTGTCAAAATATGAGTCAATGTGGTGTAGTGGTTTGAGCACCAGACTATGGTTCTGGAGATCAGGGTTCGATTCCCTGTTCAGCCATGGAAACCCACTGGGTGACATTGCATGAGTCAAACACTCTCAGCTCCAGAAAACCCCATGATAGGTTTGCCTTAGGGTCACCATAAGTTGTAATTGACTTGAAGGCACACAACAACAATTGCCAACATACTGATGACACCCAACTCTAAAACTGCTAACCACCTCACCCAGTGGCTTCATATACATCAGGGGTGGGCAAAGGGCAGCTCTGGAGCCACATATATCCCAACCTCCTGGGTGTTATTTGCACCTCTGACTCCATGGACCTCCCTCTCTTCTGCTTTATGCCATCAAGTTGGCTCTAATGTATGGCGGCCCCATGAATGAGAAACCTCCAAGAGCCCTGGTCATCAATGGTCCTGCCCAAGTTCTGCAAATGCATGGCAGCTGTGGCTCCTTTGACTGAGTCAGCTCAGCTGAAATGTGTTCTCCCTCTTTTCCTACTGCTTTCCACTTAATTGAACATTATTGTCTTGAAAACAAAAGGGTAAATTGCCAACTCCTGCTTCAAGTTGTAATTCTAAGAATTATGCCTTCCCCTCTTCCCCAAGTGAGTATTTTGCAGAGTTTGGAAAATTACTTTCTTTTAGACATGTTAGTGGCATGCACATGCTTAAGTTAACCCTATGCCTACATATCTTCTTCTTCTTCTTCTTCTTCTTCTTCTTCTTCTTCTTCTTCTTCTTCTTCTTCTTCTTCTTCTTCTTCTTCTTCTTCTTCTTCTTTTTGGTTGTTGTGGTGGTTGGTATACCCTTCCTCCCTTCACAGCGACTGAAGCCCTCCCCCTTAACCTACCATATTGCTGCTGAAGTCATTGGTTTAGCTATCACCAGATTCCTCCCTTTTGATTCAATTAACTTTCCATAAATACTCAAGCTTCAGACCAGATTTCCTTACCAAACTTTCTGGCTGAAGTCACTTTCATCAGATTGTCTGCCACCTTGACCGACTGTGAGCTCCAATCCAATCATTCACTATGAAGGCCTTCTTCCTTTCCGTTACTGCACTCTATGTACCCATAACCAGACATGAAATCATTACCTCAGCCATGGAGACTTCCAGAGGACTCCAGCAGATCTCATCTGATGATGTCACTGCTTTGCATCTCATTATGAGGACATAGCCAGACACTTCTGCTGAGCCATGCAGGAGTGCAGCATAAGCATCCTAGAATGCCCTCCCCTCAAAGGCAGCATGACCACCCCAAGCTTACTATAGAATTGCACTGGAGGACCTAGACATGCCAAGAGAAGAGTTCTCTCTAGACATGTTGAGGTCCTTCAGTGTGATTCTATGCTTGGGCTGGAAGATGTTCATCTTATTGAAAATAATAGGATTTCCTATTATCCATGGTTTCCAATATCCACAGGGCATCTTGGAATGCAACCCCTGTGGATACAGGGGTGGTGCTGTACTCTAGATACCTCCACAGATACTGCCATTAGGGTGTCATCAAGATTTGAATGAATATGAGATTCTTTCTCCTCAATTGGTCTAGTAAATTTATTACAGCAGGGTTCTGCTCCTGGTCTCTCTAAGGCTGATCTTAGCAAGCTGTTTACTATTTGCAACAGTTTTCTTACACACCAGGTTGAACATGCCCCCACCCCATATACCATGTGCACTGCTGCCTATTTCATTGCTATCATGACACCCTAATGTTGTCTCATGTGCACATTTTGTTCTGGAAATGTAATCTTCACTCAGGATCTCAGGATTTGTTCCTTCTCACAGTTCTCTTCTGTGATGTGCACGATGTTCTTCCTCTCATGGGCAGTTTGTCAACTTGATCTGTACTCTTGATCTGCTTGAACCCAAACAGACAGGACAAGGGGAAGTGATTCCATATTGGAGGGGGTGAGAGACTGGCAGTGAACCATTCTTAATGTATACTGATAACATACACAAGAATGAGGACATGTCTAGATGGGGACTGGGGTCAAGTCGACATGATATTACTGTTCTGGGACATTGGTCTAGGTATCACCAGACTCCTCCCTTTTGATTCAATTAGCCTTCCATAAATACTTAAGCTCCAGACCAGATTTCCTTATTAAACTTTCTGGCTGAAGTCACTTTCATCAGATTGTCTGCCACCTTGACCAACTGTGAGCTCCAATCCAATCATTCACTATGAAGGCCTTCTTCCTTGGCGTTACTGCACTCTTGCTTGTGTCCATTGCTTCTGCAGGTAATAGTGGGGGAATCCACCTGCATATGTGTTTTAAATGCTAAAATTTGTAATTGAAGGCCTTTAATCAATGGGGCTGGTGGTTCCTATGTGGGACAATGAATACAGATTTGGGGGTGAACTTCAAGGAGTTGCTGAGGTTCTGAACTCTGTCTTTCAAATATGTTCAGCACCTTGGCTAGCTAACTGAAACCTAAAATGGTCTCAAGACCCCCTTGACATGGGAGCCAGAAGCATCACTGCCTTTGTTGTCAGCCGTTGCTCTAATTGTGTGCAGCTGCTCACTTTCTGGTGAAACAGAAGCAACTTCCACCTCCACATCACCATAGCAGGATCTTCTGAATCCAGGTGCAGAGAAGTGGTTGCTATATGAATGGAATGAACTCGGGGTGGATGGGTAGGGAATAACTGCAGTAAGGGAACAGAATAATCCTGCATGACATGTTCTTCATGTCTATTGCTAAACATGGTAATTGTATAATTGTGGACAAAGAGAAAGAAAATGAAGTGGAAAGGATAAAGGTGTGGTTTTAGGAAGCTATAGAATCTCCTTCATCTTACTGCTGTTAAGCAACCATGGCCACGATACAGAGATATAGCTCTGTTTGATACCACTGCTTCTGCTAGAATTGGTGATCACTCCTCCCTCCTATGACACCCTCATGCACCCTAAAAATCTGCTCCAGGAAGGAAGATCTTTGGCATCATGGAGAGAAAGGAGAAGGTGTGTGTGTGTGTATGGGGGAATTCCAATTTTGCTGTTGTCTGATATTGTACGTCTGTCATTGGATCATGGCCTTAAGGTATCCACAGTCTGCCTTTCAAGATCATACCCTCTGAAAGGCAGGGTGAGACACTGACTGTTTATCACCACCACCACACAAATTAATGTTAAACTTGAATATTGATTGTCCTGACTAGAACAGTCCAATTGAATCACAGAATCATAGAGTGGTAAGGAGGCTCATGGGTCATTGAGTCCATTCCTCTGCTCAATGAAGGATCTCTAGGTAGAGCATCCCCAGCAGGGAGCTGTCCAGCCTTTGTCTGAAGATGGCCAAACAAGGAGACCCCACCACTTCTCCAGGTAATTGCTTCCATTGCCAAACTGCTTTCACTGTCAAGAAATTCCTTTTAATGTCCAGTTGAAATCTGTTCTCCTGTAATGCATCAAACCTGGTCCTAGATCCTACCCTCTGGGGCAGCAGAGAACTGGCCTGCTCCGTCCTCTCTGTGATTGCTCTTGAGGGATTTAAAGAGAGAGATCATGTCACATCTCAGTCTTCTCTTCACCAAGCCTCATGTGTAAGGGGTGGGTTATCTATGACACCAACAGGGTTCCAGCATTTGAATTTAGGCAGCCTAGATAGATGAGAATTTAGATTTGGTTTATTTTTGAAAAAATGTATCAACTTTCACAAGTGTCTTCCTATTTGGGATGGGATTCCAGTTGGGCCTAATCAATAGAATGTAGACCCTTTTTGAAGAAAGAGGCATCCATCATCATCACCACCATTGCTATCATTCACACCACCACTGCCACCATCACATACAGGCTAATTGTACCAGTTTGGCAAGGACAGTCCCTGTTCATCCTCTGTCATCCCACATTCTTAGCTGCTTTTAAAATGTCCCAGTTTCTCTCTCCTCCTTCCACTCTCCTCTTTCATTCTTGGCTTACTTCAATTGCTGCAGTCAGAATTCAAAGTGCAAAAGTAATTTGCTCCCAATTAACTCAGCAAGAGAAAAAGAAGGGACGAATGTTACCTTTTCAGTAGGTTCATTTATTTATTTATTTTCTTTTTTCACGCTTTCCTAATGTCAGTACATTTCAGGGGGTTTCTTGTACTTCAAATAGTAGTTTTGTGGGCTCTTTCTCCGGCATAACATGGGCACTCTTGTTGCCTGGCCAGGATGCACCCCTTTGGCCATAGTCTGATGTCGCTCAGCCACATTTGTGCTAGTTTTCATCTATGAAATGATGGAGGGTATGGCTGCATGCAACAGGCATTCTTTATCTTATGTGTGGGCAACCATAAAGAATTGTGAGGGTCCTTTTTTCTCAAAAATTAGTCATGCCAGACTAATCTTATCTCTCTTTTTTGGGATAGAGTTACAAGCTTGGTAGATGAAATCAATACTGTGGATGTACACGATCTTGGTTTCAGTAAGGCCTTTGACAAGGTGATGTTCTTGCAAAAAGCTAGCAAAATATGAGCTAGCCAGGGGTAGGCAACCTTTCCCCTTTAAGGGCCGAGGGACTTCAGCTCCCAGAATCCCAGGAGCTATTGGCCAAAATGGGACTATTGGCCAACATGGCTGAGGCTTCTGGGAGCTGAAGTCCCTCGGCCCTTAAAGGGGAAAGGTTGCCTACCCCTGAGCTAGACAATGTGACTCATAGAGAAGATGCTTATTTTCTGCTGCTCCAGAGACTAGGACATGGAGCAATGAATTCAAGCTACAGGAAAAGAGATTCCATCTAAACATTAGGAAGAACTTTCTGACAGCAAGTGCTGTTTGACAGTGGAACACACTGCCTTGGAGTGTGGTGGAATCTCCTTCTTTGGAGGTTTTTAAAATTTTATTTTTGTTCCCCAGAACCACTGGAGACTTAACAAACAACAAAAAAATCAAAACCAGAAGTGGCCAGAAATCCAAATTTTGAAAACAGTTTTTTAAAAAAGTTAAACAGTGTGGGGAAGGTTGGACCTGCAACCTTTTGAAAAGGTGAATTGCCAGTCCTGGAACTGATCATTCGTTTGGAGAGAGGGTAGGGTTGCCAGGTGAAATAAGAAGCAGGGTTCCTGTCCCCTTAGCGGTTGTGTAGAAGAAGGAATTTCAGCAGGTGTGGCTCATCGTGCAAGCAACCCCACTGAAATTCCATCTTATAACACATTCCCATCCTTTCTTTCACCTGGCAACTTTAGGAAGGAGCAGAAAAAGATCAATTTAAGTAGTTCAGAAGGAATGAGGACTGTGCTTTGATGTTGCCCAGCCAACACACGTTCCCATTTCTATCTGTGAAATGTTGACAGGTCTACCATCCGCATCCGCATTACTGCTACCATCACCTGACCCTGGACTTTGTGTCTTGCAGGCTATACGCAGAATTGCCGCTCTTACTGCTATGGACGCTGTGATTACCGGTGTTCCCCTGGGGAGTCTTCTGAGACCAACTGCTACTGCGCAGCCTATGGGGGCACTTGCTGCGTGGCACCTCATGTACGGCCGCATCCTCTCCCACGACCTCATCCACTTCCAGTGCCACATCCTTTACCTAGGCCACATCATATCCCACAGCCTGTGATATATCCAGCTCCAGCACCAGTACCGGCTCCTCCGGCCCCAGTCCGGGTCCCAGTCCCTGCCCCAGCTCCACTGCCTGCTCCCCGTCCTGCTCCAGCCCCTGCTCCAGCCCCTGCCCATGCTGTTCCAGCTGCTCCTGGTCCCTATCCCTACCCCTACCCCTACCCCCACCCATATCCACATCCCTATCCTAAATGGCCCCACTGGAGGCCATACCAACACTACAAAGGCTGAGCCCCTGGAGAACTGAAGAAGAAGAGAGTCGGCTGCAAGATGCATCTCTTTTGTGTTTTTGTACTTTTGGGTTTTATTTTTTAGGGAAAAAAGTCATTTGCTTCCTCTAGTCAAATAAAATAATAATAATGTTCAGACCTGGATGATTTCTCATTTCTTTGATTAAACTAAAACCTCAGGAAGAATATCTTTGGCAAAAGCAGGGTGAATCTGGTAAAGAGGACTTTAAACAAAATCTTTGAGAGGTCAGAGAAGATAGCTCAAACGTCACTCCAAAGGCAAGCTCTAAAGACAAGGATGTTAATTCTAGAGGAGAAGCTGAGGGAGAGAATGAGAGCCACAGAAAAACTAACAATAAATTTGTGTATGTGTATGTGTGTGTGTGTGTATGTGCACACCTTCAAGTACCTGTTGATTTATGGCAACCCCATGAATTTCATAGTTTTTTTTTTAAGGCAAGGAATATTCAGAGGTAGTTTCGCTAGTTCCTTCCTAAGAAATATAGCCCACAGCAACTGGGATTTTTTGGTAGCCAAGTGCTAACCAGAGCTGACCCTGCTTTGCTTCCAAGATCAGATGGAATCTGGTGCCTTTAAGGTGAACAAAGCTTCAAATGACTATACACCTACACATAAAGTTAGAGAAATAAACAAGATGAGCTTGACGTCCTAGTGCAGGAAGGTAAATATGACTTTATAGGCATAATGGAGACCTGGTGGGATGACTCTCATGACTGAATCATCACAATAGAAGGATATAACCTATTAAAAAAAGAATAGATGTGTCAGAAAAGTGGGGTAGCATTATATGTCAAAGACAAATGCACTTGTCCTCATGAGTCAGAGGAGAGAAACAGGTGGAAACGTAACCTTCCCAGGTGGCTTAAACCAAGGTAAGCTGGCGCAGCCCCTCTTAGCTTGAGTGTTCTTCCTCATTCCTAATTTTTGCCATTTTGACCACACTTTAATGCTTTTTGGTTGCCCATGTCCTGGTTTTCATCTATAAAATATTGGAGGGTATACAGGCTATATTTCAGAGGAAAGAATTGGCAGAACCACCACTGAGTGTTCCTTGCCTTAAAAATCCCTATGAAATTCATGGACTGCTGTAAGCTGACAGGCAATATGAAATGACACACACACACTGGTTTGCATCATTGACTGGGTTGGGTGATGGACTTTTGGGTGATTCCATTCAAATAGTTGGCTACCATAGCAGATGGGATGGGTGGGAAAAATAATGAATTGGCAGTTTAACTTGTATGCTGAAAACACCATATGAAAATCAGGATTAGGGCTCAGAAGAAGGAGGAATGAAAATGGGAGAAAGGAACATCCAACAATCTAAAATATGCAGATGACACCATACTATAGCAGAAAATATCAAAGCTTTGGAAAGATTATTAAAGAAAGTCAAGGCAAAAAGCACAAAGGAAAGTCTACAGCTGAACATTAAGAAAACAAAAATAATGACCATAGATGATCTACACAGTTTTACAGTAGACAATGAAGACATTGAAATTGTTCAAGATTCTCCATATTTGGGCTCAATTATCAATCAGAATGGAGACTGCAGCCAAAATATCAGAAGGAGGCTAGGACTTGAAAGGGCAGCTATGAAAGAACTAGACAAGGCCCTGAAATGTAAAGCTATATCATTGAATAGAAAAGTTAGTATTGTCCAAGCCATTGTATTTCCAATTTCTATGTATGATTGTAAAAGCTGGACAGTGAAGAAAGCTGATAGGAAGAAAATCAATTTATTTGAGATGTAATGCTGGAGAAGAGTCCTATGGATACTGTGGAATGCTAAAAAGACATATAAATGGGTCCTAGAACAGATCAGGCCTGAACTCTACCTAGAGCAGCGTTTCTCAAATAGTGGGGCGCGAGGCTCCATAAAGGGGGGCG
>CM034701.1:390480570-390494617 GCA_020142125.1 Phrynosoma platyrhinos
GGGGACTGAGGGAAGAGTTCATGGAGGGGCAAAATAAATTCTTATTTTGGAGGGTAATGACCTCAGATAAATATGAGGGTCAGGGGAGTGCTTATTATCAGCTTTGGCTGATACGCCAACTGCACCTCTTTCTAGAGCTGGAGGAGTAAAGATGGCACTACTCGCACTGGTAACATCAAGGCTGGACTTCTGCAGTGCACTTTATATTGGGCTATCTTTGCACCAAGTTCAGAAACACCAATTTGTTCAAAATATTTTAGCCAGATTTATCACAGGTACATCCAGCAATGAGCATATTACACCAATACTAACATCACTCAACTGGCTGCCAATCAGTTTTCATGCAAGTTACAAAGTGTTGCTTATTATTTTTAAATCCCTACATGGTTTGGGTCCAAGTTACCTATAGGATGGCCTCCTTCCATATAACCCACTCTGTACAACAGGTCCTCTGGGGGACATTTATTTCAACTAGCCAGGACTAGACTGGCAACCATCAGCCAGATGACTTCTTCTTCAGCCACCTCTAGACTATGGAATGACCTTTTTGTTGTTGTTGTTAACTGCTTTCATGTCGGTTTCAACCCATGGCAACCCTATGGATGAGACATCTCCAGCCCCACCCCACCCATCCTCCACTGCTCTGCCCAGCTCCTGCAAACTCTTGTTTGTGGTCTCTTTAATAAAGTCCATCCATCTAGCATGTGTCCTTCCTCTCTTTCTATTTCATTCCACCTTTCCTAACATTATTGTCTTTTCCAATGATTCATGCCTTCTCATGATGTAGGCAAAGTACAACAGCGTTTCTAAGGATATCTCTGGCTTGATTTGCTCTAGAACCCATTTGTTTGTCTTTTTGGCCATCCATGGGATCCTCAGCACTCTTCTCCAGCACCACATGCTCTCAAATGCACTGATTTTCCTCCTATCTTCTTTCTTGACTTCCAGTTCTCACACCCATACATGGTAAAAGAGAATACGATGGCTTGTATGACCTACCATGAGAGATTTGTCAGCTAACCATGCTGTTGGAATTTAAAACTGTATTAAAGACCTATCTTTTCTGGTAGACTTACCCAGTCAATATTAAACCATGATTTTTTAATTGGTATATTTTAAAATTTATGTCTGGAAGATTTTGATGTGCAGTGATTGTCTTAATCTCATGTTTATGTGTTTTCATCAATATGTTTAAATGGCTTTATGTGTTTGGTCGCATATTGTATTTTAATCTGTGTTGTACCTCACCTCAAGCCTTAGGGCAAGTGGGTAAGAAATTCATGTCACCGCTCCATTCTTTCCCCCTCAACAGCTACAACACTCATATGCACACAATAAACCAAGCAACATTTTCATATATAAATCCAATGCATCATAATCCCCACTACCTTCTCTCCCCACTAGTAGACAGCAATAGCAGTGTACACACACACACAGAACACCACAAACATACCCACCACTGGACAGCTGGACAGCATGGTCTGGATGGGAGCAAAGGGCTAGAGCAAGGGTTCCCACTAGGTCCTCCAGGTGTTTTGAACAAGCCCCAGCCAGCTTGGCCAACAGCCAGGAATTCTGGGACCCAAAGTCCAAAACATCTGGAGGACCAAAGTTTGAGAACCACTGGGCTAGAGGATAGCCATTTGCACCCTGTCCAAAATAAGACCGAAATAGAGGTGCATGGGTGGAGCATAACACTCCACCTGCTTGATGTAGAAACTCAGTCAAAATCTCCTACCAGATGCTCAAGATTCAGGAGGATAATAGCGCATCCTTTTTTCTGGCTGTAGAATTGCAGCTCAATGGTACCCAGGACTGTCCACTGACTGACCGCACAGATGCCTCTTGTATTGTCAGCTGATGTTTTATGGTGGGGGATTAGTGCACAGGGAGTACTGGATACCAACACCTCCTTCCACAACAGCCTTAAAGGTACATATTGGTATCTTATACATGCATATGCTCCTTTACAGTAACATTTTTTGTCTAATGCAGATCAGCTGTTTTAATTCATGATTGTGGAAACAGAGTTTCACACTGATGCATATTGTGTATGGATGTACATTTGCATTGCACAATTGCACATCATGCCTGAGAAATGTTCCAATGAGGAATGGTCACATTCAGTTCAAAGTTATGGAAGCAGAGTTGCTCATGTGGTGCCTTTGCACATGGATGTACATTGTGGAGTGATGTACCTTTGCATAGCACAGGTCTCTGCATCACACATGATGTGCATCATGCTTTGTGCATGCTGAGGTGCAGAGGCACTCAGCTATACATTCAACTGTGAAATGTTACAATTCATTAATGAGGCAGAGTTGTGCAACTGCCATGTAATGCTGAGAGTGTAAAAATTATACTCTCTCCTTGATGTGGGATCTTACTTGAGATTGTTGTTGTTGTGTCCCTTCAAATCATTTCCAAATTATGACAACCCTAAGGCAACTCTGTCATAACATTTTCACGAAAAGATTTGTTCAGAGGAGGTTTGCCATTGCCTTCCCCTCATGCTAAGAGCATTGCCTTACCCAAAGTCACCCAGTTGGTTTCATGGACAAGCAAGGAATCAAACTGGTCTTCAGAGTCATAGTCCAACACTCAACCTCTATGCCATGAGATTGCCTGAATGTATAATATCAAAAGGATTCTGGATGATCAGCCACATGTCCCCATTTTTGTATGACTACACAGCTTGGAATTCCTCCTCCCACAAATCAAGCAATTGATTGCATTTGCAGCTAAACCTTTTTCATTGAATTCTGTGGTTATGGGCATCTCTGGCCTTACCCCCTACAGTTAACTCACCAGAATCAGACAGCCCAGCCAATACAAAAATCCTTTGCTTTTGCATCAGTTACTCACCTTTAGGACTACAACTAGAGAGTGTTTCAGAAAGTAGAGTATTTCGAGAGCTTGTGCTGCTCTCTGTACTTCACAGGACTATTTCAACTCCCCGCAAACCATTTTATAAAGAAGCCAACTGCTCTTTTCAGTTCAGCAGCTCTCATTCCTGAACACCGTCCTGCGCTTTTGTATTTTTCCCTCACCAGCCTCGACTTTAATTTGTTCCCTCATCTGACTAGCCTTTAATCCATGCCTCCTTAACAGAGGGCTGAATCTGAACCAGGGCCAGAAGTGAGAGACTTGGAGGGACTTTGCTGGGAGACAAAAATTAGACCAGCAATATAAATGGGGGTTCCAAACAGTGGTCTTTCAGATGGGTTAACCATTTATTTGTCCATATAACCTTGGAGAAGGGTTGAAACAATATGGCAGTCATGGGGAAAATGCATCCCATCCACTTGGGGCCCCCACAGCTATTATGAGGTCCCCAGTTTCCCAGATCTGGGAGAGGGGAATGAATGAATTTTATTGTGGCCTCTAAAGCCCCCATGATTAATGGAGGGCATTCCCCCCCCCATGTTTTCAACTCCTACATTATTTTATGGACTCATAGAGTTGGAAGAAACCTTAAGGGCTATCCACTCCAATCCTATTCTGCCATGCAGAAAGGCACAATTCAAGCACTCCTGACTGATGGCCATCCAGCCTTTGTTTGAAAATCTCCAAAGAAGGAGATTCTACCATTCTCTGAGGCATCTTCTACTGGTGAACAGTTCTTACTATCTGAAATTTCTTCCTAATGTTTAGGTGGAATCTGTTGTCCTCTAGTTTGAATCTACTGCTTTTTGTTGTAGTCCTTGGAGCAGCAGAAAACAAGCTTGCTCCATCCTCAAGATGACATCTCTTCAAATATTTAAATATGGCTATCATATCACCTCTTAACCTTCACTTCTCCAGGCTAAACATATCCAGCTCCCTAAGCCACTCCTCATAAGGCATGGTTAAGCCCAGGAAAGTCTAAATCAGTCTGGGATGGGCCAAATAATGGTGAAATTATTCTTTCTATGACCCCTAGATGTTGGAGGACATTTAATTTAAAAAAAAAAAAATAAGGGTGCAGGATGCAACTGACAATTGACTACCCCCCCCCTTGGAAGAAAAATGGTGCTCTGTTGCACTTCAACAGTGGGTACTAATAGCTTGAAAATGCCTCCGCAACGGTTTTTGGGGACTGATGGCTACTAGCTACATTGCAGTTGCTTTGGACAGACTTTACCTGGAATACTGTGTCCATTTCTGGGAACCACAGTTCAAGAAGGACATTGACAAGCTGGAACATGCCCAGATGAGGATGACCAAGATGATCAAAGGTCTGGAAACCAAGCCCTATGAGGAATAGCTTAGGGAGTTGGGTATGTTTAGCTTGGAGAAGAGAAGATTGAGAGGTGACATGACATGAAGGGATGTCATGTAGAAGATGGAGCCAGCTTGTTTTCTGCTGTTCCAAGGACTACAACAAAAAGCAGTAAATTCAAACTACAGGACAACAGATTCCACCTAAACATAAGGAACAAGTTCTTTAGATGTAAGAGCAATTTGACTATAGAATAGATTGCCTTGAAGGGTAGCAGACTCTCCATCTTTGAAGGTCTTTAAACAAAGTTTAGATGGGCATTATTCAGGACTGCTGTAGTTATGTCTTCCTGCAAGGCAGAGGGTTGAACTAGATGGCCTTTGTGATTGTTTCCAACTCTGTGGTTATGTGACTGAGATCAACCTGTGCTGGATGAGAGGAAGACAGTGGGAATGCAGAGCTAAAATGGCAGCACATTTTGCCCTCTACCATTAAACTGGGGGGAGACACCAAGGCCATCTACACTGCAGAATTAATACACTTTGACAACACTATAACTGCCATGGTTCCTACCTATGGAATTCTGGGATTTGTGGTTGTATGGGATATAAAGTCTTCACTGTCAGAGAACTCTGGCACCGCAGGAAACTACACATCCCAGGATTCCATCGCATGGAGTCATGACAGTTAAAACAATGTCAATTTAATTGTGCAGTGTGGCAGCAGCCCAAGTCAACATTTGACCTGCTTAAAAAATATTTTTGTGCCCCCTGTCGCAGTCACTAAGGCTGTCACCATTCTTGCTGCCACCACAAAGCTATCCAAAACATAATTCTGCTTTATAGCAGATATGCCCACCTGGTATACCTTAGTTTCAAAGGAAATTGCAGTGTTGTTGTTGTTTTGGCCACTGCTGTCATAGCATCTGGATGAACCACTGATGTAGGCCTTCAACCCCTGGACAGTGCTGACCACTATTATACTTAACTTCCACCATGTCTACCATGGGGGTCCTCCTGCTACCTTCTGTCAATCACATATGTTCTGTCTTCTTTGTTGTTTGTTGTTGTTTTTGTTTTGTTGTGTGTCCCCAAGTAATTTCTGACTTATTGTGACCTTAAGGTGAGCCTATAACAGGCTTTTCTTGGCAAGATTCAGTTCAGTAGGGATTTGCAGCTGGATGAACCGCTGGTTCATCTGAGGCTGAGAATGACTTGCCCAAGGTCATGCAGTGGGTTTTCATGTCTGAGGGAGAATTCGAACCCTGATCTCCAGAGTCCTGCTCCAACACTTAAATCACTACACCACACTGACTCCCTCTGTCTTCTTTGTTGATCTTGCATGCCTTCACATCATTTCCAACTTGCAGTGATCCTAAACCAAATCTATCACAGAGTTTTGTTGGCAAGATCTATTCAGAAGGGATTTGCCTTTGACTTCCTCTGAAGCGGAGAAAATGTGACATGCCCAAGGTCACCTAGAGTTTCCATGGCTGAGCTAGGATTTGAACCCTGATCTCTAGAGTTGTGGTCCAGCACTCAAACCAATACACCATATTCCTTTCTTTCCTTCTGAAGAAGTCTACACTCTTTTTTATATGTTTCCAGGGATATGACTGACTATTTATTTTAATCATTTCTATCCTGACCTTTTCCCAATACTGGGATTCAAGACAGCTTAGAAAATATTAATACCCATACCAAGTGAAAACATACCAAAACATCATATACACATTTTTATACCAAAACATTGTTTGTGTGTGTATATGCCACTGCTGCAGTTTGGTATCATAGGAGATGTATAAAGCCCTAGTGGGTGCAAACATTATTTACATGTGTGCATGTGTTATTTTTTTTAATCTATAAAAATTAAAACAATTTAAAAGGCAATTAAAAGGCAGAATATAAGAACAACATAACAATACATTGTTAAAATCCCACTGCAATCAAATCCTAAAAGCCTCTTGTAATAAGAACATTTTGACCTCCTGGCAAAGGAAAGCAAAGAACCATGCTATCTTTCTAAGGAAGGAGTTCAAAAGCTTGGGAGCTGCCACTGAAAAGGCCCTCTCCAAATATTCATGGAAAAGCGGAGGGACTGAGTGAAATTCCTCTCTGAAAGATCTTAGAGAATGGGCAAGCTCATATAGGAAGATGTATGTGTGTGCATGTGTGTCTTCAAGTTGTTTCTGATTTATGGTGACCTAAGGCAAATCTATCAAGAAGTTTTCTGGGGCTGAGAGTATGTGATTTGTCCAAGGTCAGCCAGGGGGTTTCCACAACTATTCAGGGACCTGAACCTTGATACCCAATCATAGTTCAACACTCAAACTACTACACCATACTGGCTTTTATATAGGAAGATGTGTTTGTTGTTGTGTGCCTTCAAGTCATTTCTGACTTACAACAGTCCTAAAACTACCAGATCATGGGGTTTTCTTACCAAGTTTCTTCAGAGGGGGTTTGCTATTTTGACCTTCTGAGTGTGACTTGCCCAAGGGCACCCAGTGAGTTTACATGCTGAGCTGGGATTTGAAACCTGGTTTCCAGAGTCATAGTCCAATGCTCAAACCACTACACCACACTGGAAGATACAGTCCTTCAAATAGCCTGGACCCGAGCTATATGGAACAGAGAAGCAGTATTTAAAGCAGTTTTAAGGGTAAAACATGATGCAGCACATCCACAAGTGCACCTTCAGATTCAGGAATCAGCAATGAAGAGCAAAGGTTTTTATTTTGTGTGAGGGAAAATTTTTCCAAAAGCTTTTGGAGTAAAGGTGGGTAGTTGAACCATGCACTGCTCCAGATATTGCTGGATTGCATCAACCCTTGCCAGCATTTCCAAGTGATGGTGGATACTGGGAGTTTTAGTCCAACAACATCTGGAGGGACAAATCATTCCCACTATTGAATGGAAAGCGGATGCTCCTTTATGTGGGCTTTCCAAAGGTAGGAAAATGTATGAGCAAAATGATGACCAAAGAGGCCATTGATCCAACCCAACAGTATGATTTTATATTCTTAAGCATTAGTAGCCTATGATAACACACATGCATAACCCAAGAATGCCGAGAACTGCAGTTCAATAATGCCTTGAGGTACATCATTCCCACTTCTAAACAATGAGAGAAATGTGATGAAAAAATGGCTGAGATTCTTTTGATATTTTATGTGCATATTGATTCTGTTATGCTATAAAAAGGCTGTATCTTTTTGGCCATGGTGTCACATTTGCATTCAATTCACTATTGCATAAATAGAGCTTTGCAAATGTAACTGTTGCACACAGAATTGGACACTCTTGGATTGTGCATAACTCCTCAGCCATGCTTTCAGTGTACCACCTGAGCCACTGTGATTGTAGAAACAGCAAGCACATCCACAGATATATCAATTCTTGGTGCCACAGTTCAAGGAAGATGTTGCCAAGCTGGAACGTGTCCAGAGTAGGGCAACCAAAATGGTGGAAGGTCTGGAAACTGTGCCCTATGGGGAGCGACTTAGGGAGATGGGTATGTTTAGCTTGAGAAGAGAAGGTTAAAGGATGATATGATAGCCATGTTTAAATCTTTGAAGGGGTATCATATTGAGAATGGAACAAGCTTATTTTCTGCTGCTGCAGAGACTAAGGGCCTTTGTAGACTACTAGAAATAGTGCAAATTGAGTCCACTTTAACAGCCCTGGTTCAGTGCTAGGGAATTATGGGAATTGAATTTTTTCTGAGACATTGAGCCTTCTCTGTCAGAGAGCTCTGGTGCCACAATAAACAACAGTTCCTATGATTCCCTAGCACTGAGTCAGGGCAGTTAAAGTGGACTCAATTTGCACTATTTCTGGCAGTCTGCAAAGTCCCAAAGATGCGGAGCAATGGATTCAAACTATAGGAAAAGAGATTCCACCTAAACATTAGGAAGAACTTCCCGACAGTAAGATCTTTAGGATAGTGGAAGATGTTGCCCGAGAGTGTGGTGGGGTCTCCTTCTTTGGAGGTTTTTAAACAGGTTGGATGGCCATCTGTCAGAAGTGCTTTGTTGATGTCTTCCTGCATGGCAGGGGGTTGGAAGAGACCCTTGTGGCATCAGAGCTCTTGTGGTCTCTTCCAGATCTATTATTCTATGAGTCTATGGTTGCACAGTGTTTGTATTCAGCAGCAAGGTGGTGTAGCACATGTATCACTTACTACTCAAGTGTGAATTTACACCAAGTAAACATAGTGTAAGATCTCAGCTGCACTGTCTGCACATTGGTGGAAGAGGGGCAGCCACCTTAGTCTTTTGCAAAAAAGAAAGAAAAAAGCAACAAAAGGACTTACTGGTACTTTAAAACCTAGTCTTTTTTCTTTGGCATCAGCTTTCATGAACTGCATCTGACAAAGTGGGCTTTGAAGCCCTACATTATTGTGTCAAATATTTTGCCAAATAAAACTTGTTCTTCTTCAAGGTACCTGGAGATGGGTGTTCCTTTCACAGCCAAGATTCCTAGAAGAGTTGTTGTACAGTAATGAAATGTAGAGTTATAGAGTGTGCCAGAAGGAAGTGGATTCAGATTATGAGCAGGCCAGAAGAGGACGGATGCAGGCACAGGCTGGAATATCCGCCACAGATTTTTCTTCCCCTGACTCTGCCCTCATTGTTTTACCCTGCCCTGTCACTTCACTTTAGCAGCTGCAGAAGAGATATACAGACTTCACAGCTACTTGCCATCATGCCTCTTTCCCCAGCATGATCCAGTCAAATGTTGGGCCTTTTGCAACCTCAGTGTTACCTACTGCAGTTGAAAAGATGGACCTTAGGAATTAAAGGTGAGCCCAATTTAAAAAAAAATAATACCCCAAATGCCTCTTGGGTGAAATGACTCTCCTAGCTGAATCTACTGGGTTGGGGTGCATCTACAGTGTAGAAATAATGCAGTTTGACACCACTTTAAGCACTGTAGCTCCATCCTATGAAATCCTGAAAGTTCTACTTTTACAAAGACTTTAGCTTCCTCTGCCAAAAAGTGCTGGTGCCTCACAAGACTACAAATCCCAGGATTCTGTAGCATGGAGCCATGGCGGTTAAAGTGGTGTCGAACTACATTATTTCTACACTGTAGTGTAGATGAACTTTAGGTTGTCTTTGCAAGGGTTTAGCTTGCATATGAATGCCAGCCAGTGCTTGACCTCTCTCCATGGTGCTGAAGATTCATTTGCTGTCTAGCAGAGATCCTACACCATACTTGCGAAGTTTCAATCTGCACTCGTGTAGTTACACCAGGGCTGTGCTACACCACACTTCTTCTGAACACCAAGCCATGCAATGAACTGTGTATCTATCAGCATGCCAGTTTATTGTCCTCTTGTGCTACATGGAATGAACAGTGGCTGTTAGTGCAATCCTAGTTGATTAAGTAGTATGGGTGGCAAAGAGTTATTTACCAGCCAAGATAACTTACACATGGTGTTATGCCATGGGCATATTCAATTCATGGTTATGTCAGTAGAGTTCCACCAATGGAGCCATAACTTACACATGTGATTAAGTAATAAATGGGGGTGGAGGGGTACTTTTTGAAGTGACTAGTCTACTGGGTGCTATGCTAAATGGAGGTGAGAGAATTATTATAGCAGCAGTGGACAACTATGAAAGGCTAGAGCAGGGGTAGGCAATCTTTCCCCTTTAAGGGCCGAGGGACTTCAGCTCCAAGAAGCCTCAGCCATGTTGGCCAATAGTCCCATGTTGGCCAATAGCTCCTGGGATTCTGGGAGCTGAAGTCCCTCGACCCTTAAAGGGGAAAGGTTGCCTACCCCTGGGCTAGAGGATCACATTAACCCTCTGAAGATCTTAGAGAGCTGCACCTCCCACCAGATCCCACAAGACAATAAAAATCTCTCCCAAAATGCTACCAAATGCCTGATAGATGACATGGGGACATGTTTTTGTGTCTTCCTGGGCCCCTACAGGATATTTTAAGGGATTGTGGGGGGATTTGGGTGCTGGAGCCCATGAAAATAGTCTTGGGGGGGTTACATGAGGTCTGTGGGCCATAGTTTACCCACTCATGATCTAAGGTAAGAAACAATGCATCTTTAGCCAAAATCCAAAGTATACATTGCTCTGATACCTTTATTAGGCCAACCTAACAAGAGATTGGCTTAATAAAGGTATCACCACAATGTGTACTTTGGATGTGGGTTTATGATCAACATGGTCCTCTGCATACATCCTAAGGAGACAACTGGGCCTATTTATCTACTTTCAATGCCTCCAATTTGTCTCTCCATTCTCTCCTCTACTCATTTCCTCTTTCACTGGTGGTAAATAGCTCCTATGTCACTGCACAGTGAATCCAACCCAGGTTCTCTCAAAACCTCAAAGTTGATATGCAAAGTGCCGAACATAGTTTGGAGAAACCATTAAGTACAATACCATTCAGAAGAAAAATCCACCATCCTGTGAAGCTGCATTTTCCACCATTGGGCAGTCTTACCATCAGGAAGTTCTTCCTAAGGTTTAGGTGGAACTTCTTTTCCTGTAGCTTGAATTCATGGCTATGCTGTCCCTTCTTAATCTTCTCTTCCCCAGGCTAAACATATATAGCTCTTTAATCCAATCTTCATAGGACATGGTTTCCAGACCTTTCACCATTTTGATCACCCTTCTATGGACACCCTCCAGCTTGTCAATATCCCTTTTGAATCGTGGTGCCCAGAACTGGGCACAGTATTCCAGCCGAGGTCTGAACAAAATAAATAAAGTGGCACTATTACTTCCATTGATCTAGACACTATATTCCTATTGATGCAGCCAAGGATCATATTGGCTTGTTTAGCTGTTGCATGAGAATGTCAATTTGCATTTAGCTTGAGTCTGGCTCAAAAGTCAGAGCCCTTTCTCTTGCCCAATAATATTAGGAATTTAACTTTCCTGAAGAGGGTCTTAAGCTTGGGCCAGTGCATCCTAAGAGGTCTGTGTATATTGGGGTAGGTAGGTGGAGGAATACAGGAGACACATGAAAATAGAATAATTTTGAATGTCATTGGTGTGGTGGCCAGGCTGTTGGGTGAGAAATAGCCAGTGGCATCCAAGCCAGAATTTGAGAAAAGCTCCTTCTTTTGGACTACAACTCCAAAAGTTCTCCAGCCAGCTGGCTAGTGGATTTTGGCAGTCATTGGCTTTCATGTCAATGGGGAAGGGAATCTCCTTCCAGGTTTTGGATCGCTATCCAAGGTCCTAAATTTACTTTTAAATTTAGGGTAAATTCTTTGAGGTTTCACCTAAAACCTGGATCAAATTCACCACCTCATTGACATGGGGGCTACCAGACACCACTGGTAACCCCGAGAAAGAACCTTCTCCCCAACCCCACTCCACCCCACCACAAAAAACCCCACTGATTTAAGATGGCAGAAATACAATAAAGTGGGTATGTTGGGAACAGAGGAGGAAGCAGGGTGGGTTTTCACAACTTTGAGCTATCAAATATTTTGAGACGCTAGTGATGAAAAATGTTGGGTGTTGGATTTGGAAATCCCAAAACACGTACCTATAAAATAGGATAGGTCAGTGCTATTCTAAGTGATGGTCCCTGGATCAGAATCAGTCTTTGAGCCATGGGCTACCATTCCTTGGCAAGTTTCCAGGAAAAAAGAAACAATTGTAGTTGGTGGGCACACAAAAATAGTGCTGGCCCCTGTCACACTGGGGCAAAAATATAACTGCTGGCAGTTAAGACGGCCTGGAAATAGCCTGAAAAGCACAAGCGTGCCTTTAAAAGTGCTGTCCAAGGTGCTGAACCTACTTGGAGGTTAAGTTCAGATCTCTGGGAAAATTCTTTACTATTCAACCCCCCCCCCCCCCCCCCAAAAAAAACCTGAACTGTGTTCACCACTCCTTATGATGGGCTGTTTTAAAGGTGAGGTGTGTGTTTGTGTATGTGAGAGAGAGAGAGAAAGGGGGGGAGAGAGAGAAATATATTTTCTGTTGTGTGCCTTCAAGTAATTTCTGACATGGCAAATTCCTATGGCAAAACTATCATGGAATTTTCTTGACAAGATTTGCTCCAAGGAGATTTTGCCATTGCCTTCCCCTAAGGCTGAGATTATGTGAGTTGCCCAACGTCACCCAGTGGGTTTCATGGCTGAGCTGGGAATCAAACCCTGGTCTACAGAGTCGTAGGAAATATATAGGCATCCACTTTTGGGATTTTCTGCAGCTCCAGTTGCAAAGACACAATGGATTCCTCCCTGCTAATGCTGGCTTTCCACATGTACACATACTCTGTCCCACCTCCAAAACAGCCCAAAACACAACTAACTAGTCTGCCTAACTACCCTGAAGGCCTCAGATCTCATCTGATCTTGAAAGCCAAGGTCAAGCCTGGTCAGTACTCATCTGGGAGACGGCCAGGGAATACCCTCCCCAATATAAATAACCCTCCCCAGTTATCCTTACGTGGCCCCATCATTGATGGTAGGATATTCTGGCTGGGCACATACTCTGGGTTTGTATTGTATTTTAATGAGTTTTGTTATTATTTGTCATTTTAAAAATCATTGATTTAATACTGTTTTAAGGGGGGAGGGGATTTGTTGTATATATGTGTGTTTTATGGATATGTATATGTTTTTAAATTGTAAGCCGCCCAGATTGGTATTCCAGAGGGCGGGGTATAAATAAATTTTATTATTATTATTATTATTATTATTATTATTATTATTATTATTATTATTACCAGGCACTGTGCAAGGCCATGTGCTACTCAAAATGGTGGTTCCTGAGCTGCTGCCGGTCTTTGAACCAAGGGCCACAAGTCTTTGGACAGTTTCCAGGCAAGAAAGAAATACCTCTACCCTATGGGCACAAATATCGCACTGGTCCCTGGTGCATTGGTTAAAAAATAATAATTGCTGAGCCCACACATCAGAGATCCTGAGAAATACTGCCATGCCTTTCCCAATTTTTGGGCCTCCAGTTTTGGACTTCAGCTTCGAGAATTCCTGGCTCTTGGCCAAGCTGGCTTGGGCTTCTGGGAAATGAAGTCCAAAACAGCTGGAGGATCAAAGTTTGAGAACCACTAGGCTATCCTCTGAAGCAATGGCAAACCACCTTTGGTTATTCCCTGCCTAAGAAAACCCAGTGAAATTACCATAAGTCCACTTGCTTCTTGAAGGCACATACTTTACTTCTATCTATCTATTGAGAGCCAGTATAGTGTAGTGTTTAGCGTTGCACTAGGACTCTGGAGACTAGAGTCTGATTCCCAGCTCAGCCATGAACCCCACTGAGTGACCTTGGGCCAGTCACACTCTCTCAGCCTGGGGAAGGCAATGACAAACCTCCTCGGAGCAAATTTTGCCAAGAAAACTCCAGTCTTTGCAATTGCAGTTACAGAAAATCTCCAAGGTGGATGCTTATATCTGGGCCTATATATTTCCTGTGACTCTGGAGACCAGGGTTTGATAGGTTCACCTTAGGGTCCCCATAGGTTGGAAATGAAGACACACAACCACAGCAACTACCTACTTACTTACCTACCTATCTATGGTATCAACACACACACACACACACACTAATCTGCAGGTGAACCTGAGAGCTAGAGATCTAGCCCAGCTTCTCTTCATTTCTACTGAAGGGTGTCAGGCATTGCCAAAAGCCCTGGTTTGTGTGTTGTGTGTGTGTGAGAGAGAAAGAGGCACATTCCAGGCATCCAGCAACAACATTACCCCGTACATTTCATGCAAAAGGAGAAAAGGGGCTTGTGAGCCCTTGCAGCCCTTGCAAAGGGATGGTAGTGGAGATGGGTTACAGGCACCAAACCTTCATCTTTGAAGCAAATCTCCAAACTGCCAGGCCTAGGGAGTGAG
>CM034701.1:390525812-390543044 GCA_020142125.1 Phrynosoma platyrhinos
CAAAACCCACTTATTTATCACAAAGTGCCACATCCCTCTGGTTTTCTAGTAGCGAACTCTGTGCTGGGACGATGGCATGTGTGCCCACAGACAGGGCTCTGAGTGCCCCCTCTGGCACCCATGCCATAGGTTTGCCACCACTGTCCTAGTCTCTGTAGCAACAGAAAGCAAGCTTGTTCCATCCTAAATATGACATCCCTTCAAATATTTAAACATGGCTATCAGGTCATCCCTTAGCCTTCTCTTCTCCAGGCTAAACATACTCGAATCCCTAAGCTGCTTCTCATAGGGCTCAGTGGTTTCTGAGCTTTTCACCATTTTGGGCGCCCTCCTCTTGACATGCTTCATTAGGGTGCCCAGAACTGGACACAATATTCCAGGTGATGTCTGATCACAGCAGAATAGAGTGGCACTATTATTTCCCTTGATCCAGGCACTACATTCCTATTGATGCAGCCTTGGATCATATTGAGCCTGCGAGGCCTATTGGTTCGAGTGCTGGATTGCAATGCTGAAAACCAGGGTTTGATTCCCAACTTGACCACGAAACCCACTATGTGACCTTGGGCAAGTCACATGCTCTTAGCCTCAGGGGAAGGCAATGGCAAACCACATCTGAATAAATCTTGTCAAGAACCAGATGATAGGTTTGCCTTAGGGTTGGAAACTATTTGAAGCCACACAGCGGCAGCAACAACAAGGCCATATTGGCTTTTTTTTACTTCCTGAATCACAAGCAATGGAAACTGTGGATTCAAAATTAACAGTGGGATGTCTTTCTTTTTTTGCAAGGAGCACGAGGAAATGGAGTGCGAGGGAAACAGCATAGTACACAACCCACAACTTCAAAGAATTACTTTTTGGGGTCTCTACTCTCATGATGAGACCCCCATTCAGCACAAGCAGAGAGATACTAGTTAAAACAATCATGTTACTCTCTGCCATTCACACCTTTAGCAATTTGTGACTCTGATGGGCATTAAAGCCAGGCAACTATTGTAATGGAGTCACTTGCAAGTATCCATTATTAATGAGCTACATCATCTGTGATTCACAGCAGGATGGGGTTGGCTTACACTTTGGAGCCTAACAAACGATTACAGTCAAACAAGGGCATATCCTCCAATATTTCACAAATGAAAACCAGGACACAACTGGCAAAGCAACCTCAAAGTGCGGTCAAGACGGCAGAGGTTGCTGATAGTTGAAGTGTATTTATTAGGGATAATAGAGGAGGAAATTAATAGCAAAAATAGCAATTTTACATGATGGCAACAACCAGGATCATATATGCTCAAACTTGGAAGAACAATATAGTATCAACACTCCAGGATTTGATAATGAGATTAATAGACATGGCAGAAATGGATAAATTAACTTCTCTTCTGAAAGGAGACCTGGGAAGTTCTAAGTCAGAACTAGGAGCTCTAAATCTAAGGGCAATCAATGAGTCTTGTATGGTAAACCAAAACAAAGAACTTTATTGAAGTCACAAAGCCAGAAATTCACCAATTCAGTGTTTAAGCTGGAACTGCCCACTGTTGGACCAAACACCATATTAAACCCAAATCCATGACTCCACCCTCCACAAATTGGCAAGAACAATACATTCCCACTTATTTAAGTGATATCTAGGGTGAATTTGCAATAGTTGTTTTACAAACTAAAGATGTAAAGATGATTAGTTTATGTATTTTAGATATGTAAATGTTTTTAGAAAATTGATGATAGAATCAAACTTAAGTATATGACAAGGGACAGTACAATTGTTTAACTGAATCACCAAGATCTGTTGGGGTGGAAGTTAATGTTTGGAAAATAAATTTTAAAAATTAAGACGAGTGTATTTGATTGATGATTGACTTCAGTGTTATTTGATGTGTTTTCTTTTTTAATACATTTTTTTAAAGATGGCAGAAATTGCAGAGGAGGAAGAACACACAAGCTAGGAGAAGCTGCAGCAGGTTGCTTTTGCTTGGGGCTACTGAGAAGGGCAAAATTCCACCCCTTTTGTCCTTTCAAGCCATTTTAGTCAATGGAGTGCAAACTACCATACTTTTGCTCTTTGAACTCAATTTGCAGCAACTGAAGTAAGCTAAGGACGAAAGGGGAAAGTGGGAGAAAGAGGGAAGCTGGGATATTTTAAAAGCGGCTGAAAAAGTGAGATTACAGAGGATTAACTGGGACTGTCCCTGACAAATCAGCACAGTTGGAGGACATGCAATGGTAACTAAACTTGAACACTCTTTATATTTTGTCGATACAGAGTAGAATTCTCTTGATGATTGGTGGTTATGCTAGTGCAAGCACTGTTTGGGGCATTGCACAAGGCCATATGCAGCATCTCCTTGTACACTATTTTCCATCAGCAGTTCTTGCATTATCTTAAACAGCCAATGATTGGCTGCAGGGAATGGACGGGTTCAGGAAAGCTTCCGCCTCCAGAAGCAGCTGTGTCAGTGGGGTCACTTGGGGGATGAGGGGGGTGGGGACTGCACAGGATGACACCATTACACGGGCCAACATCAGGCAGCAGTGAAGTGCCCCAAGGCTCCTCTCCTGTTAAAAAAAGGGGGAGGGACTCTTCTTGGCATGCAGCTCCCCTTTGTGCAAGTGAGGACAGGAGTGAAGGCACCTTTCTCTTTGCTCCCCCCACCCAATAACCTCCCCCTTCTGACCTGTTTGGCTCCTTTCCACCATAGTCCTCTATGGCTGTTTGTTGCAATTTTCTCTTTTCATGAGGATAGAGATAAAATCATAGAATCATAAGAGTTGGAAAAGACCCCAAGTGTCATCCAGCCCAACCTCCTTCCAAGCAATCAAAGCACCCTGAGAGATGACCATCCAGCCTCTGTTTAAAGACCTCCAAAGAAGGAGACTCTACTACACTCTGAGGGAGTGTCTTCCACTGTCAAACAGCTCTTACTGTCAGGAAGTTCTTCCTGATGTTGAGGTGGAATCTCTTTTTCCTGTAGTTTGCATCTATTGCTTCATGTCCTGTTCTCTGGAGCAGCAGAAAACAAGCTTGCTCCATCTTCAGTATGACATCCCCTCAAATATCTTTTGTAATAAAAAAAAACCTGTTCTTGCTCAGGGGGCATCCCATCTTTGCTGTCTCAGTTGTGGGAGATGATGATGGCAGGATGCTAGGTTCCATGAAGTGAGATGCTCTTCCCCATCTGTACCCCCATACCAGGAGATCCATGGGAGTGAGACCATGAATTACCACACTGAGTACATCTACACTGTAGAAATAATGCAGTTTGATACCACATTAAGTGCTATAGCTCCATCCTATGGGATTTGTAGTTTTACAAAGTCTTTAGCCTTCTCTACCAAAGAGTGGCGGCACCTCACAAAAGTACAAATCCTAGGATGGAGCCATGGCACTTAAAGTGGTGTCAGACTGCATTATTACCACAGTGTAGACGCACCCCGCGTGACCCTAACCTTACTGATGCCACTGAGCAGCATCACTCTCCCTCAGGATAGAGCTGACCCTTTCCCCCACCACCTTTATTTTTGGACTTGGTGCTCCATTTGCCTCCAAACCCAACTGTGTTAGGATATGGCCTTCTGCTTGCTTTGCCCTTGACTGCCAATGGTGCAAGACCCAGCACTCTGGGGTGTATGGTGTTGTGGGAGAGCCCTCCAGCCTCCTGCTGCCGAGCATGTATGTGTATGAGTGCAAAAGCATAACGTGCAATTATGACAAAGCCATGGAGCTGGCAAAGAAGAGCTGGTTGAGATCCTTGTTTGAATGTAACTTGGCGAGGGAGATAATGATTACCTATCTTCCCTGAATTAAGGGTAGGGTGACAAGACAGTCCCTGACATTACTAATAGCTTCTGATTAAATACACACACACACACATATATGCTTGTTTTTGTTCGTGCTCATTGTTTTTAATCACTGTGATTAAAATGTTGAGCCACCATGGGAAGGAGGTACTCTGGATACATTAGGAGAGGAAGCAAAGCTGAACAGATGGAACAAGGAATGTGTAAGCATCTTAGCTGGGCTGGGGGATGGGGCTTTGGACACTCACGGAGGGGAGAGATGCTCTGGTTAACTGTTTGGCTGCCACGGCACTGATTTGAATTGATGAAGAGCTCTGCAGGATGTGGCCAGTAGTTTCTACACTTCCATTCTGGGTTTTAGTCCAAAATTTTAAGGAGCTATCTTGGGCATGTCTACATGGGCCATTTGCATCTCTTTCCCCCAAACACTCTCATCACCCTGTCCAGATGACACAGGGCCAAATTATCCTGTTTTGCTAACCAAACACCCAACTCAAAACCTCAGTGTCTTCAGCAGGGAGAGAGTTTGGCTCACCAGGGCGTCTGTAGCAAAAGAAGTGGTTGTTCAATTCAATCTAGGACCTTCACAAATCAGCAGTCAGTCCAGTATAGCAGTCCAAAGGTTAATCCAAAGAATAGTCAGAGCCCAGGCAGAGTTCTAGGCAACGGGCAGGCAATCAAGGAATGAGGCACCAGAATGGCTTTCTCCCAAGGAAGACGGATGGTTGTCAGCCATGCTGGGCTGAGGGAGGTTTTGGGGTATTTGTAGTTCATCCGGGTCTTGCAGGTGCTCCTTATTAGCAGCCTACTTCTTACTTAAATGCTAAGAATGCTCACATTTCTCCCTTTCCTGGTGTCTCTCTGCATAGGTAGGTGCTGATAAGTCTGCCTTTTCATCTGAGGGTTGTAATGAAATGTGCTCCTGTGGCTTCTGGGAACTTGACCCTTGTGCTGGCTGCAGGTTCACCTCTGGAGCTGCTAGTATTGGTGGAGCCTTGGCATGTCCCCTGGGATCTCAACCTCTCTATCAGAGCCTTCAGATTCAGAGGGCAAGTCCAGATCTTGGAAGAAGAGCATGACATAAAGGCCCGATTCAATTGCATACTGTCCACATGTGGAAAGGGCAGTCCCATAGTGAATGCGGTCACCCCTGCTGTAAAGCGGATGTGCTCCAGATCTTCCCAGAGCAACACTGGGTGGCTGTCTATATAGTGTCCTGTTGTGCTGCCTGTTGCTGCTGATGCAGGTTGCTTTTCTGAGGTTGCAACAAGGCATCCAGGCAGGTAATCAGGGCTGGACATATTGATTCTGGCTTCAGAGGGAGCAACACTCACCAGTGTAGACAGCTGTCCAGCATTGCTCCCAAATGAGCAAGTAATGGGGGGAGGTTGGGGCAGCTTTGGGGCCGGAATACTCTGGGGGGCAGCTCAGAGTATTCTGGCCAGTGTAGGCACACCCTAAAGCACCAAAACCTATCCTCCAAACAACATATTGGGCAGCTCTTCTAATATTTGGGCTACAGCCCAGAGTAGATTTGCTCCCTACTGGCATGAAGAACATCATCCACCGCTGGCTGAATGAGACCACAAGACTAGAATTCAGTTTGTACAGTGATGTTCCAAATGCTTTCAGAAAGCTCATAAGCAGGACAAAGAATCATAGAATCATACAGTTGGAAAGAACCAGATGGGTCACCTACTCTAACCACCTGCCATAAAACATCTGTTGAAGTACCTCCAAAGAAGAGTTTGCCATCCTCCAGAGCAGTCTATTCCACTGTTGAGCAGCACTTAGAGTAAATAAGTTCTTAAAGCTTAGTCAGAATCTTGTTACTTGTCATTTGAATCCATTGGTTCATGTTCTGGAGCAGCAGAAAACAAGCTTGCTTCAGTCTTCTCAGCTTCTCCAATCTTCTCTTCTCTAGACTAAATATACTCACCTCCCTGTCATTTCTCATAGGGAAACAATCTGGTCAGGTAATCCAAGCTCACCCATGTAAGGTAGTGGATATGGAGGGCTGATTGCACTGGGTAACCTTGGGCATGTCATACTCTCTCAGCATTAGAGGACGGTAATAGCAAACTCCTTTTGAAAAAACTTGCCAAGAAAGTCCCATGATAAGGTTGCCATAAGTCAGAAATGACTTGGACACACAACAGAAGCTTTGCATAAGTAAAGAAAAATCATTTTGAACCTTCCAGAGACCACTTTCAAGTTTCATCCAAAATTCCTCTAGGGATTGTTAGGTGGATTCGTAATTGGTGGACCAGCTGGACCCAAAGGAAGCTCAACAATAGCTCCTCTTCATTCTGGAGAGAAGTGATCAGTGGGGTGCCACAAGAAATGACTTGAATGAAAGAATAGAGGACATACTTATCAAATTTGCAGATGACACCAAATTAGGAGGAATAGCTAATACCCCAGAAGACAGGATGAAAATTCAAAATGACCTTAATAGATTAGAAAGCTGGGTCAAAGCTAATAAAATGAATTTCAACACAGAGAAATGTAAGGTACTGCACTTAGGGTGGAAAAATGAAATGCATAGATATAAGATGGGGGACACCTGGCTTAACTCAACTTCTACGTGTGAAAGGGATCTAGAAGTCCTAGTAGACCACAAGTTGAACATGAGTCAACAGTGTAATAGGGCAGCTAAAAAAGCCAATGTGACTTTAGGCTGCATCAATAGAAGCATAGTGTCTAGATCAAGTGCTACTCTATTCTGCTTTGGTCAGGCCTCACCTGGAATACTGTGTCCAGTTCTGGGCACCACAATTCAAAAAGGATGTTGACAAATTAGAGCATGTCCAGAGGAGGGCGGCCAAAATGGTGAAGGGTCTGGAGCCCATGCCTTATGAGGAAAGAATTAGGGAGCTGGATATGCTTATCCTGGAGAAGGGTCTAACCGACCCTTCAAAAACTTAAACAGGGGTGATATGATATCCCTGTTTAAGTTTTTGAAGAGGTGTCACATTGAGGATGGAACAAGCTACAGGAAAAGAGATTCCACTTCAACATAGGAGGAACTTCTTGACAGTGGAACACACTCCCTCGGATTGTGGTGGAGTCTCCTTTCTTGGAGGTCTTTCAACAGAAGCTGGATGGCCATCTGTTGGGTATTCTTTGAATGTGATTTCCTGCATGGCAGGGGTTTGGACTGGATGGCCCTTGGGGCATCTTCCAAATGATGCAGATTCTATAATTCTATTACAATTCCGCCACCACTACCAGACTCGACTTTTTATGATTTCCATTTTGCTGGCCAAATTTATATAGACCTGTGCTTCTTTAACATTCTAGAGGTAGCTACTTGTTTGATTGTCCCCTTTTCTATTTCTTTTCTTGTTAATACATGCTCAGCAGGGGACTCTACAGACAGCTGCTGTACCCCTAGCGTATTGTAGGAAAGCACACACACACAGCAACAGTAGGATTAGCTACTGTTAGCTACTACAAATCCTATTCTTTTCCAACTTAAGCTTTATTGCATGGTTTACCGCAAACAATGCATGCATCTACACTATAGAAATAATGCAGTTTGACCCCACTTTATCTGACATGGCTCCATCCTACAGGATTTGTAGTTTTGTGAGGCACTAGCATTCTTTGGCAGAGAAGACTAAAGACCTTGTAAAAGTACAAATCCTAGGATTCCATAGGGTGGAGCTACAACACTTAAATCAACACTGAATTACTTCGATGCACCCAAACTGTTGCAACCTATCACTGAAAGTCTATGTTTGTTCAGCCCTTCTTTACTATCTGCCTAATGCTGATGCTACTAATGAATTTGCAACTAGATAGAGGATAAGAAGGAAAAAAGGAGGTGGGTGGACATGAAAAAGGCTTTCTAAGAAAGGAGGGATCTTTGTCAGAGGGTTTAAATCAGCATTATGGATAGATCTAAATTCTAATCTCAGTTCATGCAATTGATAGATTTAGATCAGGATCCTTTAAACCTGGGGTCCACAAAACAGTGTCTGTGGGTACCAGACATGGATCTTCCTAAGCTCCCTATTCTTTCTGGATTGGGTGTGCGTTTATGTGAAGGTGTGTATGTTTCCCACCTTTGTCTTATTTACTTGCTCTGTAAATCAGTTCCCTTTGCAGTAGAGTGGTAGACATCGCAGGGGGAAGGGAAGAGGAGGAAGCCTTGGAAAGCGGAGGGTCTACAAGAAATCCGGCCAGCCAAGCAAGCAAGCCTTCCAACATATGTGAGGCTGGCAGGGATAACAAGCCTTGGCTGAGTGCCTTGGTTAAGGTCTTTCCCTAGAACTGTGTGTCGCCTTGGCTATCCTCTGCCTCTAAAAAGGCCATATGCTTCAGGCAGAAAGGGGTCAGTACACAGACACACATATGTGTAGTGGCAGCTGAAGGCCCTGACATTGGGATATCATAGGAGTGGCCAAAATGTGCCCCATGGGCCACCTGCCATATCCTTCAGGCATCCCATCTCCCCAAAAACGTTTCACCTTTTTTTTTTTCACATGCACAGCTCCCTTTCCACAAACTCGGAAGTAAATGCAGTGGATCCTTGATATCTGCCGGAGTTTGGTTCCAAGATCCCCCATAGATACCAAATCTGCGAATGCTCAAGTCCCGTTAAATATAACAGCATAGTAAAATGGCATCGCTTAGATAAAATAGCAAAATCAAAGTTTGTTTTTTGATATTTATATATTTTTAAAATATTTTTAAGCCAAGGATGATTGAATCCGTGGATAAGGACTCTGTGGATATGGAGGGCCAACTATACAAATCATAGAATCATAGAGTTGGGAGAGACCCCAAGGCATCTAGTCCAACCCCATTTTGCCATACAGGAAGACACAATCATTGTTCTTAATGGGACCAAAATGTCTGACTGTTTCCATGGGGGAACTTAACAAATGAGATTCTTCCCATTTCTTTATATGTGCATGCATTTATTCATACATTTGTTCACCTTACAACATTTGTGCTCTATATCATTACAGTCGGCCCTCTACATTTGTGGCTTTGACTTTTGCAGATTTGATTATTTACAGTTTTGGTTAAAATGTTCTCCCTAGGAATCTCTAAGTCCTCCAGCAGAACGTAGGCAAAAAGAATAGTGTTTTTGTTTTTTCCACATTCACAGGGGTCCTTTACCCCAAACCCCAGAAAGTGTGGAGGGACCACTGTACCACTACTATAACTGTTAATAGTGGCAGACAGAATTCTGTTGGGGCTTTGCATCTTCCTAAATGGACTTGTATCTGCAGGAATTAGAATTATGCAATTGTACAGTAAACATGCCAAATGGACGGCTGCTGTTATGTTGCATGAGTGTGTGTGTTGTGTGCCTTCAACTCATTTCCAACTTGTGACAACCCTAAGGCAAACCTATCCTGGGGTTTTCTTGTCAAGATTTGTTCAGAGGAGGTTTGCCATTGCCTTCCTGTGCAGCAGAGAGAGTGTGACATGTCCAAGGGCAGCTGTTATGTTACTACATAGCAAAGCTAGCAAAATACCTGGTGAAAATTGGTGTCTGATGCACAGTGGGACCAAAGCACAATGAGACCTACTCACAATGGTCCTGATGTGCATCACATCAGTCCCAATGAGCATCCAGCACCAGTTGGCGTTGAGCACTCTTGCCAGCATCCTTACACATTTTTGCAAATCAGTAGCCAGTTTTCTCAGTGCCTCTGCTACATAGTTAGGTATATGCAAAGATAAGTTATATAAAAGGTCATATAGGATTCCAGTGAATAACCACCACCACCACCACCACCACTACAAAGCAGTTCCTGCCATGCAGCTTATAAGAAAACATAGCACAAAGGGGATGGGAAGGGAGAAAGAAGATCTATTCAGGTGCATACTGTGAATGTTGCGTGTTTCCTCAACTTTGTAAAATGGCTGCTGAATGGCTCTTGGGGTGAAGCCCAATGGAATTGACTTCTCAGATGAGCTAATGGTAGCCCTGCTTGCCTTTTCTGAGCCTGGTTGAGAGGTTTCTGTGTGATGCAGAGATCAACCAGGTATGCCACTGGGACAGTGGCCAGAATCCAGTTGAAGTCTTACCTTATCAGATAAGTGTGATGGTTAAGAGTGCCTGTTAATCAGCTTTGGCTAGCCAATTCCTAGAATTGGAGGACTTTAAGATGTTAGTTCATGTGCTGGTAACGTCAAGGCTGGGCTCCTGCCATGCACTGTATATTGGGCTACCTTTGTAAGAAGTCTGGAAACTCCAACTGATTCAGAATATGGCAGCCAGACCGGTATGGGTACATCCAGGAGGGATCACATCACACCAAACTCCACTGGCTGCCAATGGGCAAAATACAAAGTGTTGGTTATTACCTTTAAAGCCCTACATTGTTTGGATCCAGGTTACCTACAGGATCGCTTTCTCCCATACAATCCATACCGTACACTCAGGTCTGTTGGGAAATCTTTGCTCCAACTAGCCAGGCCTAGACTGGCAATGGTTTCCTAGAGAACCTTTTCATCTGCTGCCCCCAGACTGTGGAATGACCTGCTAAAGGAGATACGATAGCTCAAAACACTAATAGCATTTAAAACAGCATTAAAGACATATCTCTTCTGGCAGGCCTATCCAGTCACTTTTAAATCATGACTTTGTAATCTGTATTTGAACTCTTATGAATATATTTTAATGATTTTGTAGTATTGTATTTTAACAGTGGGTTTATGTGTTTTTAATTGTGTTTTGTATTTTAACATGCTGTACTCCATTATGAGTCTCGAGAAGTGGGAAAGACTTAAAATTATTATTATTATTATTATTATTATTATTATTATTATTATTATTATTATTATTACTACCACTACTGACATTCTTCTACAGAAACATTTGGACAATTCTGCCTGAGGCCACATTCATTTCAAGGTTGCAGAGTTGCTTGGGAATGCAAATTGCACATGGATTCCCAGTCCACATCCATGCACAATGCTGTGTGTTGACTTGTACATTTCTCGTCGTTCTTCCATTGTGCAATGTTGCCATTCAATGCAAGGGTTGCATACCACAATCAAGGCATAACTCTCACATGCAGAGATTTACATGCACAAACCCAATGTTAAGATCTCAGCCTTTAACCAATATTCTTGGTCTGTGGTTATTTTTTTTATTTATTTATTGAAGGACAGGGGGAAGCTGGGACTACCTCATACAACTAAGCCACACTAACAACAACAACAAAAAGGAGAGGGGAGAAGGGCACGTAAGGCTATTTTTAAAATCAGCCTCGGCTGGTGTTCCGAGCGATCATGTCAATTATATCAGAAGTCTGGCAGTAGTGAGGTAATGAAAAGGAGATTTGATTGCTGAGGCAAATGTAATTTACACAGCATTAAAATCAAGGATAAGCGGCTCTCCAAAGCAGCAGAATTCATTCTTCTGAGATGATTGTGGCTTTCCGCCTTCTCCTCCCCAACTCTGCCCCACATTTGCTGAGAAATGGATATTTGCTTTTTCTGGTCATCTCATCCAAGCAGGTTCTAGACAGGTGTTAACTTCTGCCTGGCCTCCAAATGCTTCTTTTGGAAGAGAACTGGTGTCCTTCCCCTTTTAGCTGTATTAAAGGGAGAGAAGGATACCATGCTGAGATTGCCAGTGCCATCTTAATTTCCCAACACTAGGCACCAAAAGATATTACTGTGTGCTTTCAATTTGTTTCCAACTGATGGTGACCCTAAGGCAAATCTATCACAGGGTTTTCTTGGCGAACGTCTTCAGAGGACGTTTACCATTGCAATCCTCTGAAGCTAAGAGAGTGTGACTTGCCCAAGGTGACCCAGTGGGTTTACATGGCTGAGCTGGGATTCAAACCCTTGTCTCCAGAGCCATAGTCCAACACTCACACCACTTGCCACAATCAAAAGACCATAGTGTCCAGATCAAGAGAATGAGTAGTGTCAGGTGACACTGGCTTGACAGCATTGTATGCAGTGATTGCAAAAGGGGTCTAGCAATCTTAGTAGACCACAAGCTGAACATGAGTCAACACTGTGATGTGGCAGCTAAAAACCCCTAATATGATTCTAGCCTGCATCAACAGGAATATAGTGTCTAGAGTCGGGGAAATAATATTATCACTCTATTCTGCTGTGGTTAGACTTTACCTGGAATATTGTGTCCAGTTCTGGGCACCATAATTCAAGAGAGATATTGACAAGATGGAGCATGTCCAGAGAGGGCAACCAAAATGGTGAATGGTCTGGAAACTATGAGGAATAATTTAGGGAGATGAATATGTTTAGCCTGGGGAAGAAAAGGTTAATAGAGGACATGATAGTCATGTTTAAATATTTGAATGAATAGCAAATAAATGTTGAGGATGGAGCAAGCTTGTTTTCTGCTGCTCCAGAGACTAGGACACAGAGCAATGGATGCAAATGACAGGAAAAGATATTCCACCTAAACCTCCCGACAGCAAGAGCTGTTTGACAGTGGAATAGGCTGCCTTGGAGTGTGGTGGCATCTCCTTCTTTGGGATTTTTAAACAGGGGCTGGATGGCCAACTGTTTGGAGATGCTTTGAATGCCTCTTCCTGCATGGCACAGGGGTTGGACTGGGTGGCCTGGTGGTCCCTTCCAGCTCTGTAATTCTATGATTCTGGGATGACTTAGATGCTGGAAACATAGACATATTAGGTAGTGGTTCCCTAAACAGTGGGAAATGGCAGGAGCTGTTTGATGAGGGAATAGAGTAATTTGAATGATGATGGGCTCTTCTTTCCTGGGAGGTTTTTAAGCAGAGTCCAGATGACCTGCTGTCAGAGATGCTTTTGCAGTGGTTTCCTGAACTGGTGTGGGATGGACTACAATGATGATTCCTGTGGTCCTTTCAACCTTATAATTCTATTAGTAGTTTTTTGTGGATTTTTCGGGCTGTGTGGCCATGTTCTAGAACAGTTTCTGACATTTTGTCAGCATCTGTGGCTGGCATCTTCAGAGAAGATGCCAGTCACAGATGCTGGCGAAACGTCAGAAATAAACTCTTCTAGAACATGGCCACAGCGCCCTAAAAATCCACAAAAAACTATGGATGCCAGCCATGAAAGCCTTCAACTTCACAATTCTATAAGTCTTCATCCTTCCTCAAGGGTGATTGCCAGTGAGAATTCACTGAACCCAGCATGATCTGGCTGGGGATGATGGGACCTGTGGATAAAAACATATGGCGAATACCTTGCTGGAGAACACTGATCTACTTTCATTTTTAAGGACTCTTTTCATTCTTCCACATCAATGTAGAAAAAGAGAATAAGAAACCGACCCAAATAAGGACTCAGACCTGTTGAGATTAACAATAAGAGCAAATAAGTCACACTGTGCAAAAGAAGAGAGGGGCTGTGGTCCTACGTCAGACTTGCATAGTGTAAATCTATGCTCATGTAATTATGCAGTGGTTGCGCTACATCACCCTTCTGTTGAAGATTGGTACCATGCAACCAATTACATCTCATCAGTGTGCCTCCTTATTGTCCCCTTGTGCGATGGGAAATAATGCACAGCGGCTGCTTCTGAAATCCCAGTGAATCAAATGGTACCCTGAGGAATAGTTACACACCATCCAAGAATGCACAATTGCATGGCTGCCATCCTGTTGGTTAATCCCAACTAGAGTAGACCTGTTAAATTAAAAACCACAGCACCTTAGAATTTTAGTGTTGGAAGGGGTCCCCTAAGGGCCAGCTAGTCCAACCCCCTGTGGTGTACAACTATGGCACTTCTGGCAAATGGGCATCGCGTTGTTATTATTGTTGTTATTGTGCACCTTCAAGTCATTCCCTCTTATGGCAACCCTAAGGCAACCCTATTGTGGGGTTTTCTGGGCATGTTTCTTCAGAAGTAGTTTGCCGTTGCCCATCCTCTGAGGCTGAGAGAATGTGACTTGTCCAAAGTTTCTGTAGCTGAGCTGGGATTTGACTCTGGTTTCCAGAGTGACAGTCCAGTGCTTAAGCCACTACCCCACACTGGCTCTCTATGAGCATCCAACCTCTGTTAAAGGACAGAGAGCCCATCACCCTCCAAGTCAGTCTATTCCACTGTCAGACAGTAAACAAGTTCTTCCTAATGTTTTAGTGAAATCTTTTTTCTTTTAATTTGGAACCATTGGTTCATATTCTAGTCTCTGAAAAAACAGACTTGTGCCATCTTCTACATGACATCCCTTCGGATATTTTAAGATGGCTATCATGTCACCTATCAGTCAATAAAATTTATATTTTGACTCTTCTCCATTAAAGGCAGCTTACAACTTATTAAAAACAGTGCAGATGAAAAACTATACAAAAACCAATAATACACTTGTGTGTATCAATTGAATATCCCCTATCTGAAATTCTGAAATCCAAAATACTCCAAAATTGTCCACAGGGATGGTTGAGATAAGTGACACATTCACTTGCTGATGGTTCAATATACACAAACTTTCTTTCATGCACAAATTATTTAAACTATTATGTATAACGTTACCTTCAGGCTATGTTTATAAGATGTATACAAAACATAAATGAATTGTGTGTTTAGACTTGGGTCCAATCTCCAAGATATCTCCTTGTTATATGCAAATTTTCTGAAATCCAAAATATTTCTGGTGCCAAGCATTTCAGATAAAGAAGACTCAACCTGTATGAAAATTAAAAATAACTAAACCAACTGTACAGTTAAAACCATTTAAAATTTATTAAAAGACAGTATTTAAAAAAAATCAACAAAACAGCACAGCACACCATTAAAAGTCCATCACAGTGCATTTCTAAATGTCTGATGGCATAAGAATGTTTTTACTTGCCAGTAGAAGGAGATTCAGGAGGGACCCATCATATCATCCCTAGGGAGGGAGTTTCAAAATTTGGGAGCAGCCACCAAGAAGACCCTGTCTCCCTTGTTCCTATCATATGAGGCTGAGAAAATATTGGGATGGAAAGAAATGACTCACCTGAAGACCTTACAGTTGGAACAAGTTCATACAGAGCAACATGGTTTCCCAGATTACCTGGACCTGAGTTGTATCATTCGTGAATCAACACATAGGCAAATCTCATTCCTTTAATGGCTTTACTTTAGATGGAATTAACAACAGGATTGAAAACCAGTATGGTTTGAGGATTGGACTACGACTCTGGAGACCAAGATTTGATTCCCTGCTTGGTCATAGAAACCCACTGGATGATCTTGGACGAGTCACACACTCTCGGCTCCAGGATACCCCATGATGAAAACCCCTTAGGATCATCATAAGTTGGAAACGACTTGAAGGCTAACAACAATCACAACAACAAGATTCACGACTATGTGAAATGCTTACACTTGCGAAAAATCTGCTTACACAGTTTTGAACTGAACTGAATACATCCATTCCATAACAACCAAAAAAGCACCACCACATGGGTAAGAGAACTTACATGAGTGTATAGCACCAACAGAATGCCAGCCAGGAATGATATATCATTAATGGAGATGGAAGAGAAATCCATTGAGTTTCAGTTTTGCGATTGAAATATCAGATTTGCACCTCCCAAATTTAATAGGATGAAGGGAAGATTGCCTTGGCAATTTGTACATTTCTAAGGCTTCAGCAAAGAAAAAGTGTGCATGAAATCCATTTGCAAAATGGACATGAGTAAACATTATGTAAGTGCAAAATGTACACAATGGTACACAAACATGTACCAAAGTGTGCACAAATTTCAGTACATAAAAGTGTGTGGGGATGTATTTCCAACATGGAACTGTGACAGGACAAGAATCCCTATGGAGTTCTGAGAAAATGCAATGTCTACAGCTCAACACCTCTCAGCATAACATAAATATCAACACATGGAGATAAGCTACATGAAGGCTACACAACCTCCATGCAGAAAAGGCAGTGTTGCACCTTTGTCAATAACTAGATGCAATACATGATGCAATGCAAAATATAGTATGCACAACTACAATGTAATATAAAGGATGTGCAACTATAATGTACAATATAAGATGCACAAACACAACATGTAATGGACAATGCATAACTTGCAAAGATCAAGTGCAGAGGAACATGCTATCTGCACAACTCTACTTTCATTGCTATCAGTAGAATACATGAAGTGCACATTGGTGATTTTTGACCCCACATGCACAGCATGACTTATGCATGCACATGTCCCTAACAGAATTCTAGCCATTGTAAATGAAACTGGTTGGGTTTCACATCCTTAATCATTAGTGTGCAGGACAAAGACAGTGTTCAAAGTGCCTCACATTGTAATCCTTGTAATCCCTTCAATAAGGCTGTAACTTGGCTAAGAGGAATCATGTCCTCTATTACACATAGGGGTCAGGAAGAGAGCCCCACTGATGAATCTATGGCAGAGGTGAGACTTAGGACTCATCTACACTTATGAAAATACTCTGGGTTCCCCTGGAGTATTTTGGCCCTGAATTCCTCCTAAATTTGCTTCCTACTTTGTGGGTTTTCCCGAGTGGCAATGGGAGGCGGCCTTCCCATGCTGTCCCTCTTCCTTACCTGGCACCGCTGCTGAGATTGGAATGAGGTGCTCACTATTGATGTCTGGCACCTTGTTCTGACATCAGAGCAATACATGCCCAAAGAAGTGGCACCGGACGCTGAACAGGAGCCATGAATGAAAAGACAGACATTGTTGTTGAAACCACCCTGAAAACTTGCAGCAAAAGGTGAGTAATTTAATTGTAGGTTAGCGGGAGGAAGCCTTGAATCAAGTGCGGGCATCATGAAGATAGTCCGGACCCAATTCAGAGGTTTGGCCCTGTGTCATGTAAGCAAGATATTGTGAGCCCAGGGGGAACTTTGGGTAAATTGTCCATGTAGACACGGTCCTAGACAAGGGACTTCTTGATTTTGATGCTCTTAGCTGCTCCATTGGCTCAGGGTGGTGGGAATGTTGTAGAAATTTTTAAATAGAGGATGCTGCCTAACAGAAAATCAGAATTTTGATTCTTCTGCCCCAGTATATTACTTGCTTCACTTCTGCCTACGTTGGCTTCAGTTTCCATCATCTGCTCCTGGCTTCTTTTAACTAGAGATACTGGGAATTGAACCTGAGACCTTCTCTAAGCAAAGTACATGCTTTGCCCCTTCACTACAAAAAGAATGTAAGCTTGAAGGATTCTTACTAGTAGGTTTAGAGAGGAACTATGTTCCTACACCTCATCTCAGTGGGATTTCTTAAAATGGTGGATTACATCATTACATATTATATTTGCACATCCTGTATTGTACATTATGGTCATACATCCTTTATTTTGCACAACAGTTGTGCATCCTATACTTTGCATTGCAGTTTTGGGTTGCACAATCTGTACAGTTAAAACCAGAGATGATAGGAAGAGGAGACCATTGAGCATGGGAAGTAAGTTTGGTGAGATTCCTTCTCCCATTCTGAGTACTTCCCTTTTTTTTTTTTTTTT
>CM034701.1:390581151-390608121 GCA_020142125.1 Phrynosoma platyrhinos
ATTATCTCTTTAACAATGAAACTGGCCCACGTGTGATAATGTCCAGAGGCTGGACAGCAATCTGTTGGGAATGCTGAGATGAGGTCTTCCTGCATGGCAGAATGGGGTTGGACTGGATGTCCCTTGGGATCTCTTCCAAGTCTAAGATTCTACGATTCTATGAGATTCAAGACATTCAGGGTTAACAATTAGGAAGAAGCTATTAACACATTTGTGTTCTGCCTAAATATGAAAGAAAGTATTGATTTCGGTTCCCTTAGGAATGTGTCTGTAAAACTAAAATACTGCCCACATTATTAAATTACATCATGTGCACATTTCTGTGTTTATGAAGGGTTGCTGTTGTTGTTGTTGTTGTCGTTGTGTGCTTTCAAATCATTCCTGACTTATGGCAACCCTATTACAGATCTTTCTTGGCAGGATTTATTCAGAGGGGGTTTGCCATTGCCTTCTCCTGAGGCTGAGAGACCATGACTTGCCCAAGGTCACCCAGTGGGTTTCCATGGCCAAATGGGGATTCAAACCCTGGTCTCCAGAGACAATACATCACTGCTGCCTCCCTAAAAGAGGGGCTGGATACACATGAGTTCAGGAGGAATGGAAAGGAGGTTACCATAGCCTCCCATCAGCATCTGTCTCTGAACAGGCTTGTCAGGTGTTCTTTATTATAAGGAATATTTCTATTCCTTATTATTATTATTAGTCCCTTACTTGAGGATTGGATATTTTCCCCCTTTTTATAGACTGAATGAGATGCCAAAAATCTTGTATTAGGGGATCCACAACCCCAAAATACAGGATTTGGGGCATCACCATCAGTTTCTTTTTCCTCCGTTTCCCTTCCAATGTAGCAATAGGAAGTTATGTGATGTCACTTTCTTTCATCATTTATCCCCGGCCTCCCTTGTCTTAAACTGGCACATGCTCCCTATCCCCAGAACTCAAGCCAAACTCAACAGCCAAACTAGGATCAATGGGGTGCCATGTGTCTCAGGCAGCTAAATGTCTTGGGGCAATCCCGATCTGAGAATTCTGGGATAAATGCTATAACCTGGGAAGAGACCTTCTCTCGGCCTTTTCATTCATGCCCTTTTTTGTTTGTGCTAATTTGCTGAAACCTCTCTCCTCCTGCCCCCATCAGTCTCAAAACCTTTTGGATTGAACTATAGGTTGCAATAGCTGGTAGACTCCAGTCACCTTTTTGCAGGATCAAGGCTGCAGAGATAAAGGACTGAACGGAGGGAGGATGAGATGAAAAATGACTTTTCACTCTCTATTTCCCCTTAGATCCTGTTTTCATCTGGATATCTTTTATCACTGCCATGCCAACCTTACCAGTGGGTAAATCCTGGACTCAGGGCTTTCCCCTTTTGTTCAGAAAAATGCACATTATTGTTGCACAAAAGACAGGGATACCCTCTCTGGAAAGTGATGAATCGCTGACCAGGGGTGTTGATTCTGCTCTTGACTTTAATAATGCAGGTATATCTTGGTTAATAAAGTAGATATATTTCTGGGTTTGATTTCTTTAATAGAAAATTTGATATTGGGTGCAAGAACAACACAGAAAAAATAGGAATAGCTTCCGACACCACACACACACACACACACACACACACACACACACACACACACACACAGAAGAGTGGTTAAATAGGTTTCAGCAGACTTTTTATTCAAAACTAACATGTACACGTGAAATGAAACAGCCGGACCAGATAAATTTTGGAAGTGTCAGTATTTTGACCCTTCTAGAGACTACTTGAAGACTTCTTCTAAAATCAGGCTTGGCTGGTTTAAACCATGGTTTTAACCATGACTTTTAAAAAACCCGCTCCTGTTTTTTTAAATTGATTATTGCTTTTTAAAAGTCTGCTGTTATTACTATGTTCTAAGCCTCTTACTGGAACAATGATTGTTTGAATTTAAACATTTTAACTTTAATAGTTTATTGTCATTAACAGTTCATTGTTAGACCCGTATCCAGTGCCAGTTGCTTCTTTTTGTAATTACTTTATTTTACAGTGGAAGAAATGCCATTCGGAAGCAGATCCTTCAATTAATATCAATTTGACCAAAACAACTTGCTTTAAAAGGGCACTTTCAAAAGAGCAATGATTATTTAAGCTAGTGGCCATAAGATCTGAACTGCATTTTACTACTTAATTTGCTCTTTTAGTTCTATATTGGTGGTGGTGTTGTTGTGCGCCTTCAAGTTGTTTTAGACTTATGGCAACCCTGAGGCAAAGCTATCATGGGGCTTTCTTGGCAGTTTTCTTCAAAGGGGTTTTACCATTGCCATCCTCTGAGAGAGTGTGACCTGCCTAAGATCACCCAGTGGGTTTCCATGGCCGAGCCAGGATTCGAACCCTGGTCTCCAGAGTCATAGTGCAATGCTCAGACCACTACACAATGCTGTAGCCCTACATATTAATGCAAAAAACCTAGTTTAAACAAAAAAGGAGTTTGTTTTTTAAACCTGTTTTTTTTTTCCAAACGTCTAAAATGTTTTTTTCTTTCACCAGCCTTCCCATTTCTTATGATTTCCATTTTGGTGGCTGAACTTATACAGCTATACTTTCCTCCCAGATATGCTAGGGGTAGGTGGTCATAGAATCCTAGAGTTGGAAGAGACCCCCAAGGGCTGTTCCATCCAACCCCATTCTGCCATGCAGGAATACACAATCAATGCACTCCCAACAGATGGCTGTCCTGCCTCTGTTTAAAAAAAATCTCCAAAGGAGACTTCACCACACTCCAAGGGAGAATATCTGGTGAAGCAGGCTTATCTGCTCTTTCCTTTTTCTTCTGTTTTACTGTTCTTGCACGCTCAGTAAGAGAGTCTGCAGGCAGCTGCTGCTTACCTTGTCTGTTGTAGGCAGGCACCCACAGCTACAGTAAAATTCAGAGACATAACTGTGCTGCTCTGGAATATTAGTATTCAAAGGGATCTTATAGGACCTTGGAGACTCTCCTTGGATGCAGACCGGCCTAAAGGGCTGGCCTGGGGAAGGAGTTGGGGCAGGGTGACCGGATGCTGGCCGCCCAACTCTGCCCCCAACGCTGCCATCACAACGTGTGGCCAACCGCATGGCGCGTGGCATCAGGGCACCCCGTTGGTGCAGCGTACATACACGCTGTACCAAAAGGGTGCAAAGGAGTCATGGCAGTGGCTCTAAGGGCAGCTTTTTGCTGCCCCAAAAAGGAACGGCATTTGCCAGCTCTTTTTGGATCAGCAAAAAAGAGGATCAGGGCTGTGGTGTGTGGTTGCCGCGGCCCTGATCCGGCGCTCTCAGGGGAGGCACAGAGCCGCCTCTTAGGGGCCGTCTGCACAGCTCAAAAAGCCCATGTTCCCTCCAGCCTCACACCATCCTGTTTAGATAAAACAGGCCAAAATCCTGGTGCCAGGACCAGGCTGGATCATAGCAATAGCAATAGCCAGCAGCATCACTGAGGGGTGCGGACTGCATCGGGTGACACCCTAGAAGGGAGGTGACACTCAGTTGGCTCCCCACCCCCAGGAGTGCTGCCCAGGCCTGTGCGGGTGCTCCTTGGAGGCTGCATGGACATGGCAACGAGGGGCTTCTCAGCAGGATTGATGGAGTAGCAAGGTAAGGAGTGCATGCTGATAGTGAGTCCCGTGAAGGGCAGGGCTGCGCATGTAAATACTCACCTGTCCCCATGCCAACCCAGGTGAGCAACTGGGCCAGAATAGTATGGGCTTAACCCCCTGCTAAACTGGCTCATCTGTTCAGCCCTGTATATCTGGGGGTCGTTCACACTTTTTTGAATGAAGAGATTCTCATCTCTGCACCGATTCAGCACCGGTTCAGTGTTCCCACTACATTCACCACGATTGAATCCCTCTGTGCCACTTTAACCCTGTTGCTGGTCACAATTGCCACTGTCTCAATTTAAAATGGAGACGTCTCCATTTCCGGGAACGATGCAGTGCGATCCGAATCAATTCGGTAGCATGGTCACACTACCGAAGATGTGGATAGTTGTGGCTCTTTAAAAAAGAACTGCTAAGGGGTCCAGTGCCAAATGCACTGGTTTAAGTGGGCTTTTTGGTTGGACCCCACCCCACCCCACCCCACAAAATCTGAATGTCACGGAAATAAACTGGTTCCACACTGGTTTATTTCCATAGTGTGAATAGGGCCTTGGTGTACCTCCTCAGATCTGTTACAATGTCTTTCACACACTTAGGATATTATCACACAAAGCTTCCCTCCCGATACAGTTGCGGTTTTAAATACCCGAAACAGCAACAATTCTTTTTCACATTACCATGCAATTGCAAATTGATAACAGGTTGCTCATGCATCTTATCGCACTGCTGTTCTGTTTATTCATCACCTATTCAAGATTAAGTAGGCCAGCCTTCATTGGGAGTGGCCCAAGGTGCAGAGAAACCAGTTTAAATCCCCTTTCTCCAGTCAAGACGAAATAATTGCCTCCTCAGGAGTAAAAGTCCTGACTTCATTGGGAATGTGGTGTGTGTGCAGTGAAACTGGTTTAAATTCCCTTCTCTCTCAATTACCCTGGAATGATCTACGGCACATACTTCAATAAGGGCTTAACTGCACGAATGACAGCTATTCATGGGATGTTCCTGTTCATTAAAAGCAGCGGCAGAAACACGGACTGATTACAAGATTCCCATAAGGTTGTGCGATCCAGCAATTACAGTTACAATCTCGCTTCTATGCCACTATTTAAGAACAGTGCAATAATCTCCTTAGTCTCAAAGCGGCTATGCAAGATCCCTTTGTGTACAGCTAACTAGGATGGTCTCCATCAGAATCCTGCTTTTGCCCAGCTCAGATTTTGTTTATTGCATTATTTATTGCAGACATGCTGCTACAACCCAACATCAAAGTTTGTTTTTTTCCCATCCCTCCTTCATCAGTCTCTGAAAGCTGATGCTGCTACAAAACTTCCAGCTAGCCAGAGGATTCAGTGGGAAAACAGGCTAGGCGAACCTTAAAAGCCTTGGTAAAGAGGAGCCTCATTGTCAGAGGCTTAGCCATGTTAGTCTGTAGAATCAGTCTGCAGAAAGATCTTGTAGCACCTTTGAGACTACAAGTAAAGAAAGAAGTTGTCAGCATGACTAACTAAAGAAAGAAGTTGGCAACATGTATACGAAAACTCATGCTGCCAGCTTCTTTAGTTAGTCTCAAAGGTGCTACAAGATCTCACTACATACTGTCAGAGGCTTTGTTAATGGAGGTATACCTGGAAAGGTGGATTACGCGAAGGGCTTGTGGGAGATAACAGGCAAGCTTTCCTTTTCCCTCTCTCCTGATGTTCCTATTTCTCCAGAACGGTGGGTGCTCAAGGAGCATTTCCTTTTACATGGTAGAAAACTGGGATGTTCTGCCAGGTTTAAGGCAGAGAAGGGTGATATCAGAGAGCAATTCTCTTTTGCCAAGATGGGGACAAAACAGGAGGCAGTATGGCAGCTTTTGCTTCAGGGGTAAGCAACGCAAGGCCTGGGGGCCAGATGCGGCCCCTGAGGCCTTTGGACCGGCCCAAGGCCGGTCCTGCCGCCGCCGCCGCCGCCGCCACCGGCCATGATGATATTGATTATTGTTGTTGTTACTTGTTCTTGGGGTTTTCTTGGCAAAATCTCCACAGGGGTTTTGTCATGGCTTTTCTGGGGCCGAGAGAGTGTGCATGCATATTTTTATTTTTTATTTTAATTTTATTTATTTATTTATTTGTTTGTTTGTTTATTTGTTTATTTATTTATGGTACTTCAGCCTCCCAATTGTCTGAGGGATAGCAACCCAGCCCCCAGCTCAAAAAGGTTGCCTACCCCTGTTTTGCTTCTTGGGGAGGCAAGACAGCCTGACCATCTGGAACAGACAAATCCAGGGGACTTTTCAGTTAGGATGTATCAGTTAATGTAGCTGGAGGGGGGATCTATATTAGTGTATTTCCCTGGATCCCTGTTGGGTCCTTGATTTCTCATAGTGATCTAAGAAAGGAGAAGAATCATAAAAATGTAGGTTGGGGGATGAGTGTTGCTAGTAGGTTCCCCATCTAAAGGGGCATTCTTTTCTATCCACATTTGGAATCAGTGGTGTCACTAGCGTTGATATCACTCAGTGCAGTTACTCATGGCGTCACCCCAAAATGCACATTGACCTCCTCCTATACCCCTTCATGCAGAATCCTTCGTAACTCATAAATCGTAATTCCCCTATGTAACTGAATGCCATGGTGACACTTGTGATATTAGCAACTAGCAAAACCTAAACTATACCTTTAAATTACACATAGTCTAAATGTATTTACATGTACATAGTTTCATGCCGTTGAAGTGAAAATTTGGTAAGATGTGAAATTTTTAAAGAAAATTTAAGAAGGGGAGGTTTTTCTTTAATTTTTTTTAAAAAAAACAAGGCCTCTTCTTTTTCCTCCCACTGAGTCTCAATCCACTCACACCATCTATCTCTTCAGTGTTTTAAAAAGGATGCAGAAAACCCCATAATAGCCTTAGGGTTGCCATAAGTTCGAAACATCTTGAAGGCACGTAATTAAGATGTTTTAATTGATGCTGGTTTAATACTTTTTTAAGGGGTGGGTGGGTCTCGGGTTTCTTTGTATTTATATTGTACAAATTTTAATTGTTGTTAGCTGCCTTGATTGTGCTCAGAGGGGCGGGGTATAAATTATTATTATTATTATTATTATTATTATTATTATTATTATTAGAGCAGGTTGACTGACTCTCCTACACACACACATTGGAGCTTATCACATGGGTCCAATTGGAAATTTAAACAGTGATTATCCCAGGAAAATCGTGCATTTGCGATTAAGATTTTCAGACAACATTGCGATTAAAGCGCCATTATCCCGGAAATAACCAGGCATTAACAGCAACAAATCCTTCACGGAGAAATCCCATGAATGATTTGTTGCTGTTTATTCCCTGGTTATTCCTGGGATAATGACTCTTTCATCGCACCGTGTGTGAAAATCAAATCCCAATCTTAATTCTGAATGCACGATTTTCATGGGATAATCGTCGTTTAAACTCCCAGTGTTCCCCCTGAGTGATAAACTCCATTGACTGGGAGCCACCGGCTGCCATAGACGGAGTTTTCTTTCCAGACGCCACCTTCCTGAGTTGCTCCACTGGAAATACCCGCCTGTGTTTCGACTATCACAGACCGCTCAGTTTTGTAAACAGATACTTAAGTAGGTGTTATTTAGCCGCCTGGCAGATGGCTAATACAGCTGCTTTTTACATACCTCCTCTACAATTACAACTCCTTGTAGTAGTTTTTTTCTATGTAGCTCCCCCCCCCATCTCTCTTTTTTTTTTAAAAGAATAATCATGCCATCATTAAAGGAAAAGAAAATAGCTAAAGAGAAATCCTGGTAGTAGGGACACATAAAACCTTCTGCTCAAGCCTCCGGATCAAAATGCTCTCCTAGTTGCACGCACATGGATTCATTGCCATGTTCAGCCTGACTGCATGCTTAAACATTATTCTCAGTTTCACATCTGCCAGCTGTTACCAGTGGAGTTTGGGTCAATCAATGATGCGCATTCTATCTAGGGATCTAGGAACCAGTGATAATGTGGCATGCTGAAAGGAGTGTTGCTTTCTGTAATTGTGCCACTGTGATCTTGTCTGGGGCGATTGCATTCAGATGATTTGCCAGTTCATTTAGAATTGCTCCTAGAGCACCTCTCACCATTGGAACTGCTGTCATCAGTCATATTTTTTGATTTATTGATATGATGTCATAGAATCCTAGAGTTGGAAGAGACCTCAAAGGTCATCCAGTCCAACCCCCAGCCATGCAGGAATATGCCATCAAAGTACTCCCGACAGATGACCATCCAGCCTCTGTTTGAAAACCTCCAAAAAAGAAGACTCTGCCACACTCCAAGGGAGCATACTCCACTTTGGTGTAGTTTTTCAGGCAATTTTTGCACTAAAATCATGGAGAATCATATACCTATAGAGTTGGAAGAGACCCTAAGGGTCATCCAGGGCAACCCCATCCTGTTATATAGGAAGACGCCATCATAGCACCCCTGAGAGATGGCTATCCGGTCTCTTAAAAAAAAAAAACTCCCAAGAAGGAGACTTCATCACCCTTAGAAGCAACTTTTCCACTGTCAAATAGCTCTTACTGTTAGGAAGTTCTTCCTAATGTTTAGGTGGAATATCATTTCCTGGAGCTTGAATCCATTGCTCTGGGCCCTATTCTCTGGAGCAGCAGAAAATAAGCTTGCTCCATCCTCAGTATGACATCCCTTCAAATATTTAAACATGACTATTATGTCACCTCATAATAATAATAATAATAATAATAATAATAATAATAATAATAATAAATTTATTTATATCCTGCCCCTCTGCAGAGCAATCGGGGTGGCTTACAACATTAAAATTCACATAAATACAATCCCCGCCCCATCCCAGACAACCCCAAAACCCACCCACCCCTAAAAAGATATTAAACAATATCACAGTTTAAAAACATACTTAAAATAAATTTGTTAAAAGAGACCAACGTTCTCTTCCCCTGTATGAACATACCCATTTCCCTAAGCTGCTCCTCATAGTACACGGTTTCCAGATTTATACTCATGTCTGGCAAATTTCAGGAACCACCATTGCTGTCTTAGATATTGATGTTATCATAGAATCATAGAATCATAGAATCATAGAGTTGGAAGAGACCACAAGGGCCATCCAGTCCAATAAACCATGAAGTGTTATTTTTGGTGTTTTGGACCATCCCATCAATGATTCAGATTCTGCCTAGGAATCAGTGCGGTGCCAACTGTGCGGTGTTGGCTTCATCCAACAGAATCCTGGTATTTGTAATTTTTTGTGGCACCAGAGCTCTCTGACAGAGAAGGATAAATATCTCAAGGTGTCACGCTGCATTATTTCTGCAGTGCAGATGCAGCGTATGTAGCATTGGGTTTTTTTGTAATTGTGCTGTTATGATCCTCTCTCTATGAACATTTTGTTCACTTGTTTTGTCCGTTCCTTTGGCATTGCTCCAGAGCGCAGCTAGAACCACAGTTGTTTTGATGATGGAAATGATGATGATATTTATACTGGGATCAAGCAAGTTCAAGGAACCACAACTGTTTTCTTAAATATTGTTTTCACCGTCTACCAGCTGCTCATAACTGAAGTTTTGGACAATCAGTGATACAGATTCTGTTCAAGTATTTAAGGACCAGTAAGGTCTCTTTGGATAATGTGGGGCATTCTAAATAGTGTTACCTTTTGAAATTGTGTTCTTGTATTCCTGTTTATTTTTTTATTTTTTAACATTATTTTACATTACTTAAAAAACAAAAGAAAAAAATGATACACACAGTACATATTTTTACATATTCAATTACTATCATATCTTCATATTTGTACAACTACTCCTATCAATATTAAAGTAAACTATATTTTCTTTAATGTAGTTATATACAAATTATACCATTTCCATAAAAATAAAAGGGCTAAAGAGAAAAAATAAGAAAGAAGAGACTAATAATTATTTAAGAAAGAATGTTCTCTATTTTCTCATTTACTTATCTCTATAATTCCTATAATATCTTACATTATTTCCTGTTTACAAAATTCCAGAATCCTTTTCCATTTTTTTTTCGTATTGCTGTGACGTTTTATCTATCACATACATTGACAAAATATCCATAGTGGCCAATTCTGAGAGTTTTATCTGCCACTCTCTTATTGTAGGGATCTTTTCTAATTTCCAATATCGAGCGTAGATCATTCTTGCAGCAGTTAACATATATAGGATCACACTTTCTTTATCTTTACTTAACTTAACATTTATCACATCCAAAATATTTAGTAAAAAATAATTCAGGTTTAAAAGGGAAATTAATATCTAATATTCATTTCATATGCTTATAAATACTATAAATATTTATAAGCATAGTATTTATAAGTATTTGTATTCCTGTTTATGGCAATTTCATTCAGATATTTTTTTCCCTAGTCCATTTGGAATTGCTTCCAAAGCACCTAACATTGTTGGAACCACAGTTGTTGTTCCTCCTATTGTTATTGTTATTTCATTGCTGCAATCTACATATACTAGGGTCAGGCAAAAATATATATCCAGGGCAGTTGTGTTGGCCATATAGCAAAGTACAGCATCATCCAAAACCCACAAAATTGTGATACCTTTATTGGGCCAACCAAAATGCACATTATACATGTTGCAAGCTTTCGAAGCTCCACTGGCTTCTTCATCAGGCAAAGGTGTTGAAAATAATACAGGAGGGAGGAAAGCTGTTGATGTTAGGCTTAGCTCTGCAAGTTTCAGTTATTGCCTTTGTTTTCTTAAGATATCATTTTTCACTGTCTACCTGCTGCTGCTAATGGGAATTTTGGAATCTCAGTGATTCGGATTCTGTCCAAGAATCTAGGAATCAATGTGGAATATAGGAATCACACTAGGAATCAGTGTGGGGTTGTCAGACAATTCATCACATTCCAAGCCCTGTCACCTTTTGTAACTGGGAGATTATGATCCTATCTATGGCAATTTCATTCAGATATTTTGAGGCCATTTTGAATTGGATTTGGAGTTCTGTGGTAACTGTTGTTGTTGTTAACCAGTATTCTATATCTACTATGTCCATAAAGTAGGTCGTGTGTGTGTGTGTGTGTGTTATGTTCAGGGCAATAGTGTCACGATTGTGACTAAGGACCTTATCACACGCTGGCCCACGAAGTGAAAAGTAACCAAAATAAGAATAAATTCAGTTCTATACCGAAATGAACTGAAATGCTTCACAATACGTATTGCGTGATCATATGTATTTCGCCTGCGCGGCCATTGCGCAATAATTCCGAAAGCTCGCTTGTACTTCCCCGATAAACCGAATGTCAAAAGATCTCAATTCATTACGGATTAGCTCCGGGTTCTGTCGAGTTTTGGTGCAACGTCGTGTGTAAACACGGGGGAACTAATACGGATTAGCTTCGGGTTCTGTCGAGTTTTGGTACAGCGTCGTGTGTAAACATGGGGAACTAATACGGATTAGCTATGGATATCCTTTGGATTAGGTCTGCTTTAGACCCCGTGTGATAAGGTCCTAAGAAGAAATCAGGACTACAGAACAAAGACTGAGGGCCTTTGCAGACTACTAGAAATAGTGCAAATTGAGTCCACTTTAAGGGTTAGGGTTAGGGTTAAGGAATCATGGGAACTGTATTTTATTGTGGCACTAGAGCTCTCTGACAGAGAAGGCTCAATGTCTCAGGAAAAAAAATTCCCATGATTCCCTAGCACTAACCGTAACCCTTAAAGTGGACTCAATTTCCACTATTTCTGGCAGTCTGCAAAAGCCCTGAATCACCCATAATGAGTCTGTTGCTGTTAGTTAAGTACAGTTGGCTCTCCATATCCTTGGATTCTGCATGAATAGATTCCACCGTAAACAGCTTGAACATATTAGCAGACCTTGATTTTGTCATTTTACATAAGGGACACCATTTTAGTACAGCATCATATATATGAGGGCCCTCCACATTTGCTGGACCCTCATCAAGGTGGGGGGAAAACATAAATTAAAACATAAAACATAAATTAAAAAAAACCTTTGTTTTCTTTTACCTGAGAGAACACCTCTCTAGGAATTTGTAGGTTCCCCAGTGCAACTCTATGACCAAAATCCAACAAATATTGACCATAGAAATTGCACTGGAGGATCTACAGATTCCCAGAGAAGTTTTTTTCTCTAGGAATATCTAGGTCCTCTAGTGTGACTGTATGGTCAACTTCTGGCAGTCACGCTGGAGGACTGGGGGATTCCTAGAGAGACTGTCTGCAAATAATTGAATCCACAAAAGTCAAAGCCACAATTGTGGTGGACCAACTGTAATCGGACTTGAGCATCCATGGATATGTTGGGCATGCTTTGATTTTGAGTTTCTGCATGGCAGTGGGTTGGACTGGATGGCCCTTGTGGTCTCTTCCAACTCTGTGATTATGGTCTCTTGTGGTCTCTTCCAACTCTATGATTCTTTGATTCTATTATTTTGTATCTACAGAGGATCCTGGAACTAAATCCCATTGAATACCAACGGCCCACAGTATTCAAACCACAGGAGCTGCCATGGCCCAGTTGCACCCGGTGGTTTCCATGTCTGTAGGTGAGTGTCTCCACTCCAGGAATGAACTTTAAAGGAGTTCTTCAGTGCTTAAGATTTGGCACCTTGGATCACTTTTCCGAAGTTCAATCTAAACCCTGGAGCAGAATCACTGCCCTACAGACATGGAAGCCACCAGATGACCCAGTTTACTGCAAATGACCCAACAAGCCATGATGCATCATCTGCTCACCCCATGCCCTAGAGAAGGAGGTGGTGGTGCAGATTCTGAGGTCATATTCAGAATGATGAAAGCTGGATCTGTATCAGGCTGGTATCTGGTTCAATGACTTTCACCCTCATCTGCTGACCTTTAGATGAGCTCCAAGATGCTTCAGCTGAGAAGCCCAACCCAAGTCTTTATGCCTAAGCTCTCCAGCTGTCCTCATTCAGAACAAGATCCTGCCAGAAGATCCGTCTTTCTTCCGTGCACGCGAAATAAATAAATAACAGAGAACAAGCTGTTAAGCGTTTTAATCAGAGGCGCTTAGCCGTGGCCCATCGGGAGGGAAGCAGCCAGGCCGGCTTCCAGCGGCTTCTCAGAATCCATGATGAATGGAGGTGTTACACTCGTTGCTGGGTTAACTTGTAAACCGCTACTGCGAGGATCACCGAGGCGTAATCCTTGAAGCTGATTTTTCCATTAGCAGTTATGTCAGGGAGTCTGGAAGGAAATCCTATACTGGCTTTCCCAATTCCAAAGGAGCGTATTTTAAGAAGTTAAGAAACTGACCTACCTCTCATGTTGAGTATGGAATGCAGTCTGCAGAAACGGAAATTTGGACAGCATTTGGAAGAACAAAACAGAGCTTGGGAAAATTCTCTTTTTTGTACTACCGCTCCCAGCATCCCTCCAGGCAGCATGGTCTAGGGTAGGAGTTTGCAGTATTTGGTCTTCCAAATGTTTTGGCACTTCAGCTCCCAAAACTCCTGCCTAGTAAGAATACTCTGCTCTACATCTCAAGTATTCTGGCCTCAAAGCTTCTCCCTGTTACCTTGGTACACCAGAATGATGCCTGTTACCTGGGTACATCAGAATGATGCCAGGCGTCATGCCCTGCTGTGTTACCTGGCACTGCCACTGCTAGCATGAATCACTCCCTCTAAGGTTTAAAATGTGGCACCTGGCATCAATTGGCAGGTGGTACAGCAAGACACTGTGTAACAGCCACCCGATGTCGCTCTGGAGTGCCCCAGATTTTCCTGGACAATCTGGAGCAAATGATGAAGGTTTTTTTTAAAATGAGTTAAGGCTTTCTCACATGAAGACAGTCTGCATTCAAATTGGGGCTTTGGCCCTGCCTCATGTGGACAGGGCAACACCAGGGCGGGGGAAACCTGATTTAAATGGCCTGTGTAGACATGCCCCCAAACAGCTGGAGAACCAAACTTAGGGCTTTGGGGAGCAGCAACCCAAAGAAACAACAGGCAGAATCCTATTAGAATCATAGAATCCTAGAGTTGGAAGAGACTCTAAGGGCTATCTAGTCCAACCCTATTCTGCCATGCAGGAATACACAATCAAAGCACCCCCCGACAGATGGCCATCCAGCCTCTGTTTAAAAATATCCAAAGAAGGAGACTACACCTCACTCCCAGGTAGCATGTTCTGTTGTCAAAGGACTTTATCACACAGGGGAAATCCCTTGCAGAAGCAGGGTTTTAAATAGGAAAAAAGCAGGTAGATTTTTAGGCAATGTCACTTTTCAACTGTGCTTAACCCAAATGGAAAGCAGTCAAAAGCAGCTTCTTTTTACTTTCGGAAAATCCCGAAAGTAAAAAGAAGCAGTTTTTGACTATTTTCTGTTCGGGTTAAGCACTGTTTAAAAGTGATGTGTGTGAAAATCTACTCACTTTTTGCAGTGTTTCCCCACCATTTAAATCTCGTTTCTGCATGGGATTTCCTCCGTGTGATAAGGTCCAAACAGATGTTACAGTTAGAAAGTTCTTCCTAATGTTAAATAGCAATAGCAAGTTAAAATCCATTGCTTTAGGTCCTATTCTCTGGAAGAACAGAAAACAAACCTTGCTCTATCCTCAGTATGACATCCTTTCAAATATTTAAAGAGGGCTGCCGTATCACCTCTTAACCTTCTCTTCTCCAGGCTAAACTTAACCAGCTCCCTAATCCTCTCATCATAGGGCTTTATAGTTTCCACACTTTTCACCATTTTAGTAGCCATCCTCTGGACACATTCCAGCTTGTCAACGTCCTTTTTGAATTGTGATGCCCAGAGCTGGACAGTTACAAGGTCATAGGCCAGAGTTATCATCTTATAACTGTTTTGTATTCACATTTACAATCACAGCACTATTGCCATGACTTCAAATACTCCTAAAGTCCACCTTAAAAGCCATACTGAGTGAAGATATTCTGCAGTGCTGGTGAGCGAGGCAGGAATGGATGATGCATTCAACCCCCTCCCGCCATGACTAATGGAGTTGCAACATTGGCTTGCCACAGGGCGGTATATAAATAAATTTTATTATTATTATTATTATTATTATTAGGATCACACAAGGCTCCACTATTCATCACACCATGGCTCACTTGTGGAAGAAGACTAGACATGTCATCCTTCAGTTTCCTACTCACCAATGAAGCAGAACCTCTTCACTCAGTACAGCTGCCTGGCTTTTAAGATGGGTTTTAGGGGATCAGACCAAGATTCAGAGAGTAATTACAATATTGTAACTGCATGGCTTATGCAGGATCTTGACCCATGTTGCCAAGCAATTTGGAATATTAAAGTCAGGCCTGGGGCTTTTTGCATAATTTTGATGTTAGTTGAAGTCTTCTTGACATGGAGTGCCTCTGAATGGGTCACCCACACTGGCGAGAATACTCCAAGGGAAGCCCAGAGTATCTTGGATCCACAGCTATCCCAACTCTCCCCCATTACAAAATGACCTCCGTTCCAACATTGGGTGGCTGTTCACATGTGCATCTCACAGAGCCACCTGGCATGTGCACTGCTGTCATGGGTTGCTTTGCTCTGAGTTCAGAACAAGGCACCCAGTGATGATCACATGGTTGGGTACCTTGTTCTGAACTCAGAGCTAGTGAGTGGAAGCAGCATGGCGGTGCTGGGCAGCTCAATGGGAGTTTTGGCTGTGCATTGTCTGGTCTCCCTGCCGAAGGTTTTATTTGGCCTGTGCAGACAGGGACTAAGAAACACAAGAAGCTGTCAACTGATTCACTGCCTGTTTTATTCATGCCTCTGCCTCTTCACCAGCTGCCACCCAGAAGCCATAGCCATCACACCAAGGAAGAAAGAAAGACAGTTGGCAGGTCCATCATAGCAGCTCAGATTTTTTTTAGATCCAACATGTTTTGATTCCACTGTTTTTGAAAAGTCCCTATTCTAGGTAGTGGCGATGAATTTACTGTCAACATCCAGCTGCATTGTAGCATTTCTGAACCTCGTAGCATTGAGATTGTGTTGCCAAGTTTTCCTTTTCCATAGCCATCCCTTTTTTCCCTTTCTGCCATGACTTTTCAATTGTGAAACAGGGAGCAAGCAGTGGTCTTGTCTTGTTTTTATTGATTTTACTGTTGTTATTAATATATAAGCCACTCTGAAAGACTTCAGTGCTGAGGAATGGACAAGGAAGGAAGGAAGGAAGGAAAGAGAGAGAGAGAGAGATCTGCAGCTAAAACATGCCTGATAGGTGGACATCCGGCAAAGGAGACTCCTCTAATTTCTGGTTATGCAAAGACTGACTGGTGCATTTCCTGACCACATAAAGTTCAGTTTTCCTTGAACACAGATGAACATACAACATTACACTGTTTTCTAGGTGACCATTTTGGAGGGGTGGGAAATTGGAGTGTAGCAGAAGAGCACTGAATTCCCAGCTCATTCCTCCACCCAAAACACCAGTAAATGTTCAGACAGCTGACAGTTGTGATCTTCTTCACAATTTCTCCCATAAAGGTGGTTATAATGCCTGCTTTTTTTCTGTGTCTGCATCCAGGTACAGTACTACAGCCATCTTCACTCTCCACTATTTCTGTCCTAAATGCTTTATATCACATTAATTCTAGCTAAAATCAATGGGCATTTCCCCACGTAGTACACTTCTAGGTGTTAAGCATAACAGTACGTGTGACAGACTAGTTGACTGCCAGTAGGATTTTCCTCAGTTCAGTAGAGGTCTGGATTATTTCCCCAGTAAAATGACACTGGGAGAATTTATACACTGTGTTCAGATCTCATGTTTAGAATTTATACACTATGTTCATCTCTCATATCTCACTATGTTAGGATGCCTTTTACACTGTGGTTGTATGCCTTCTTGTTGTTTCTGACATATAATCCTAAAGCAAACCTATCATGGGATTTTCTTGTCAAGATTTTTTCAGAGGAGTTGTTATTGCCTTCCCTGGGGCTGAGAGCATGTGACTTGCCCAAAGTCACCCAGTGGGTTTCATGGCTGAATCGGGAATTGAACTTGGTCTCCAGAGTCACAGTCCAACACTGAAACCTCTTACATTAATCTGGATTTATTTGTGGGCGAGTATCTTTCAGATAGTAGTTGTGTATTTCTGCATGGCAGGGGGTTGAATTAGAATAGATGGTCCTTGGGACCCCTTCCATCTCGAAGATTCTGTGATTCTCTGATGGCCTGGAGAACTGAAAACAGAGAACTTTTATGACAGTAAAAGCATGAGTCTGTGTGTGATTCTAAATGGAGGTTGCAAGCTCATGATTCTTGGTCTTGCCCAGATCCACAGTCGGAGATGGTGCGGCATCCAATTTTCCATGAATAATTGATCCAACCCCTTGTCTGAGGATGAGGATGGGGCCGTGTTTCTCTCCCTTGGAGCTCACTGGCTTTCTTATTAGTACAGGAGGAAACCAGAAGGGGGTATTGATCACTTCCCTGGTGGCAGCAGGTTAGATTTGTTCCATTTCCCCTCTTGTATTTTTCTAATGGCCAAAAGTACTGCCATCAACAGAAGTATTGCCATCATCTCCTGTCTATGGAGGTTGGTCCTTTTGAGAAAATAGGACAGTAACCCCCACACTCCCATCCATCTCCTTACCATTTGCCATGTCTTACTGTCTGACAGCTTCCATCTCAGGGGGGCAGTGAGTCTGCTCTGGGTTTTATTCCAAACCTTACAGGAGGTATTTATTTATTTATTTATTTATTTATTTATTTATTTTATATCCAGCCCTTCTCCTGACATGAGACTGTGTTCAAACACAATGCAACTAAAATAATGTGTAGTGGCAATGCTAACAAAACTATTAAAGAAGTGGTCAAATTTAAAAACATGGCTGAAAACAATTTCCAGTTTTCAAAGGGCTTGTTGAGGTGACACAGTTATTTCAGATTTTTACAGCAGCCCATTAGTGTATGAAAGCAATGAATCTGTTTGCCCAATGTCAGTTTCCCTGGGTTCAAAACTTTCCCTGAAACTATTCCTTTTGTTATTTATGCAGTAGAAAGGACTCTTGCATTAATATATGCAGTGCACCATGACGTCATTGTCTTCGTCCATACTTCTGCTAATGGATTGGAATTTGTGGATATTATTCAATCCAGCTGTTTCTCTTTCCAGTTTTCCTGTGTAATTTCATTGTTCAAGGAGTGTGACATGTAAATCCCTTACTGTATATCCAGGAAGGCTGTAATGTTCTGCAACTGGTTTTTGGATATTGCTGTTTCTAATGTCAGATTTCTGCCCATTTATACTCTTGCATAGATATTCGATTGGACATTGAAATGGAACTTGGGAAATTCCCTCTTTGGACTACACTTCCCAAAGCTCTCTTTTGACAATGTTGGCTGGGGAGGGGGAGATCTGGGAACTGTAGTCCAAAGCAAGGAACCCATCTAAACTCTGAAGTAAAGCTTCTTTGGGCCTGGCCCTGTTCTGAGTAATAGAATCATGTTTTCCCAGCTGCAAAGTTGTTTTATCCAGAGAAGGCCAGGATGAGATGTGGTTGGAAGCATCTGCATTCAAGGCAGGTCTGTTTCTTCTGAGCTACAACTCCTCCAGGTTCCTCCCTTGATAACCGAGGGCTTTGTCTGGCCGGCATGGATTCTGTTCCCTGGCGTGCTGCCCAGTTGATTCCTTTCTCCCTCCTCCTCTTCCCAGCCAGTCTTTCTATGAATGAACCCAACGGATTTGGGCAGCATGCCTAAAAGCTTTTCATCAATGGAATCAACAGTTTGTTGGATCAGCAGGAGCAATGAGTCACAGGCGACGTCTGGTGACTTTCCTGTCCTACCTTGGATGGCAGAGCCGACCTGGCCAAGACGTTGTTGGTTTCTTTGCCCAGATTCAATGGAGAAGAGGAAAGCTGGAGACTGCGGCCAAAATGCCATCTAGGCTTTTGTTGTTGTTGTTGTTGTTGTTTGCCATCAAGTCAACTTTGACTCATAATGACCCTATGAACAGAAGACTTCCAAGAGCCCTGGTCACCAACTGTCCTGCTCAGGTCTTCCAAACTCAGGGCCTGTTTACAAGGTTGCTTCAGAACTTAGGACGTTATCACACGGGGGAAATCTGCTGGTTAATCCACACAAACAAACAGAAACTGGATTTGTGCCTCACGATTTCACACAACGTCACACAGAAACTGGTGTTATCCGAGATCTTTTGAAATTCGGTAGTTTTGAGGAAATGCATTTGCGAAATTACAGTAATTTCACATTTACCGTAATGTGAAAAGCAAGTGCGCATTTGGGAGCATTCCCCTGCTTTTCCCATGGTTCCACGACGAGCATTCCTCTGTCTGCGCATGTGCAAGAAGATCATTTCTAGTACATTTACGGGCTTTTCTCACTTGTGTGTGAACGTTAAATGCGCTTACTGTAATTTCGCAATTAAGGTAATTATGTGTGAAAGCCATTTGCGGAATCAAGGTTTATTTTCCGTTTATTTTCGGAATGCCTCATTTCCACTTTATTATCGCTTTCTGGCCCACGTGTGATAACGTCCTAAGCTTGTGGAGAAGACACTGTATTTCTCACAATGTCTTCTAACCCAAGATGGAGACCCCAAGACAATTAATGCTGAGGGGTTTCAGCACTCAACACTTCAGTTCAGGATTTGATGGCCTCTGTGGAAGATATGGGGCTGTCTTGCTATATATGGCTAGTTCACCCCACAGAACAGGACACACTTTTAATCTGTGTTTTACTGAGTCTTAATGTCTTTTCCAATGGGTCATGTTTCCTCATGATACAGTGGGCCCTTGGTATCTGCTGGGGTTTGGTTCCAGGACCCCCCGTGGATTCCAAAATCTATGGATGCTCGTCCCATTAAATACAATGGCATAGTAAAATGTTGTTTCTTATATCAAATGGCAAAATCAAAGTTTGCTTTTTGGAATTTAAATATTTTAAAAATATTTTCAAGCCGCAGCTGCTTGAAACCGTGGATAAAAAAATTTGTGGATATGGAGGGCCAACTGTATATCGAAAGTTTAGCCGCCTCAATTTAATCATCCTGGCTTCTAGGGAGAGTTTAGACTTGATTTATCTCAGACCCATTTATTTATCTTTTTGGCTTGCCATGGTATCCACGGAAGTCTCCTCCAGCACCACATTTCAAATGAGGGGATTCCGTTTCTGTCTCTTCACTGTCTGCTTTCATATTTATATATGGTATGGCTTAGTGTAAATGTTGTAGACTGTAGAAATACTGTAGCTTGACACCATTTTGTCTGCTATGGCTCCATCCTACAGAATCCTTTGGTATGTACCATAGTTTTGTGAGGCTCCTTTGGCAGAGAAGGTGAAAGACTTGGTAAAACTACAGATTCCCAGGATTCCACAGGATGGCGCTACAGTACTTGTTGCACAAATGCAGATTAAAACACCTAGTAAGATATAAGTGAGAACGTAAAAGTTACTGTCCAAATGTGACCGAGATCTAGCAAAATAATTCCATTTAAAACAAATCTGCTTAAAAGCCAAAAAGTAAAAAAATAAATAAGTAGAACAGTGCACTATTAAAACCTCTTGCAGTTGCAGTTTCCAAAAAAACACTATTGAATAGAAGAGTTTTCACCTGCCTATGGAAAGAGCCATCATATTTTTCCATTATGTTGATACAAGCCAGTTATCCCAGGGTAGCTAAGCCAGTGTAATTTTGTCCTTCACGACCAGTGAACAGACCTTGGGCCAGGATTTCACCTATTCATATGCTCTTGTTGGTGTGTGCCTCCAAGTCATTTCCAACATATGGCAACCCTAAGGTGAACCTACATAGGGATTTCTGAGGCTGAGAGTGTGTGACTCACCCAAGGTCACCCAGTGGGATCCCATGGCTAAGTGGGGAATCAAATCCTGGTCTCCAGAGTCATAGACCAGTGCTTAAAGCACTTAACCAGGCTGGCTCTATGCTCTATGGCAACTCATTTAATCCACATTTTTGGGCATCCCCTTCTTTTCATGCCTTTCTCTCCCTCCCCTACCCCCTTTGCCTTGAAAACACAGAGGGCTGAAATTTACCATGTCAAGTGAAATTCAAAAACTGAAATTTTGAATTTTAAAAAATGTAAAAATTGGGGGGAAATGAAATATAATTTTTTTAAAAAAATGGAAAAAGAAAAAGTAAAACTTGAAAATTTGAAATTTGCCAAGTCAGGGGAAGCCAAAGGGAGTCACAGCCTGAGAGCCAGCAAATGCACTGGTGGAGAATAATTCTCCAACAATGACCTAAAGGGACAGAGGCTGGTTTTTTGTCTCCACTTCCTTCCAAAGGCAAGGAGTGTTGTGGAAGAAGAAGGTACTGGATATCTCCTTGCACAATGCCCCCCAGGTCCATATGCTGCAGAAGATGGAGTTGTGCCGGTGAATGTCAATTCTGGGATTCTCTCAAAAAACAAAATGGAAAAATACATGAAATTAACCATATACACTTTTTTAAAATAAAAGTAAAGCAGGGCCATAGTGATAAACAGCAAATTGTCTTAAGGCCATTGTGTGATGTGCATATATGCACAATCTCCTTCCATCCGTGTGCACAGTACATACACAATTCTGCTTCCGCAACCTCAGACTGAATGAGGATGTTCTACGTTCCACAAAAATGTTGAGATGTTTCTATGGGGGAACATACACATGCATAAAACACTAGTAAGCCTTGGGGAGGTTTGGGGGGTGGTCTGAGTGTCAGTTGACGAATGCAAACCAGTTTTCCTCCCCTTAAAGTTACTGTGTCTAGGCATTTGTCCATCTAGCTCATAATTGACTACAATCTCTGGAATCCTGTATGATTCCTGTTGTGTTACCTAATTTTATGTATATACCTAGCTACCTAGTAGAGGTGCTAAGAAACCCATTTAATGAAATGCAAAAATGTGTAATAGGACACCAGCAAGAGTGCCCAGTGTGCATTGGGACTGATGTGCATTGGTGTGATGTGAATCAGCACATGGCGCACCTTAGTGCACCTTGTAAACAAACTGCATTGTGCACCAATATCAATTGTGCACCAATGCACATCACACACCAATGTTGGCTCTGCTGTATAGTAACGTGACAGCAGCCCTCTATTGGATATAGACATTATGCGACTGCGCAATTTTAGTTCCCATAAACGTAAGTCCACTTACGAAGGCGTAAGGCCCCAACAGGATTCTGGCAAAAGATTTTAAACCAACTCTCCAGAGTTCCAGATAAAAGTTGTCTTCCTGGAACAAACTGCAACACTGAGAAATGCAATAGACAAACAAATGAGTACATGATTACAATGTGCAAAGTCCAGAGTTGCAAGAGCAACTCTTTCTGGACAACCTTCAATTGAATATGGACTTCCACATTGGACAAAAATGTCCATCTGTAGAGGAATGTACAAATGCCTACGTCACCATCTAGAAAATGGACAACATTTGGAGCTGTATCGTTCCATGAATTTTCTCCTCTTTCTCTCTCTGTACTTCTACTCCACAAGGAAACAGACCTTTAACAATCTCCAAAATCCATGCTCCTGCATCCTGCACTTTATTTTTCTGCCCTCCTTTGCAGGGCATCTTTCCATTCCATCCCTGTTGAAGAAGTAAAGGAAATCTACTCAGTTTAATTTTTATTTCTTTTTGTCCTGAGATGCTCTACCTTCATCTCTCTCCTCAGGGCATGTTCTCTGTCTGTGTGTGCTCCAACATGCAATGCTTTGCCAGTTAGCATTGCAATTGTTTCCTTCTTTGCCTTCCTTTTCAAAGGCATGGGAAGGTGCTGACCCAGAGTACACACTCACAATGGCGTAGAGCAATAAATTGTATAATGTAGGCTCCACATCATAACTGGAAGAAGAGTCCACAAATGCAGGCAGCTGTGTTAAGCTATATTATTATTATTATTATTATTATTATTATTATTATTATTATTATTATTATTATTATTTTTCCTAGCTAGTCCTATCACAGAAGCTGGTCTTTTGTAAAGTTAGTAAGTCTTGATTGCCTATTCAAGAACAAACCATCTATCTCTCTTCCACCACAACTAGATTTAGCAGGGCAGGACTATCCCAGGCTTGGAGATTTCCGAGCCAAAACATGACACCTAGGGATGACCCTATGGAAAGGTCTGCTTATACCCCACTCCTGCCTACACCAGTTGTGGGGTTCTTTACACCAAATGGGAAACCTTCCACAATGTTCATTGCAAACTCTGTGCGGGCTTTCCTCCGCCTCTGCCACATGGAAGGACTGCAGGGTGACCAGCTGTCATAACTGGAAAGGAGGGCAAGGCACTGAAAAATGTAAGGCATTAAGGAACAGATGTCAGACATGAGAAAATAAAAGCAGAAGACACTCGTAGAAATATAAATTCATGCTTCTTAGAGACTAACTGAAAGAAAGAAATTGGCAGCATGAGCTTTCATAGACTTCAGTCTACTTCCTCAGATGCATTGTACGAAAGTTCATGCTGCCAATTTCTTTCTTTCAGTTAGACTCAAAGGTGCTACAAGATCTCTCTGCATACTGATTCTACAGACTAACACGGCTATATCTTTGAATTCATGCTTCTTAGTCATGCTTAAAATGGAGGACGTTTCGAAATGCTCCTGGACAAAAGGTTCAAATGTAGGACATCCTGGAAAAGGAGAACGTCTGGTCACCTTGAAGGACTTCCTCCTGCTCCCTTTGTGGGACTCTCCACTGTAGGGTCAGTCTAAATGCCCTCAAGATACCTATGAGGAGTTACACTACTTTTAATCCCAACAGGACACCACCCTTCCACCTTCAATGCTGCTATGACATGAAACCTTATCTGAAACCCAGCTCTCAGAATGATAGCAGTTTCGGAGGCCAAAGGTATAAAAGCAAAACTAAACGTTTCTTTAAAGAAATTAAACATAAAGCAGCAAATTATTTATATATAACATTTGAAACACCACACTCTTTCAAGCTAAATCAGACTCTACACAACTCACACAAGTCAAACTCCTTTCTTACCCCTCTCAAACTCTGTTCCTTGCTGCAAACCCCGAGTCTACTCCAACTTTGCCATTCACCAGCTGTCCCTTGCAAATCTCCTCAAAACATCCCAGCAGTCCGCATTCACTTTAGCACTGCATTCTTTACCTCCCCATCCTGAGAACTACTTACCTCATATGCGCACAATAAATCAAGCAACATTTTTATATGCAAACCCATGACATCACAGACATGTCATGTCATGGGGAAGGGATGCTATTACAAGGAGCATTAAGCAAGGTGCATTAAATATCATTCCAATCACCTATGATTATCAGCATGCCCTGTTTTGGCATGTAATCAATTTCCTCCCAATAAATGGGACTTAGAGCGATCCATCCTGATATCTTGCTAGAAGCAAAGATGACTAGAATGAGGCTGTCATATTTTGGACATGCCATGAAACAGTGTGACTCATTGGAAAAGACGATAACGCAGCCAGGGAGAGAAAATATGTGGGTTGCATGTGAGAATGAATATTGGTGCATGCGTGTGCATGCATGCTTATGAATGGATGCATATGGATAAAACAGACAATAACGCAGCCAGGGTGAGACAATTACTATTATTACTATTTTATGTTCTTATATCCCACCTTTCTCCCAACATAGGGACTCATGAGGGTAATGATATGTGGGTTGCGTGTGAGAGTGAATACTGGTGCATGCATGTGTATGCATGCTTATGAATGAAGAAAACAGAATATGGATAAACACGCAATACAATAGAATATAGGGAAGACCTACTTGGTTTTGCTCTGGCCAAAGCAGACCTTGGAAAAGTTCCTTTCCGTTTTTGGATTTCAACTCCAAAAACGTTTCCATGCCTTTTCTCATTGGGTGGAAATGGCCAGGATGTCTTTTGTCTTCCCAAATGTGCATGGAAGCATTTTCTCAGCAAACTAGTATATCACCTAAGCGGAAGATGCATAATTAGTTTTTATCATTTTTATCCAAGGCGCACCATCCTTCCTCCTCCCCTCCCAATTATGGCATAGCGATCCTATCATTATCTCTAATTATGTGACATTATCAGGATTGAAAGGTTGATATGACTCCATGGAGGAGGGCCCAGGGTTTTCAATCAAGGAAAGTAACTTGGGAAAAGTGTGTGTGTGTGCTCTGCAACAATTTGACCATAAATGTGACTAAGGTTCACATTTTTTAAAAATAACTTGGAAAAGGTAACTTTGGACACTACAGTTCCTAGGATCCATCCGCCAGCAGATGTACATCAGGGTTCTCATAAGAAAGTAGAAGTAAACCCTGAGATGTGTCTATCCCAGATTCTCAGAGCATTGAGACTGAACTTTCTTGGGCTACAAATTTCAAGTTCTCCCTGAAGTTGGCAGGGTCCAAAAACATATAGTTTTTGATACCTTCGGGGATGGGGAAAATGTCTGCAGTATAGGCTCGCCTCATTCATGGACAAACCCTGGGGTTTGCAAATGGCACCCAACACAATATTTGCCCACAAAGGGGGCAAATGCTCTAGGGAGCATGAGAAGTATTTTGTCTCCTTTTTTGGGACACCTTGGCCATAACAGAAAATAACAGTATGTTCCACACAGAAAATAATACATCTGTGCAGAAAACAAAATTCCTGCATAGAAAACAAGTTTCCTGCACAGAAAACAACATTTTCTGGGAAGAAAACATTTCTGAGCAGAAAACCAATTTCTTGCTCACAAAAGTCTTCTTCTTTTTTGCGCAGAGAATAATATTTATGTGCAGAAACCAAGTTTCATGCATAGAAACTATATGTTTCCAACAGAAAAAAATATGGCATTTTCCAGAAAGGAAATAACAGCTCTGCACAGAAAACCAGATTCCAACTCAGAAAACAGTATTTTCTGCACATAAAATAAATTTGTCTGCAGAAAGTGTTGTTTTCTGTGCAAAAAATGTTGTTTCCTCTCGTTGAAATGCTGTTTTCTTCGTGGAAACTATTATTTGCTGGGGGGGGGGGGAATAATGTGCAGCTTTTGTGCAGAATAAACCCCAAATGGCAAAAAGTGTTCGAAAACTGATCAATTTCCAACAACTTTTTTGCGGTAAGGAAAGGAAAGATAACATTATTCGTTGTTGCTGGCCGGAATGAACTACATGACGATTTATATGACTCGACAGAAGGCCTAAGTTACATTCCCTGTATAGCTAGCGTTCTTTTTTTATTTTATTTTAATCCTATGGCTGTGCAGCTGAGAAAGGATCCAAACCCTAGAGTCGTGCCTGTGTTTTAGCATGCGTCTATACATGATACATAATTGATAACAGTTATTCCTGTTAGACCTGTCTCCATAATGCAATTTTAATGAGAACAAAAAGAAGAAGAAGAAAAGAGAGGAGAGGTCTTCATTTCACCTTTCGCTCCCTCTATAAATATGCTGCATTATTAAATGCAGACATTTCCTGCTTTCCTTGCACTTGGCTCTGACCAAGGACACAAATGGGCTTTTTCAACAAGCTCGTCCGGCTTGTGGTTTTCGATGCTCTTAGCTCAGCACAGCCCTACAAAGCATCCTACCAAATGGGGGGCTTGGGAAACTTTGGCATCTTGCTTCTCCACGGCTCTGGCCAGCAAACCAAGTACAGATTCATGGATTCCTAATTCCGTGAGCTATTTAGCTTTCTCCGTCCAAGAGTTCCAGTGCCGCACCAAACTACAAATCCTAGGGTTCCATAGAATGGAGCCATGGCCGTTAAAGCGGCGTCAAATTGCATTAATTTTGCAGTGTGGCAGCGACCTGAGACTACACACCTGGAGATTGTATGGGTGAAGGAGAGGAGATGAAATCCTTAGACCATGCCAAGCCTGTCTTTCTTTTCAGAAAATACTCTTAACCCACCCGGATCCAGCTAGGAAGCTTCACTTTCCCCTCCAAAACCTGTGCATCCCTGTTTTCTGTATTTTTTTTATTATGCTTTTATTTGGACTATGACTCTGGAGAAGAGGGAAACTTAATCTGTACGTATACACCATCTAAAACTGTGCTACTGCATGAATAGAATCCTGTTGCATTTTATTATATACATCAGGGACAGGCAACATTTTGGGGCCTGGGCCAGTCTCCCGTAGCCCAGGTCTCGGCTGGGCCGAGGGGGGGAGGGGAATGGTGGTGTGCGCGCTCATGTGCGCGCGCGCACCCTCCTCCGCCGCGCACGACCCCCCCTGCGCACACTGCCGCCATGGCCTTTGTTGCCGGGGGGCCGGGGGAGGGGGGAAATGGTGCGGGGACCAGTTGTACGGGAGTTGGGGGTGTGCGCCCACACGCCTGCCCCTCACAGCCGCCATGGGGCCGTTCCAGCCCCCCCGCCCCGATCCTTGGGCGAATTCACCCTGGAAGCCCGTCG
>CM034701.1:390611857-390625280 GCA_020142125.1 Phrynosoma platyrhinos
CTTCTTCTTCTTCTTCTTATCTAGAATTGGAAGAGTTTGTTGCGACACCAGAACTCTCTGACAGAGAAGGCTAAATATCAAACAAAACTACAAATCCCAGAATTTCACAGGATGGAGTCATGACAGTTAAAGTGGTGTAAAACTGTATTATCGTTCAGACCACTGTCATAGTTCCAGAAACCAAAAGATTTGGCCATTTTGTCCAACTTTGGGTGTGTTTCCCCCCCCCACTGGATGAGAGAAGACAAATCAACCCAAACTGTCACACTTTCGAGGACATTTTTGTAATATAATGTGGATGTAGTAAAGAAGTGTTTCATGATCATGATTCATGATCATGAAATCATGATTCTATGATTCTATGATTCTAGTAAAGAAGTGTTGGAGGTATCTGAGGATGTGCCACAAAAAGGCCACATTTTGCCTAACCCTACCTTAAAATAGGTCAAGTTTAAGAGTCCCAACAACAGTCTGCCTTCTGCCCAATTTTTTTCTACTTACAATTGACCCTCCGTATCCACAGATTCTGCATCCATGGAATCAACCATCCACGGTTTAAATAATTTTTTAAACTAAATTTAAAAAGCAAACTTCAATTTTGCAATGTTATGTAAGAGACATTACCACGGCATTGTATATAATGGGACTTGAGCATCCATGGATTTTGGTATCTACGGGGGATACCAAGGACCCACTATTGTTGTGGCTGTTGTGTGCTTCCAAAGCAATTTTGAATTATGGCGACCCTATCATTAGTGTTCTCTTGGCAAGTTTCTTCAGAGGGGGTTTGCCATTGCCATTCTCAGAGGCTGAGACAGTGTGACTAGTCCACTATATTTATATTTAATCCTTGCCTCAATAATCAGAGCCCCCTAAACTGTACTTTCCTTTGCTGGTGGATAAATTCAGCACTATACTGTACTTGACAGCATAGAAAAGGACAATTCCCTGCCCCGAGGATTTTACGGTTAAAGTTTTTCCTCCGAAGAAATGGCAAGAGAATAAAATCGGGGGTAACCATGGATGCAATATCCAATTGTTTCTGTTACCTACACTTTGGCTTGGTTACAGGCTCACTTTGCAGCAGGCGAGTAGAAAGAAGTGTTCTGAAATAAATACATGGTTCTCTCTCTCCTCTCCCCCCCCTCATCCCAATGAGGCAAACATTTTCACAGAAATAATTGGGAACGTTTCACACCTCCATGCTCTCCGGTGGTTTGCTTTCTGTGGCTTTCCATAATGGCAGGCATATGACGAAGTGTGCGCTTGATTGTTGGCTTCACAGATCAAAATTCAGAAAAATTCTTTGGGTGTCTCTCCCAAAGAGTTTTTCCCCCTCTGCCCTTTGAAATCTATTTTCTTTGAAAGGACTCGCCTGCCTTTAGCAGAAAGCCAACAGTATGTTTAAAATGCACATACATACACACAAACATAAAGCCATAGGTTGAGGATCTACATTGTACTTCCATAGATTAAATTACGCGTGGAAGGCTAGGGACCACATTCCTAGAATCATAGAATCCTAGAGTTGGAAGAGACCCCCAAGGGTCATCCAGTCCAACCCCATTCCGCAGTGCTTTGGTCAGGATTCACTTGGAATACTGTGTCCAGTTCTGGGCACCACCACAATTCAAAAAGGATGTTGACAAGCTGGAACGTGTCCAGAGGAGGGGGACCAAAATGATGAAGAGTCTGGAGACAGTGAAATATGCTGCCTCGAAGTGTGGTGGAGTCTCCTTTTTTAGAGGTTTCTAAATTTGGGCCGGATGGCCATCTGTCAGGGGTGCTTTGATTGTGTATTCCTGCATAATGGCCTTTAGGTCTCTTCCAACTCTATGATTCTATTATCGCTTCCTGCCCATGCAGGCAAGCCAATAGTCCTTCCAGTGGTGGCTTGTAGTTCCCATGTCAGTAGGACTGTGAATCCATTCTGGGTTTTGAATAGCTGTGACGGAGCTTTCCAAGGTGCTGAAACAATTTCTTGGATAATGCTCCTTTTGCACTTTGAACTGTGCAGCAATTGATGTAAGCTGAGGACAAAGGGCAAAAGTGTGGGAGGAAGAGGGAAACCAGGACATTCTCAACCAGCTAAAAAAGTGGGATGACAGAGGATTAATCGGGACTGCCCATGCCAAAACACAACAGTTGATGGAAGCTGAGATGTCAGTATTTTTAATCAATTAATAAATTGAAAAGAGTAAGGGTCAGAATTCTTTTGGGGTGCTATGCTAGTGGCTGCATTGTCCCCAAAGGTTATGCACTAGTGGCAAGGGATGGCAGACAAAGCCTCCCAGCACTGTTCCTTCAGTGCCTTCCTTTCTTCATGGCTGGTGCAGCTGAATTCTTCCTCCTCCTGTGTCCACACTGATTTAGCTCTACGTTGTCCCTACAGTATTCTGTTCTAGGATTATTGGTGGGTTTCCATGCAGTCTGTTCCCTGTGGTGTGTGTTTTGCACTCCTCGTGCCCATCCTTCCTACATCTCTCCAACTGGATGCCCAAGGACAACTTTGTTCTCTGCATGCACCAACGTGCAACATGACGGACATGGCGGTGCTTCTGTGTGATCCCTGAAATCTAAATCTGTTCAGGCAGGAACTCCTGAATGGATTCAGTGGAAGGGACAGGTTGTATCTGCTGCTGGGGAACACAGTTGTGTTTCCTTCTACCAGGCTTGCTCAGCATCAGCCAAATCTCAAGCGGACTTTTCCCACTTAGACTTTAATACTGGGTAGGCAAAATGAACCCTTAGGCCTCCCTTTTCCAGTACCTGAAGCTCCCCCGCCCCCCACCAGTCCCCCAAAGGTCCTAATCCCTAATTTTAAAAAAAACAAAACATTGTGGATTTTCAGGCAATGTTTGCCCTAAAATCATGCAGAATAGAGTGACACTATACTCCTATTGATGAACATTATACTCCTATTGATACAGCCTATTTAGTTGCTGCATCACACTGCTGAGTAAATACAGAGTTTCCAGTTTTTGTGGGTCATTTCTAAGTAGATAAAAAGGGGGTAAATTCTCCAGTTTTGATGGATTCTGCTCCAGGAAAGAGGAAGCAGCTGTCTGCAAATCTCCCAAGTCGCCAAAGAGAGCTGCTCCTGCTACACTTTGCAAAGTGTAATAATAATAAATTAATAATAAATAATAAATTTTTATTTATAACCCTCCCCTCTGCGTGGCAATCGGAGCGGGGTACAGCAAGTTTAAAAACAGAACAAAGTTAAAAATCATTCCCTCATCCCATAATCCCACCCTCCCATCCCCTTAAAATAGAATTAAACAAAATTCCCATAATCCCATAATCCTACCCTCCCATCCCCTTAAAATAGAATTAATTCATTTCTTGCTGCAACTTGCAGGGACTCCCAAGGGGTTTATTTGTTTGTTTGTTTGTTTGTTTGTTTGTTTGTTTACCTAGCATCCCTCCCAGTCTCTGTGGTGCCAGGGCTCACCATCCATTCTGCTGTACTTACACCTTCTGGCTGGAAGCAAATGGGCTAGCAATTAAATGTTTGTTATCCTGTCTCCCAAAGTAAATTTGAAAGAGTAATCCCTTCATTTCATTTTGGTATGGGAACAGCCCTTTTAGCAATGATTTTCATCTTAATTTTCAAACAGGAAAATATGTTGTGTGTGAGAGAGAGAGTGTGTGGATGTATATATATATATATATATATATATATACACACACACACACACGTGTGTGTGTGTGTATCTATGTGTGAGTGTATACACACACACACATATAATCTGTTGTTGTTGTTGTTAGAATCATAGAGTTGGAAGAGACCACAAGGATCATGCAAGCCAACCTCCTGTTGCACCTTCAAGTCATTTCTGACTTACAGTGGCCCTAAGGTTGAGGATCTATCATGGGAGTTTCCTTGGCAAGACTTGTTCAGAGGGTTTTTTTGGCAGTGCTTCCCTCTGAGGCTGAAAGTGTGCGACCTGCCTAAGGTCACCAAATGGGTTTCCATGGCTGAGCAGAGATTCGAACCCTGGTCTCCAATGTTTGTCCAGTGCTCAAACCACTACACCATGCTGATTCTCTCATATGCATATATAGATCCCTTCTAATATTAATAGCAGCCTCTGTTTCCCTCATCCCAGGCACCAGGCGCTCTCTGCCCATCTCTCCTTGTCTGCATCCACCTGGCCTGCCCTCCATTCCTCAACCCAACCATCCTCCCTCTTGCTTCCCAGGCTGGGCTGCTGCTTTTAGAAATGGGAGCCTCTGATTAAGATGGATAGATTGGTAGGAAGCATCCAGTGTGACCAGAATAGAAAACACAGCAGCACTCCTGCCTGGCTTGGGGGCACACAGCCAGAAAATAGCTTTGCTCGGAAGACGGTTTCCATACTCGTGCGGCTCATCCTTAAAATAGCAACCTCACGCTTCTTTCCATCCCACCCCTTCTCTCCCTCTTTCATTATTTACAGGCCAATCCGAGCCATTTTTATTCAGTCCCAATGGCTTCGATGGTATTTACTTCCTGGTAAGCATGATTTCAGGTCACAGCACTGGAAGGGAAGGGGTGTTTTTTTCCAGATTATGGTGATGGTTTCCACTTATTCTCATCTTCCTCATTTTATTTGAACTAAAGCAAAGACTTTTGTAGCCATCTCAACGTCTGCAGCTGGTGACTCCCAAATGTGAGGATGAGCGGTGAATCCAATTTGGGCTTTGGTGATATGAAAGTGGGGAATCATAGGATCATAGAGATAGAAGAAACCTCAAGGGCCGTCCAGTCCAATCCCTCTGCCATGCAGAAATGCACAAAGTCCTCCCACCAGATGGTCATCCAGCCTATGGTTAAACACTTCCAAAGAAGGAGACTCCAACACACTCTGAGATAGCAACGTCTTCCACTGTCAAACAGATCTAACTAATGTTGAGGTGGAGTCTCTTGTCCTCTAATTTGAGTCCATTGTTCCATGTCGTATTCTCTGGAGCAGCAGAAAACAAACCTGCTTTATCCTCAGTGTGACACCCCTCCAAATATTTAAACAGGGCTGTCGTATCAACCTTCTCTTCTCCAGGCTAAACACACCCAGCTTTCTAAGTCTCTTCTCATAAGGCATGATTCCCAGACTTTTCACCATTTTGATCGTCCTCCTCTGGACACGCTCCAGCTTGAACTGGACACAGTATTCCAGGTGAGGCTTAACCAAGGCAGAATAGAGTGGCACTATTACCTCCCTTGATATAGGCACTATACGTCTATTGATGCAGCCTAGAATCACATTGGCTTTTTAAATTGCTGCATCACACTGTTGACTCACGTTCAACTCGTGGTCTACTAGGACTCCTAGATCCTCAGGAAAGGTTATGAACAACTGAATATCAGGTACTGGCTAAGAAACAATGTCCACAGTGTGTTCCCAGCCAGTAGCATCACTAGAGGGGTGCAGGGGAATGGGGACCAAACCAAGCAGGTGACAGCACTGCTTCTCAAACATCTGCTTTTTAGCAGAAATGGGCTGTGGCATTTGCCTGTGTCCCATTGAAATGCTGAAGAGCGGGTGTGAGTGGGGCAAGGTTGCTTGGAAGCAGAAAGGAGAGGCCACAATAACAATGGCAATAGCAATAGCAAGTACATTTCTGTACCACTTATAAGTGCACTTAAACACTCCCTAAGCAGTTTACAATGTGTAAGCCAATTGCCCCCAACAAGCTGGGGACTGATTTTAGCAACCTTGGAAGAAGGATGTCAACCTGGAGCCCCTGGCTGGTATCGAACTCACAACCTTGTGACTGTGAGTGAGTGGCTGCAGTACTGACATTTAACCACTGAGCCAGCAGAGCTCCCAAGGTGTTTTTTTTTTAAATTAAAATTTAAATGTTTAATTTTATAAAAAATAGCTTTTAAATTTTCCTTTAAAAGATCACCTTTTCCCAAATTTTCACTTCAACCACATGAAACTATGTATATGTAAATACACTGAGGCTATGTCTATGATATTGTGATTTAAAAGTGTAATTTTAATTCTTGACATTCGGTGATATGCAGGAATTATGATTAATGAATAACATTAGTACAAAAAACATGGCTAAAGTCAAGGGTGGAGGGGGTGACACCATGAATTATTGCATTGGGTGACACCAATCCTAGTGATGCCACTGTTCCCATCTACTGGGTATCTTGGGACAAGCAGTTGCAGCAGGACCCCATTGGGTCTCTCCAGCTGCCTGTTCCCAAGGCACCCCGTGAGCAGGAGAGAATTGCAAGTGTAATTTGCTAGAGCTCTGACCTCCCGCACCTTGGAAATATTTCACTTAGGATGGTACCAGACAGCAAAGGTAGGTCTTGGGAGTACATCTGTAACTAAGATGGCGGAATGTCATCATTATCATTATGATGACAACGCAGGAACTAGACTAGTATAATTGGTGGCTGGCATTCTGTATTGCAGTTACAGATTTGTAACCTACAGATTGTTGTTGTTGCTGTTGCACGCCTACAAGTCATTCTGATATATGGCGACCCTAAGACTAACTTGTCATAGGGTTTTGGGGGCTGTGAGTGTGTGATTCTCCCAAAGTCACCCAGTGGGTTTCCATGGCCAAGCAGAGGAATCGAACCCTGATCTCCAGAGTCGTAGTCCAACACTCAAACCACTACACCACACTGATCCGTTTGCATCCATAACTGCTCTATATTCAGTTGAGCTAAGTATCATAGAATCCAGAGCCATTCAATCCAATCCCCTGCTGCACAGGAAGACAAAGTCAAAGCACTGTGCATTTTATTTTTTTTCTACCTAAGTTTTTTTTACCTGAGTACCTTACATTTCTCCCTGTTGAAATTCAGCTTGTTCACTTTGGCCCAGCTTTCTAATCTGTTGAGGTAATTTGAATTCTGATCCAGCCCTCTGCGATAGAAGTTGTTCAACAGTGGGGGACACTGCCTCAAAGAATGGTGGACTCTCCTTCTTTGGTGGTTTACAAACAGGCTGGGTGGCCATCTGTCACAGGGAGGGCTTTGGCTGTGTATTCCTGCTTGGCAAAGGGCAAAATTGGGTGGCCCTTGGGGGTCTCTTCAGACTAGGATTCTGGGATTCAATTGCAAAAATTAAGCCAAAGACCAATCACAGCCAGTTTTCTGCCCTGTGTCCTAACTAACACTTTCTGCTATGTGTCTCAAAGTTCCAAGAAGAAATGGATACACATTTGTGTATGGTAGTGGCTGATGGTTCCCAGGTCAGTGGGGCAAGGAATCCATTCCAGGTCTTAATCCAGGCTTTAAAGGAAGCTCCTTTAAAGCCAGGCAAAATGTGGCATGGATTCATGACCTCAATGGCATGGGAGCCACCAGCCACCGCTCTCTGTGTTAAAATATACCCCACAGAGAACACATCCTTCTCTTCCCAACCAATGAGAACCACACTGTGGCTTCCCTTTGGTGCGGGGACTGCACACTGAGGAGGAAAGGGGAAAGGAAATATGTTTGTTGCATTTCCCTTGAGAGCAGATGTTGAAAGTTTCCAGGATCAAAGGAAGCAGACATCATGTCAGAAGCAATTATTGTACTGCTGTGCCTATGAGCTACTCGCTCAATCCAGGGGCTTTCCTTTTGAGAAAGCAAAGAGAAGGGAAGAATGGCAGGAAAAGAAAAAAAGAAAAGACCAGAAGACTGCATGCAAAGTGAGAAGCTAGATTTAGGATTGACATGAAGACCACAAGCCTTGGATGTGATAATTTTGCCTGATTTTAACCCAGAAAAGCTGACAAACGAACACAAATGTCATATTCAAATCTTTCAATGCCGATTCCTTTCTGTGCGCCTTTGAGGGGAAATGCCAAGAGCTGGCCCTACCACCATTTTCTTGCCCAAAAAGTCTAGAAGTGGCACCACAGCAATGAGAGTAAAGGGGGGTTGGTGCTTCCTTAGGTTCTCCTGGAATGGCCTCAGTTTTTGCCTTTCACCACTCTACCGAGAGAAGGGGATGCTTCCTTTTTAACAGATTTAAACAGAGGTCGACCCTCCGTGAATATGTAAAACGGCAGACTTGAAGTCTGCAAGGACGGAGGGGCAACTGTACAGTACTTCCACTGACCCATGGATAAGTCAACTCAGGCTTTTGGGGTCAATGCTTTGTCTAAGGTTTCTAGACTTAGACATGAGTATATGCAGGATGTACATGTCAATACTTTTAGGCTGTGCATATAATATTGTAATTTGAAGGTATAATTTTAATTCTGCTATTTGTTTGTGTCACAATTATTGCCATTACATTCAAGAATATATGGGAATTACAACTGATGAGTAACATTAGTTCAAAAAGCATCACTAAGGATTCTGTATGGTGTGATATGGGAGGAGGTCAATGGGAGGGTTGATACCTTGAGTTACTGCACCAGGTGATGCCAACCCTAGTGACGCCATTGATGGCAATTAACAACAATCAAATAATGGAAAAACAAGTCATTTCTACAGCATATGCAGTTGGCCCTCCACATTTGCGGCTTTGACTTTTGTGGATTTGCAGTTTTGATTAATATGTTCTCTCTACGAATCTCTAAGTCTTCTAGCGCAATTCTGCTGGAAGTTGACCATGGAGTTGCACTGGAGGACCTGGAGATTCCTACAGAAAACACTTCTCTAGGCATTTGTAGGTCCTCCACCATGATTCTATGGTCACATTCTGGCACATGGGCCCATGGATTTCTGTTGGAGGACCTACAGATTCTGAGAAAGGTGTTTTCCCAAGTTAAAAAAGTAGTGTGTGTTGTTGTTTTTATTCACAGTTTTTCCACTTTCACAGGGATCCAGTGCCCTTAACCCCAGTGAATGTGGCAGGCCTACTGTATTTATATATTATAGAGCTAAGGTCCTTCTTCTCCTTAGAGCCACATCCCATGTGTGTTTGGCTCTTGGCCACTGAAAAGTGACTCCTAGCCCCATGGAGAGAGCCAGTATGGTGTAGTGGTGTAGTGGTTTGAGTGTTGGACTAGGACTCGGAAACCAGGGTTCAAATCCTGGCTTGGCCATGTAAAGCCACTTGGTGAGCTTGGGCAAATCACATTCTCTCAGCCTCAGAGGATGGCAATGGCAACCCCCCCCCCTCCGGAAGAAACTTGCCAAGAAACTGCCTTGATAGGGTGGCCATATGTTGGAAATGACTTGAAGGCATACAACAACAATGACAACATCCCCATGGAAGTTGCCCATCCATGTCATCACATAATAGGTTGAGATCTTGGAAAAAATGAAGGGAAGGGGAATCCTTCATTTGATGCCATGAAGTATTGACATGATCAAATGAACCTATTTCCCATTCAATTAAGACCTAATGAATTCTCTCTTTTGCTCTTAACTAGGGAGCTCTGCCTATTTTATTGTTTTTGTTCAAATGGTGTAAATCTGGCTCTGTGAATGTTTCAGTCCTAGCCAAACTGTTTGGGATGTTACGTCACATTGCTGAACCTTGCAGTGTCTGACTTCCTTAAAGGGATTATTCATTCATGCATCACTTTTAATGCTGCTAATGCTCATGTATTTGTGAAGCAATGCCTGAGGTTCATTAAACGGGCGTGCCAGGTAATTAGCTCTCTCAAAGTTTTGGCACTCCACTTCCAAAGACATTCCCTCCAAGAGAGTGCATCCCATGGATTTCTGTGCAAAGCATTGGAACAAGTGGATTTGATCCTATGATTGTATAATTCTATTATCCAAAGGTATGGAAAGGGTGTCCTGTGAGGAGCGACTTAGGAAGTTGGGTATATGGGAGAGAAGGTTAAAGGGTGACACGATAGCCAGGTTTAAATATTTGGAGGGGTGTCATATTGAGGATGGAGCAAGCTTGTTTTCTGCTGGTCCAGAGACGCGGACACGGAGCAATAGATGCAAACTGCAGGAAAAGAGATTCCAGCTAAACATTAGGAAGAACTTCCTGATGATAAGAGGTATGTGGCAATGGAAGACACTGCCTTGGAGAATGGTGGAGTCTCTTTCTTTGAAGGTTTTTAAACAGAGTTTGGATGGCTGTCTGTCGGGATTGCTTTGGTTAGGTCTTCCTGCATGGCAGATTGGGGTTGGACTGGCTGTCCCATGGAGTCTCTTCCAACTAAAGGATTCTATGATCCAAAGGATTTTTTCCCCTCTGAAAAGTAGGGCTAAGGTAAATGTGAACTGGAGGAATATTTTTTAACTACATGTCCCAGAATCCCCCAGCCAACATGTCTATCAGATTGGGGTGCTGTTTAGAAATTGGTATGGCTATGGGAGGACAAAATGAGGATACTGTCCTCCCAAACAAGAATTCTCTATGCATGTGCCTTCAAGTCACTTGTCGACTTAGGTGACCCCATGAATTTCATAGGTTTTCTTAGTCAAGGAATCCTCAAAGGTGGTCTTACTCTGAAATCTAACTTGCAGCACCTGGTATTCATTGGCAGTCTCCCATCCAACTACTAACCAGGTCTAATGCTACTTAGCTTGCAAGATGAATTGGGATCTGTGCCTTTAGGGTATTTAGGGTATTTATTCCCTCTCAAATGAAATTTTCCTTCAGTCCCCAAATTCCCAGCATTGCTGTAATATAAAATGTCAACTGAGCATTTAGAAATAGATGTTTGGCATCCAGAGAAAAGAGGCAGGCAAAATGGCCAAGGGAATGAGAATATGCCAAACAGAAGACTTCTAGGTGTGAACTGTTTTTAGTGTCTCACTCTCTGCAATGCTGGAAATTTGGAGACTGAAGGAAAAAATCATTCGTGGGGCACAATTCTTTTTTTTTTTAAATAATTATTAATACATACAACTACATACATAAAATTACATATAGTTAAACTAACGCACTATACATTCTTGTGCCTAAACAATATCTATCATAATCCCTCTTCATCTCCCACCACCTACACACGTGTACAAATTTTTATTTTCTATTTTTCCTGTCTTTTCTTATCTTATTTCAATCATACTTACATTCATTCCATAGCTTCCTCCCTCCAATATGAATTATAATATTATTGACTTTCATATACCTTCTCATATATTATTCTGTATTCTATATTCTTATTTCTACTTTACTTTTATCCATTAGGTATTGGATATTGAATATTGTCTCTGCTACTTACTACATAATAATCTAATATTACTTATCCTACTTTCTTAGTAATTACAAATTATAGATCACCATTCCAACATTTTAATCTAAAATTTTACATTCTTTTTCTTAACTGAATTTATATTCAGCAATGTGTTTAAATTATTACATTATCCATTGTTCCTTTAGGTACATGAACACTGTAGTCCATTCTGTCCTTACCTTGTCAGAAATATCATTTTTTAAATTTTGTGTTAGTATATCCATCTCTAGTGGAGGCAGAATTCTTATTTAGGGAACAATGTTCTCAAACCACCATCCTTTGTTACATGCCCCTAACATGGGTCATATTAAAATCCATTATTTTTACCCCAAAACCTGCCCTCAACTTATACAGGAGGTTGACTTATAGTTTATATACAGTAAACCTATTTCAGTGGTAGTGACATGATCTCACCAGTGATTCAGTTGGTCGGCTCCAGTTTGGACTAACTACCCGTATTTTCCGGCGTATAAGACGACTGGGTGTATAAGACGACCCCCCACTTTTCCAGTTAAAATATAGAGTTTGGGAAGAGTATAACTTCCAAAACTGTTGTTGTTGTTGCTGTGCACCTTCAAGTCATTTCCAACTGATGATGACACTAAGGCAAACCTATCATGAACCTCCTTATACCCGGCGTATAAGACGACCCCCCCACTTTAACCCCAGATTTTGCAGGTTAAAAACTAGTCTTATACGCCAGAAAATAAGGTAATAGGATTCAGCATAAAAAGCCATAAAAAGGTCATCCAGATGCACCTTTGAGACTAACTACAAAGCCCTACATGGTTTGGGTCCAGGTTACTTACAGGATCACCTTCTCCCACATAATCCATCTTGTACACTCGGGTCCTTTGGCGGACTTTTACTCTAGTCAGCCAGGACTAGGTTGGCAACTATCAGCCGAGGACTTTTTTTTCAGCCACCCCTAAACTGTGGAATGACCTGCCAGAAGAGATTCAACAGCTGAATACACTGTCTGAATTTAAAACAGCATTGAAGAATAGTCTCTTCTGGCAGCCCTATCCAGATTATTTTAAAAACTGTAAATGTTAAATGTTGGATTTTAAACATCTTGCTTGATCTTTTAAATTGATGTATGTTTTAACTGAATTTGTGTTTTAACTGACACATATTTGTTGGTCAGTTGTTGTTCCCTGCCTCAATGCATGGGAAAGGAGGATAAGAAATTATTATTATTATTATTATTATTATTATTATTATCTGGGAAGAAGGTATGTCTAGCATAAGCTTTCTTGGGCTCCATTTGTTTCATCAGATGCAACTGATAAAGTGATTCAACAAATGCTTATGTTGGAAATGTCTTCACCAGTGACCTGAGTCCACTTTTGTAGAGCAACTGACACATGTGAGTCACCGACAGTATTCATACCATTGTGTTCAGCAGAAAATTCTTCCTTGAAGCTTTTGCCAAAATTCAGAAAACAAGGAAAGGAAGGAAACAAAAAATGCACAAAACCTCTCATACTTTCTCCCAGCAAGGAGGAAGGGGAACTCCTGCTACTTTGGTACAATGGGATCTTGTTGCATCTTTGAGACTAAGGAGATTATTGCATGAATCTGTCCTCCTGATGCTGTTGCGGCTTTTAAAACACCTGAAACAGCAACAATTCTTTTCACATTGCCACACAATTGTGAATTGATAACAGGTTGCCCATGCGTCTTATCGCACTACTGTTCTGTTTACAATCAACCAAGATTAAGTAAGTAAAATGTCTTGCCTTCATTGGCAATGGGGGGAGTGCAGTGAAACCTCTTTAAATCCCATTTTTTCCTGCCCCAAATGAAATGGTTGCCTCCTCAGCACTAAGAAGTCTTGCCTTCATTAAGAATGGGAAAGGGTGCAGCGAAACCAGTTTAAATCCCCTTCTCTCTGCATTACCCAGGAATTACCTATGATACATACTTCAATCATGGGCTAACTGCGGGATTGACAGCTATTCATGGGATTTTCCCATTTATTATAAGCAATGGCAGAAGCACAGATTGACTACAGAATACCTACTGCCTAGCCATGATGTGGTGGGATAAGATCCCGCGGTTATAGTTTCAATCCTGCTTCTATCCCACTTTTTAAGAATCGTGCGATAATCTCCTTTCTGAAAGAAGGGAACTGCATCTTTGAGACTTCAGACTACGAAAGCTCATGCTACCAGCTTCTTTCTTTCAGTTAGTCTCAAGGTGCGATTCTGTCCCCAATGCTATTCAACATTTACCTGAAGCCACTGGGTGAGATCATCCAGAGACATGGGGCAGGGATTTATCAATACGCTGATGACACCCAAATATATTTCTCTATGTCTCGGAC
>CM034701.1:390625380-390635636 GCA_020142125.1 Phrynosoma platyrhinos
TTAGTTTCCGGGCAAGGTACAAGGTGTTGGTTATTACCTTTAAAGCCCAACATGGCTGGGAGCAGAATACCTAAGGGATCACCTTCTTCCATATTGTCCGTCCCGCACCACACTCAGAGATGAACCTACTACAGCCAAAAAAATCTAGGCTAACTTTGGTTAGCCAGACGGCCTTCTCCACTGCTGCTCCAAAGTTGTGGAATGACCTGCCGTCACATCTCTACTCTTACAGCCTTTAAAAAGGCTCTTAAGATGGATCTCTTCTGGCAGGCCTTCCCAACTTAACCCCTCTTCCCACACAAGGTGATCTACGTCACTCTACCTTCCAATTATCTCCCTTTTTAAAAATCTTTTTGTATGTTGGGAAGGGATTAATTTTTGAATTTTATTGTATTCCATACACTTTTATTGCTGTAACCCGCCCGGATTCCTTGTGATTGGGCAGGCTATAAATAAATAATTTATTATTATTATTATTATTATTATTATTATTATTATTATTATTATTATTATTATTATTATTATTAAAGGTGGTACAAGATCTCTTTGCACACTGATTCCTCAAACTAGCATGCCTGTTTTGGATCCTGCCTAAGGAGAAGGGGGGGGATATAAATCATATATATAATTCTTTCACTGTGAGGACAATGTGGTTCAGCGAGTGACTGTTTAAAATAAGCTTCAGGTTTACTATTTGGTTGTGTGTTTTTTAAAGTCCCTTGTTAGCAGAGTTCATGTAAGGCGAATTCTGGCTAATTTGGGACTGGTATAGCAGAATGGGTTGTAAGCGTCTTTCTCAGATTCACAGCATATGCAGTGTCCTGGCCTTGCCTTTTGGCACGAGATCTTCTCCCTAAGGAGACCAAGGCAGGAGGATGAGAATCGGCAAACCATGTTCTGTGAGATTAACTTCTCCTTAAGCAGATGGTCATCTCCAAATCTGATGCTGCACTTGAATACAAAGAGTATTTAAATTTGCTTGTTCCGGCTTTGGTGGGTGTTCAAATTACAAGGACAATATTGCCCTGACACAAGGGGTTGCTGACTATTTCTTTGACATCTATGTAGCCGGGACACCTTCCCTGGGCTACGAGACTTAGAAAGCATATCCTACACAGATGAAAACAGGGACAATGTCATAGTGTGGTTAAAATGGCAAATTTTATTATCGGTTGAGTCTCCGGTTTCTGAAATCCTTGAGACAAGGAGTGTTTTGGATTTTGGATTTTTTTTTTCAGATTTTGAAATATTTGCATATACATAATGAGATATCTTGGAGATGGGATCCATGTCTACACATGAAATTCATTTATGTTTCATATATACTTTTCCACATAGCCAGAAGGCAATTTTATACATATTATTTTAAATAATTGTGTGCATGAAAGCAAAGATGTCACTACCTCAGCCACCGATGTGGATACTTTTGGATTTTGGCGTATTTTGGAATTTGGAATTCTGGACAAGGGATACTCTACCTGTAATGAGAAAGAACACAGAATACAGGGGGGACTGCAGCAGGTTGCTTTTGCCTGAGCCTACTGGGGAGTTCAAGATTCTGCCCTCCTCCTCTCCTCTTTGCCCTGCTGAGTTGACTAAGTGCAAACTACTTTTGCAATTTGAACTGAGTTTGCAGTAACTGGAGTAAGCTGAAGTTGAAAGGGGAAAGCAAGTTGTAAACCGCTTAGACATCCCATAGCGTGATATGAAGCGGTATATAAATGAAGCTGCATTGCAAGTGGAGGAGAGAGAAACCGGGACATTTTAAAAGCAGTTGAAAAGTGGGATGAAAGAGGATTAATCAAGGTTGCCCCGCCACATCGGCTGTTCTCAACTCCTGTGCTGTGCTCAAAAAAGTGACTTATGAGCATGTAACAGATTCTTACCTTAGTATACGTCTCCAACCGGATTACAGCCAGAGAGAAGGGGTGCACAAGAGCCACGTTTCAGTGGCAGATAGGGGCGGAGTGAATAATAATAATAATAATAATAATAATAAATTTTATTTATATCCTGCCCCTCTGTCAAGCAGTCGGGGCGACTCACAGCAGTTAAAATGCCATAGAATATTAAAATTGCATTCTAGTTTATTTTGGACAATAATTTTGCCATATTTGCAAATATACTCAAAATGGAAAGAACCTGAGATTCAAACTGAGCTTCAGGACTCGATAAAATTGCAAGAACTGTTACAACTCACAATGATTCTTTGTACAGTTCAGTCTTTTATTGCAAAACATGTGTTCACTCAGTTCAGCATGGAAACTACATGAGCGTAGATTTACACTTTGCAAACACAATCTTTTCCTGCTGCTCTAGAGAGCAGGGCATGAACCAATGGATTCAAATGACAAGAAAAGCAATTCCGCCTCAACATTAGGAAGAAGGTGTTGCTGGTCAGAGCTGTCTGACAGTGGGATGGATTGCCAACATACCTTCCAACATTTCACAGATGACGTGTGGCCAGGCAACATCAGAGTGTGGTCAAGATGGCAAAAGTTGTTAATGAGGAAGAACAGACAAGCTAGGAGAAGCTGCAATAGCATAGCAATAGCATTTACATTTCTGTACTGTTTAATAGTGAACTTTCATCTAAGCTGTTTAAAGGGGGTTGCAGACTGCCAGAAATAGTGCAAATTGAGTCCACTTTTAGGGTTAGGGTTAGGGTTAGGGAATCATGGGAACTGTAGTTTATTGTGGCACCAGAGCTCTCTGACAGAGAAGGCTCAATGTCTCAGAAAAAACAACAACCAATTCCCATGATTCCCTAGCACTAACCCTAACCCTAAAAGTGGATTCAATTTGCACTATTTCTGGCAGTCTGCAACCCCCCTAAGTCTGTAAGCCAATTGCCCCCCAAAAGCTGGGTACTCATTTTACCAACCTACGAAAGGATGGAAGGTGAATCAACCTTGGAGCCCCTGGAATCGAACTCACAACCGTGTGGCTGCAGTATTGGCATTTAACCACTCACCACCAGGGTCCCTTAAACTAGGGCTCCTTGCAGCAGTTTGCTTTTTCCCCCACCTCCTAGGAAGGGCAAGATTCTGCCCTCTTCCTCTCCTTTACTCTCCTCCAACTGAATTGCGTGCACACTACTTCTACACTTTGTACTCAGCTTGCAGCAAGTGAAGTAAGCTGAGGACAAAGGGGGACAGCGAGGAGAGGAGAGAAAAACTGGAGCATTTTAAAAGCAGCTGAAAAAGTGGGACAGCAGAGGATTAATCGGGGCTGTTCCTGTCAAATCAGGACAGTTGGAGGATATAATTGGACCCTCTTTCTTTGGAAATCTTTAACCAATGGTTGGATGGTTATCTTTCATGAGTATTGTAGTTGTGTTCCTGAAGATCAGGAGGTTGGACCACACAGCCCCACCAGGTCTGGTCACTTCCATTGCTATGATTCTATTGTTCTGTGATGCAGATTCTTGACAGTGGGAAGCAATTCCCTTGTTGCAACAGCTCCACTGGCTACTGGTCAGTTTCCAGGCACAGTTCTAAGTGCTGGTTATGACCTTTCAAAGCCCTACACGGCTCAGGTCCAGGCTATTTGAAGGACCATATTTTTCCTTATGAACCAGCTGGTGCTCAGATCTCCTGGGGAGGCCCTTCTCTCTGTTCCATCATCCTCACAGGTCCGTCTGATGGAAACACAGGAGACAGGGCCTTTTCAGTGTCTGCTTCTCATAGAGAAATTAGACTGGCAGCCTCCCTACTTTCTTTTCGCAAACAAGCAAAGACTTTTCTGTTCTGACAGGCATTTGGCAAGTGATGAGATAAGGCCCATCTTGCACAATGTGCTGGATATCACTAATCGCTGTGCAGGCATGTGTTTGTGTGTGCGTCTTTTAACCTGGTTTTAATTTTTTTTCTGAGTGTTTTTTTTTTTAACTTCTCTATTTTTGTGGATTTTAAACAACTTTTTCAAATTCTTGTAAGCCACTTTGAATCTCTGTCTGGGGAAATCAGTATGCAAAGGGTTCTTGCAGCACCTTTGAGACTAACTGAAAGAGAGAAGTTGGCAGCGTGAGCTTTGATGAACTTAAGCCTACTTCTTCAGATGCATTACATGGAGTGGAAAGGCCAGGGACAACCCTATATAGCAATTGGCGGGGAAATGAGATGTAAATAACAACAACAACACAAAGATATATGTATATACATATATGTATATATGTATATAGAAAGATATATACATACTGCGGAATCAGTATGTAGAGAGATTTTCTAGCACCCTTGAAACTAATTGAAAGAAACAAGTCGGCAGCATTTTGTAGACTAAAGTCTACTTCCTCAGATCCATTTAGTTGAATGGAAAAGCAGGGACAGACCTATATATGAGCTTTAGTAGACTTAAGTCTATTTCCTCAGATGCATTTCGTAGAGTGGAAAGCCAGGGACAGACCTATATATGCCGTTGGTGTGAGCGGATATCAGTTCAAATTCTGTGGATTTTTGATAAAGGATTTCAAATTTGAATTCTCACACACCAATGGCAAAGTCTGTCCCTGGCTTTCTACTCCACGAAATGCGTCTGAGGAAATAGACTTAAGTGTACGAAAGCTCATGCTGCCAACTTCTTTCTTCCAGATAGGGCCTTTGCAGACTGCCAGAAATAGTGCAAATTGAGTCCACTTTAAGGGTTAGGGTTAGTGCTAGGGAATCATAGGAATTGTTGTTTTTTTCTGGGACATTGAGCCTTCTCTGTTAGAGAGCTCTGGTGCCACAATAAAATACAGTTCCCATGATCCCCTAACCCTTAAAGTGGACTCAATTTGCACTATTTCTGGCAGTCTGATAGTCTCTAAGGTGCTATAAAATCTCTTGACAATAATAATAATAATAATAATCATCATCATCATCATCATCAGCAGCAGCAGCAGCAGCAGCAGCAGCAACAATGCAAGCATGAATATATGTCAGCAGATGTGGGCAAAGAGAATGCTTTGTTTCGTAGCACCTAGTGAATTTGACGGGCGGAGAAGAGGAGGAGGAAGCATAAATTAGACTGCAGGGCTTCAGTTTTGGCCATGATATGGCTCTGCTGTGTTCAGGCGGCTGTTATCTTGGCACGCTGCCCTTTGCAAAGCTTCCATTCAGACGGTGGCCTGGTGCCGAGGAAACACTTGGCAGAGGGCAATTCCCCTTTCCACCACCCCCGCCGGCTGCCACTTCCAAACCGCTCACAGCTGAGGAAGGACCCTGTGTGTCAGTGGGTCCACATGTGCTCCAGGCAGACACAACAGCGCATGGATCCTCTACTGAACATGAAGCCTTGTCCAACACGGGTCCATGCTGTTTGACAGACCCCATCTTCCTAGATGAGTCTGTTCAAGCTGTAAGAACGTCAGGAGAGCCACTTCTTTCAGTCCCACTGTCTCCTCATGTTTGTTTGGTGGTGGGAACAAAGGAGAGGGCCTTCTTGGTGGCTGCTCTTGGGCTTTGAAACTCCCTCCTTAGGCTACCTCCATCCTAGGATTGGCGTCACACGGTGGGGCAACTCACGTTGTCACCTTCCACATTGGCTTCCATACCAGACCCATACAGAGTCTTCAGTAAAAAAATTTGGTACTAACATTACATTGTAATTCCTATATGTCACCAAATGTAATGGCAATACAGTAGTTGTGATATAAAAACAGCTAACAAAATGTAAATTATACCTTTTAAAATACAATAGCATACATACGTACAGCCTAAACGTATTTGCATCTATATGGTTTAACATGGCTGAAGTGTAAATTTGACTGAATCTCTCTTATCTGGAATTCCAAAATCTGAAATATTTCCTAAACCAAAACTTTTTTCATGGGTGGCCGAGATAGTGACCCCTTTGCTTTCTGACCATCCAGTGTACACAATCTTTGTTTCATGCGCAAAATTATTTTTAAAATTTGTATAAAACTACCATCAAGCTTTGTGTATAAGGTGTATATGAAACATGAATGAAATTTGTGTTTACATTTCCTCCCCTCCCTCATAGCTGAACCCTTGATGTTGAACTACCTTTTCTTGTTCGGGATAAGAAAATATTTGTTGTTGTTGTTGTCGTGTGCCTTCAAATCATTTCTGATTTATGGCCACTCTATCACAGGGTTTTCTTGGCAAGTTTCTTCAGAGGGGGTTTGCCTGCCATCCTCTGAGGCTGAGACAGTGTGACTTGCCTAAGGTCACTCAGTGATTTTGCATACACAAATAAAATGTTTGCAGCCCCATTTCTCTGTTTAAATGTGCCTTCTCACCTTACTGATTCACCATCTAATATTGAGCATTGGGAACTAGAACTGCTGATGAACATCCGGTCCAAAAGAGGCTCTCATCTTACACCTTGAAAAGAACCATTTTTATTTCTTTTAATCCTCCTCATTCTCCCTCTTAGCTGTTTATTGACTGCTCCCAGCATGTCATTGGGCAGCTAATTGTATAATAGGTAATCCTGTTTGTTGGGCATATTGTCAGCCTTGTTAACCTCCCATCGGGGTTTCTCTCAACTGCATTTCCCCTCCGGTTTTTGCAATCTTGGCTGGAGAGCCCTTTTTTATTCCACGTTTATGCACACTCTCCCTCGCTCCTTCCCATTTGATGTGGGGAAGCTAGGATGGCTGAACGGAAGCTGTTGTACTTTGGCCACATCATGAGAAGCCATGACTCACTTGAAAAGACAATAATACTAGGAAAGGTAGAAGGTGGCAGAAAGGGAGACAGACCACACATATGGATAGACATGATCAAGGAGGTCACTGGTCTGAGTCTGCATGACCTGAGCATAGCAGTCGAGAATAAGAAGTCTTGGAGATATCTCATTCACAGGGTCACAATGAGTCGCGGTTGACTCAAACGCAGTTGACAAGAACAACAATCTGTAGCAAAACTATCTCTGAAAATCCCTAGCCACCCCCCCCCCAAAAAAAACCAGTGAAATTTATGGGGTTGCCATAGGTTGAAGGCAATTTCAAGACACATACGAATATGCACATACACACATCTGTAGCCTGCTTTCCAACATTTCACAGATAAAAATCGGGACACGTGGCCAAGCAACACTAGAATCTGGTCCAGATAGCAAAAGTTATTGAATGAGGAGGAACATACAAGCTAGGAGAGGCTGCAGCAGTTTCCTTTTGCCTGAATCTACTGGGAAAAGGCAACATTCTTCCTGTCCTCCTTCCTGCTGAGTGTGCAAACTACTTTTGCACCTTGAACTCAGTTGGAAAGGAACCAGGAAAGGCAAAAAATCTGTCCTTTCCTCTCTTCTCCCTCCTGCTGAGAACTTTTCCACTTTGAACCTACGGTGGTTTGCAGCAAATGAAGTAAGCTGAGGGCAAAGGGGGAGAGTGGAAAGAAAAATGAGAAATTGGGACATTTTAAAATTAGCTTTTAAAAATGGAATGGTTGAAGCTTATTCAGGGCATTGGAACTGGGACTTTCAGCATGCCAGCATGTGCCCCGCTGGTGACCTACCCTTCATGGTTGACAGGCCACATGCCTGGGCACAATGTTAAGGAAAAAGAGACGCTCAGCCGTCAAAAGAGTTTCAGGTCTGGCAGATCATGCAGTTGTGTCTCCATTACCGATTATCTGCCGAGACAGTTGCGTTCCTTGGGGAATCTGAAGTTCTTCCTGCCTGCGGTGAGAAGAAGAACAAGGGAGGTCAGATCTCGGCGGTACCTGGCCTTCAGCTGTAGGACTCCTGTCCTCAAGATATTGGGCTGCCTAGTGATGTTGTCACTTGCGGAGAAAGAAGCCTTCTGTTCCTATTAGCGTCTCCATGTTGATGGGCCTTGAGGGATGATTATGGTGATGAGGGTAATAATAGTTTCTTAAAAGGAGATGTGTAGGCTTTTTTAGTCACATCTGAAGGGCAAGGAAAAAGTCCTCTGGGTATCACAGGACCAGGTAGCCCTTTTGCTCCATTTGAAGAAAAAAGATGGGCTAAGAGCCACCATCAGAGGCTATGATTCACAACGTTATGACAATGTAGCTTCGTACTTAACGGGACACACAACCCTTCCAGTGAATAACAACAATGTGTATCAGGGCATCCTTTGCAGTGTCATACTGCATAGTGGGAGTTTCATTTGCACAACAACTCCCATAGTGTTCTGGTGTCCATTAAGCAACAGGACTCATGGAGCAACAGCTATGCTGTCGGCTCTGCTTGTGCAGTGGTCCCAGAGACACACCTATGTCTCTGCTTTCTTCCTGAGAGTATGGATGTTGTGCAGCATCACAATTCACCATTACGTGATCGTAAGTCAGTGTACTGTGACATAAATACCTAACAGGATCCCAGCTATGGTATAATGAGAGTATGATCTACTCAGGTCCTGTTCAGTCTGGGTTCAAAGGATACACTGGAGTACATCTAAACCATTGAGGACTCAAATCATAACTTTCTTGATAACAAATAGATGGAGAAAGGATGCAGAAACAGAAATAAAGTGTTTTGATGTACCGTTGGCCAAACACTGACACAGCCACAAATGCAGGTGGTCTCTTAGTCTGCTCTTGAAGATCATGGTGTTCTCTCAGTTCCAATTGTGTCTACATGTTCTTGGGCATAGTGCCAGCATTTCTCCTTCCCTTGACAGGGGACCCTTGCACACTACACAATTATAATGCTATATTCTATGGTCATGGTTCCATCCTATGGAATCCTGGTATTGTAGTTTAGAGAGGCATAGTTCACATTTTCAACCAGATTGCTCCAGTGGCCCAATAAACCCCAGGATTCCATAGGATGTTGCCACAGCAGTTCAAGTGGAACCATAGCACTATAATTGTGCAGTGTAGAAGGGCCTCAGAACAAAGGAGAACTTCCACAGGTGTAGGATATACATGGGAAATTTAGATAAATTCAACGTATATAACAAGGAAATGGAAATAGTTAAAAGATTTCCTGTACTTTGGATCAAACATTGATCAGAATGGAGACTGCAGTTGAGAAATCAGAAGAAGCTTAGGAATGGGAAAGGCAGCTATAAAAGAACTAGACAAGATCCTAAAGTGTAAAGATGTACAACTGAACACTAAAGTCAAAATTGTCCAAACCATTGCATTCCCCATCGTCATGTACAGGTGCAAGAGCTGGACAGCAAAGAAAGCAGATAGGAAGAAAATCAACTCATTTGAGATGTGGTGCTGGAGGAGAATACTAAGGATACTTGTGGATGACCAAAAAGACAGGCTTTTTAGAAGCTTTGAGATGATCCTATTTCTCCCTCTGCTTTCTACCCTAAGAGAGACTCCTTAGCTAGACTGTTACACCACAACACAAAGCCATTATACTCATCTTTGTGTTGAGCTCATCACACATTGTTATGTTTCTGTAGTGGTGCATCACTGTTGAGTCATTTGGAAACTTGAGTCTTTTTTCAGTTGAAATAATATATTAATGATCCCCTATCCCTCTATGATAACCACCTTGGGTGTGAATTACTTGTTCCCTTTTTGTTACAATAGCAATAGCGGCTTCATTTATATACCGCTTCCTACTGCACTATGCAGTCTCTAGGCAGTTTGCAAATGTAAGCTAATTGCCCCCAACAAGCTGTATACTCATTTTAGTGACCTCGGAAGGATGCAAGCCTGGGTCAAGCCTGAGCCCTGGCTGGTATTGAACTCGCAACCTTGTGGTTTGTGAGTGAGTGGCTGCAGTTTAGGCATTGAACCACTGTGCCACCAGGGCTCCTGGGACAATGGTGGGAATGCTGTTTCATTCCTCTTTCCTTGGGGATTCCCTGGGGATCTCCGACAGGGAAACCCAGTCTATGTCCAGTGGTTGGGCTAGAAGGGCACTGGGATACCCAAATGTCACCAAGAGAACTCCTGTATGTTCATGTTTGTTTACATGACTTCACATTATTTTTTTTAGTAAAGGGAGTATTGCAATAGTGCAGTTACAAAGTAATCCTATTAAGGATTAATACTCAGAGAAACCACAGAGCTCAGGAAAAGTTAATGTTCCTTCCACCTATCTTCACTCCTTCTGTTTCTGAGTCCTAGCCCAATCTCCATATGATACTTACTGCATACAGATTACATAAATAGAATGATAGTATGTAGCCTTGCTTCCCGACTTTGCCAATTGAGAACCATTCTGTTTTTCCATATTCTGTTCTGATGACACCCTCTTGTCCTGAGTATCAGTACTATCAAATGTTGTGGCACTGTCATTCTTGTAAGTGCAAGCCATAGCTGTTCGTGATCTCTGCTGTCAAAGGTTTTGCTGTAGTCAATAAAGCAGATTTTCTTCTG